>SJYA01004595.1:0-20196 GCA_006410615.1 Neotragus moschatus
TTTCACGGGTGGGATTCCCACGCTGGCTCCCGGCACTGCACTCAATATGCTAGGAAATTTGGAAAAGTCAGCAGTGCCCACATGACTGGAAAAGGCCATTTTTTATTCCAATCCCAAAGAAAGGCAATGCTAAAAAATGCTCATAGTACTGCATAATTGCACTCATCTCACACGTTAGTAAAGTAATACTCAAAATTATCCAAGCCAGGCTTCAACAATACATGAACCATGAACTTCCAGATGTACAAGCTGGATTTAGAAAAGGCAGAGGAACCAGAGATCAAATCAGCAACATCCATTGGATCATTGAAAAAGCATAAGAGTTCCAGAAAAACATCTACTCGTGCTTTATTGACTACACCAAAGCTTTTGACTGTGTGGATCACAACAAACTGTGGAAAATTCTTTAAGAAATGGAAATACCAGACCACCTTACCTGCATTCTGAGAAATCTGTATACAGGTCAAGATGCAACAGTTAGAACTGGACATGGAACAACAGAATGGTTCCAAATCGGGAAAGGAGTATGTCAAGGTTGTGTATTGTCACCCTGCTTATTTAACTTATATGCAGAATACATCATGCAAAATGCCAGGCTGAATGAAGCATAAGTTGGAATCAAGTTTGCTGGGAGAACTATCAATTACCTCAGATACGCAGATGACACTGCCTTTATGGCAGAAAGTGAAGAAAGACTAAAGAGCTTCTTGATGAAAGTGAAAGAAGAGAGTGAAAAAGTAGGCTTAAAGTTCAACATTCAGAAAACTAATATCATGGCATCCAGTCTCATCACTTCACAGCAAATAGATGGTGAAACAATGGAAACAGTGACAGACTTTATTTTCTCTGGCTCCAAAATCACTGCACATGGTGACTGCAGCTATGAAATTAAAAGATGCTTGCTCTTTGAAAGAAAAGCTATATGACCAACCTAGACAGCATATTAAAAAGCAGAGACATTACAAGCCAATAAAGACCTGTCTAGTCAAAGCTATGTTTTTTCCAGTAGTCATGTATGGATGTGAGTGTTGAACTATAAAGAAAGCTGAGCACTGAAGAATTGATGCTTTTGAACTGTGGTGTTGGAAAAAACTCTTGAGAGTCCCTTGGACTGCAAGGAGATTCAACCAGTCCATCCTAAAGGAGCTCAGTCTTGAATATTCATTGGAAGGATTGATGCTGAAGCTGAAACTTCTGTACTTTGGTTGTTGAACCGAATGGTTTCTCGCCATGTATACGTCGCCCCAAGGACCACCAAGACCAGGTTTCAATGCAAACAGCAAGAGGATTTTACTATACCGGCGCGCCGGGGTTCCATCTCCTTAAGCAAGTAGCGAACCCCGAGTGCTGTTACATGGTAGCTTTTAAGCACAAAAACCACAAACGGGCGCGGGCAAGGGGAAACAGTTTGATTGGTTACAGGTGTTGACCTTTTCGAGGATTGGCCTATTGATAACAGGTTACAACTGTTGACGAGGTGGCGCCCCTGTGGCGGGCAGTTTCTCAGAACAACAGCTCTTCTGGAAAGTCCCAAGGAAGTTTTATAGGTCACATTTTCATGAATCAGGGATAAACAGGCCATGTTTCCATGAGTCCAAGATAACCCTGAAGCAGTTTGGAAAGTCTCTTATACTAAAAAAAACACATTCTTACAGGACACCTGATGCAAAGAACTGACTCATTTGAAAAGATCCTAATGCTGGGAAAGATTGAAGGCAGGAAGAGAAGGGGACAACGAAGTGGCATCACTGACTCAATGGACATAAGTCTGAGCATGCTCCAGGATTTGGTGATGGACAGGGAAGCCTGGCGTGCTGCAGTCCATCAGGTTCCAATAGTTGGACACGGCTGACTGGCTGAACTGAACTGAAATGTGTCAGTTCAGAGTGGAGTAAATCAAGGAGACTCATGGTCAATCAAGACCTCACCACTGCATCAGACACATCTGAAATAAAGTCACTGTGGTGATAAGGCACCACCATTTATATTTGACTGAAATGTGTCTCCTGTAAAATTATTGATTTCATTCCCAGGCACTTCAAACCATAAGCCACATTTCTCCTCAGAGAAACTTCAGTTCTTCTCTCAAGGTATAACAACATGCCTTGATGAGGCTCACTGAGATTACTAAGATTAACCTCCTTTATTTAAAGTTGACTGATTGTAGATGTTAGTCATGTCTCCAGTTCTTGGATTAGTGTTGGGTGTGTAACTCAGTGCTGTAGCCTTACCATGTTGGCACATGAAACAGCCGTCACCCTGGCTTCTATGCCACCTAAAAGCAGGAGATTTTTTATAATAAACCCACTTCTCCTGCTCACAAAAGAAAAGAGATAGACTATATTGTTATATAACTAGGTGCTAAAAATTTAATGTTCTATTAAATGTACTTTAGATGCCATATAGATGTATTATATATATGTAGAAATTCATTGACTTTCACATTTAAGATTTGTACACTTTATCTGTGTCTCGCTTAAATAAAAAAACTTTTTAAAAAGTATATATGAAGTCTTTGAATGACTTTTATTTTTAAAAATTTTTAGTACGCATGTATATGACATTGAAAATTTTAAACAACGAATTTTTTTCAGATATCCTGGAAAATACTTCTCATAGGTTGCAAGTGCAATTATTTTACATCTATAGATCAATAAACATCCACATTAGTAATTAGCTGCAAAACACTAGAAATATACTACCCCTGTCCATCCTGAGCCCCTGAAAGCTCAACATTTTGTGATGAACCCAGGATATCATGATTTTTAATAATATATTACATCATGTAGAAAAATATAATAATCCTTTGTAGGATATAAAAGAGTAAATTCCTATTTACAGTATGGGCAAGATCATCTATAATTCCTCCAGAATATCATGGTATGGATGGTAACTGGGTATTAAATGCTATAAATTATTTATTGCTACCAGATATTATGAAAAACAAAGTTAGAATCAAAAGAGAAACCATTTTCTGCCTTTCAGAATTTCCTAGAAAGAACTGTAATAGAATTTCAAGGTAGAAATATGTTTCCAACAGAGTAGTCTGTAACACTTTTGTATTGTTTCAGGGGATCAGCACTTGTGTGAATTGATAGCTACACAGCAAAATTCCATGTTGACTGCATCAGTGGTATTGAGATGCAGAACAATGAAACAGTTGTCAGTGTTTAAGAGCAGCTGGGTCCCAGCTCATAAATTATGAAAAATAGAGTTATGAACCTGAGCCTAGGTGATATGAGATATTCTGCCAAACTTCAAAGTGTACCTTGATGCTCAACATCACTCATTATCAGAGAAATGCAAATCAAAACCTCAATGAGGTACCATTTCACTCCAGTCAGAATGGCTATAATCCAAAAGTCTACAAGCAATAAATGCTGGAGAGGGTGTGCAGAAAAGAGAACCCTCTTACACTGTTGGTGGGAATGCAAAGCAGAAGAGTCACTATGGAGAACAGTGTGGAGATTCCTTAAAAAACTGGAAATAGAACTGCCTTATGACCCAGCAATCCCACTGCTGGGCATACACACTGAGGAAACCAGAATTGAAAGAGACACGTGTACCCCAGTGTTCATTGCAGCACTATTTATAATAGCCAGGACATGGAAGCAACCTAGATGTCCATCAGCAGATGAATGGATAAGAAAGCAGTGGTACATATACACAATGGAGTATTACTCAACCATTAAAAAGAATACATTTGAATCAGTTCTAATGAGGTGAATAAAACTGGAGCCTATTATACAGAGTGAAGTAAGCCAGAAAGAAAAACACCAATACAGTATACTAATGCATATATATGGAATTTAGAAAGATGGTAATGATAACCCTGTATGCGAGACAGCGAAAGAGACACAGATGTATAAAACAGTCTTTTGGACTCTGTGGGAGAGGGTGAGGGTGAGATGATTTGGGAGAATGGCATTGAAACATGTATAATATCATATATGAAATGAATCGCCAGTCCAGGTTCGATACATGATGCTGGATGCTTGGGGCTAGTGCACTGAGACGACCCAGAGGGATGATACGGGGAAGAAGGAGGGTGGGGGTGTTCAGGATGGGGAACACGTGTATACTTGTGGTGGATTCATGTTGATGTAAAAAAGAAAAAATGTGTCTTTAAACACTCATCTCATTATGAAAAACATGTTTACAAAGGTATTTTCTCCAAGATTTATGGAACAGATTAGTCAATAGAGTAATAAATAGATTTTTAAGGGAAAAAGTACCAATAAACTACATTAAACATATTCCAGGCTTTTGATCATCATTGTCACAATTTCTGGCATGCCCGTAATTAATCATAATAATTATATTTAAAGGAAGAAAATTCACAGATATAGACACTCTCTCAACTTTAAATGCCTATTTAAAAAATTTTATCTTGTCAATAATTTATACATCATTTATAATAAGTGAAAATGTATGAATTGCACTTAGAAAAGGTGTGAGCAGCAATATATGCAGATCTGGTCCCTTAGGACTCTGAAATAATGACACAAATAGGTGGAGAAATACACCATGTTCATGGATTGGAAGAATCAATATAGTGAAAATGAGTATACTACCCAAAGCAATTTCTAGATTCAATGTAATCCCAATCGAACTATATTACCAATGGCATTTTTAACAAAACTAGAACAAATAATTTCACAATTTTGTATGGGAATGCAAAAAACCTTGAATAGCCAAAGCAATCTTGAGAAAGAAGAATGAAATTGGAGGACTCGACCTGCCTGACTTCAGACTATACTACAAAGCTACAATTATCAAGACAGTATGGTATGGGCACAAAGACTGAAATATAGATCAATGAAACAAAATAGAAAGCCCAGAGATAAATCTACACACCTATAGACACCTTATCTTTGACAAACGAGGCAAGAATATACAATGAAGAAAAGACAATCTCTTTAACAATTGGTGCTGGGAAAACTGGACAACCATCCGTAAAAAGAAACTAGAATACTTTCTAACATCACATACAAGAATAAACTCAAAATTGATTAAAGACCTAAATGTAAGACCAGAAACTATAAAACTCTTACAGGAAAGCATAGGCAGAACACTCTCTGACATAAACCATGGCAAGATCCTCTATGATCCACCTGCCAGGGAAATGGAAATAAAAACAAAAATAAACAAATTGGACCAATGAAATTTGAAAGCTTTTGCACAACAAAGGAAGCTAAACAAGGTGTAAAAGCAGTCTTCACAATGGGAGAAAATAATAGCAAATGAAACAACTGACAAAAATTCATCTCCAAAATATACAACAAGCTCACACAGCTCAATAGCAGAAATATAAACAACCCAATAAAAAAATGGGCCAAAGAACTAAACAAACATTTCTCTAGAGAAGACATACAGATGACTAACAAACACATGAAAAGATGATTAACATCACTCATTATCAGAGAAATGCAAATCAAAACCACAATGAGTACCATCTCACATCAGTGAGAATGGCTGCCATCAAAAATTCTACAAACAATAAATACTGGAAAGGATGTGGAGAAAAGGGAACTCTCCTACACTGCTGGTGGAAATGCAAACTAGTACAGCCACACGACCCAGCAATCCCACTGTTGATCATACACACTAAGGAAACCAGAATTCAAAGAGACACATATACTCCAATGTTCATTGCAGCACTGTTTACAATAGCTAAGACATGTAAGCAACCTAGATGTCCATCAGCCTACCAATGGATAAGAAACTTCTGGTATATATACACAATGCAATATTACTCAGCTGTAAAAAAAAGAACACATCTGAGTCAGTTCTAATGAGGTGGATGAAACTGGAGCCTATTATACAGAGTGAAGTCAGAAAGAGAAACACCAATACAGTATATTAATGCATATGTATGGACTTTAGAAAGATGGTAACAACAACCCTATATGCAAGACAGTAAAAGAGACACAAATATAAAGAACAGACTTTTGGACTATGTGGGAGAAGGTGAGGGTGGACGATATGAGAGAATAGCATTGAAACATGTATATTACCATATGCAAAGTAGATGAACAGTCCAAGTTCAATGCATGAAGCAGGGCATTCAAAGCTGGTGCTCTGGGACAAGCCAGAGGGATGGAGTGGGGAGGGAGGTGAGAAGGGAGTTCAGGATGATGGGACACATGTACACCCATGGCTGATTCATGTTGATGTATGGCAAAAACTACTACAATATTGTAAAACCTTATTTATGCCTTCTTTGAAGATGAATAGTATTAAAAATAAAAGAACTGCCTAAGTGAAAAAAAGAAAAAAAATTCTGAAATACATGAAGATTTGGTCAATCCCTTATTTGTCCAAATTTTCCAGGTACTTGAAAAACTTGCAAAGACTCTTATGCTGCAAGATGTGTCTCACATTATGAGCTAATCTAGCAATTGATATAATCACCAAGGAGTGAGTTGGGCTTCTTTCTTTCTTTTTTTCTATCTTTCCTTCTTTCTTTTGCTCAGGGCCCTATTGCAATGAAAGATTCAATAATGCATACAGTAAAATAATAAATGAAAAGCCCCTTAAATATAATGTTTGTATATTAACTAAAATAATTTAGTTTTTGAGAACTCCAAAGCTATCCCTTATTTTCCTAATAACTCTCTAAATAAAACTTTCAGGTTGTTTAATCAGGAAAAATAATCAAGCTTGAGATTGCCCTCCCAGAACAGGGGAACTGTTATGAGTACCAAGTTAGGAATACACAATGAATGCCACATGGTGGCCAGCATCCCTGAGGATATACATGTTCTCATTTAGGGACTCTCTAAACAGAATGCCTTCCATTTTTTAACTCTCAAAAGTGTTAGAGTTAAAAAAAAAAAAAAAAAAAAAAATTGCTTGTCAATCTATTAAGAGAAACATCGTGGTGTCGTATAGTGTGCAATGTTCCACATCACAAGTTAGAAGATCTGCTTTTTCACATGAACTCAGTCACCATGAAATTTAAGCATGGCCATGGCATTGTGCAGATAAAATCTGAATACTTTACAGTAGCTGTAAAGCAAATCATTGACAAGATAATGTCCCCTTTATCTCAAGTAGTCTATAATTTTAAAATGTTATGCACATTTCACCTCTGATGATGTCTAGCACTTTGCTGGTTGCTGTGTGGAGGTTAAAGAATGGCATTATCAAATAAATAATAATGATATTGTTTTCAATCAATTCAAGGTAGCAAAGACACACTCAGAAGGATTATTCCATAGTGGAGAAAAAATTAGAAGCAGAATGAACAGAAGTTACTCAAGAGATGGTTTCAAAAAAGATTATGAAGAGAAAGAAAGATAGCCAGATACTCCCCTGGGATGAGTAACACTGTGTGTGAATATTTAAATAAATGAAAACATATACTTTGGCTACCTGATGTGAAAAACTGACTCATTTGAAAAGACCCTGGTGCTTGGAAAGATTGAAGGAGGGAGGAGAAGGGGATGGCATGGTTGGATGGCCTCAGCAATTCGATGGACATGAGTTTAGGTAAGCTTCATGAGTCGGTGATGGACAGGGAGGCCTGATATTCTGCAGTCCATGGTGTTGCAAAGAGTTGAACACAACTGAGCAACTGAACTGAACTGAACTTATCCACAAAAAGACATGTATAGACATAGTCATGGTTGCCTTACCCATAATAACTAGAAAGAAACCAAAGGTTCACTAATAAGTGAAAAAATTTGTTTATAGACATAAGTAAATTTTAATACAATTGAATAATACTCAGCAGCAAAAATTGATTAATTATGAAAAATAAAACATGATTAATCTCATGAGTGTTTTGATAATAAAACCCAGTTTCTATATGTATGTATTAAATCATCACATTTAGAAGATTTCCATGAAGAGGAAAAACCAATACCTCAATAAATATTGTATATATTCCCCTGGAGAAGGGAATGGCTACCAACTCCAGTATTCTTGCCTGGAGAAGTCCATGGACAGAAAGGAACCTGGTGGGTGATGGGGTTACAAGAGTCAGACATGACTGAGCAACTAGAACTTTCATTAGCTTTCATTCATACTTCTCTATAAATACATATAAATATTGTTGCTTTTAGGGTTGGAAAAATTATCTGGCAGGGGACACAGGGAAACTTTATGAGGAGTGGACATATTTTTTGCTTATGGGTATAGGTTACATGGGTGAATAAAAATGTTACAATTCATAAAAAGAGAACATGTAAGATCTCAGGATTTTAAGTGTGTAAATTATACCTCTATATAAAATTAAAAGATGATTTTTAGGCTAGTACAGAAATTTAAAACGGATTATTCAGTTTAAGTATACATAGCAGCAAAAGGCCAAGATAGCAGAATAGAAGGATGTGTGCTCATCTTCTGTGAGAACTCCAAAATTGCAAGTCCCTGCTGAGGAACCATCTACAGGAGAATATTGGATACCACCAGTAAAAGATACTCCATGTCCGAGGCCAAAGGATAAGCCCCAACAAGATGGTGGGAAAGGGGTGAAATTGCTTTTGGTATCAAAACCCCATATCCACTAGGGCTCAAATAAAGTCTTTCATGCATCAGGACCCAGAGATCCCACAGAGATAAGGCAGAGATGCCTTCGAGTGTTTGCATGTCTCCTGTGGAAGCATGGGTCAGCAGTGGCCTGCCACAGGGACAGGAGCTCTGGCTGCAGCACACTTGAGAGGCACATCATGTGGCATAGATCCTTTGGAGGAGGCCGTCATTAGTCCCACCCCAGAGCCACCAAGTATACAACCCACAAACTGGAGAACAATTATACCAAAGAAGTTCTCACACTGTTATGAAAGTTTTAAGACTGACAACAGATTTCCCAACTTGGAAATCCAGCAAAGGGCTGAGAAGCCCCAGGGAATGTGACTTTGGTGGCCAGTGGGATTTGATTAGCGAGCTTCCACAGGACTGAGGATACAGACTCTTGGAGGGCACAAACGGAAACTTGTGAGCACCAAGACCCAAGAGAAAGGAGCAGTGACCCACAATAGACTGACCCAGACTTGCCTGTAAGTGTCCAGGAGTCTCCAATGTAGGCATGGGTTGAGAGTGTCCTGCAGCAGGGTCAGAAGCACTGAATAAAATAGTGGTGCCATAATTCCTTTTGAAGGAGGTCTCCATTACCACCTTTGACTCTACGATAGTTTGGCCTCAGGCCAAAAAGCAGAGCGGGACCACAGCTCCATCAATCAACAGAAAATTGGATTAAAGATGTACTGAGCATGGCCATCAGAACAAGACCCCCAGATTCTCCCACAGCCAGTCCCTCTCATCAGAGAGTTTCTACAAACCTCATCTTTATTCCTCAGAGGTCACACAGAATGAAAACCACAATCACAGAAAACTAGCCAAACTGATCATATGGATCACAGTCTTGTCTAATTCAACGAAACTCTGAGCCATGCTGTGCAGGGCCACCTAAGATGGAAGGGCCACAGTGGAGAGTTCTGAAAAAGCATGGTCCACTGAAGAAGGGAATGGCAAACCACTTCCGTATTCTTGCCTTGAGAACTCCATGAATAGTATGAAAAGACAAAAAGATATGACACTGAAAGATGAACTCCCCAGGGCTATAGGTGTCCAATATACTACTGGAGAAGAGTGGAGAAATAGCTCCAGAGAGAATGAAGAGACTAAGTCAAAGCAAAAACATTGCCCAGCTATGGATGTAACTGGTGACGAAAGCATAGTCCAATGCTCTAAAGAACAATATTGCTTAGGAACCCGGAATGTTAGGTCCATGAATCAAGGTAAACTGAAAGTGGTCAAACAGGAGATGGTAAGAGTGAACATCAACATTTTAGGAATCAGTGAACTAAAATGGACCAGAATGGGTGAATTTGATTAAGATGATCATTATATCTACTACTCTGGGCAAGAATCCCTTAAAAGAAATGGAGTAGACCTCATAGTCAACAAAAGAGTCTGAAATGCAGTACTTGGATGCAATCTCAAAAACAACAGAATGATCTCTGTTTCCAAGGCAAGTCATTCAATATCACAGTAATCCAAGTCTATGCCCCAGCCAGTAATGCTGAAGAAGCTGAAGTTTAATGGTTCTCTGAAGACCTACAAGACCTTCTAGAACTAACACCAGAAAAAGATGTCCTTTTCATCATAGAGGACTAGAATGCAAAAGTAGGAAGTCAGGAGATACCTGGAGTAACAGGCAAGTTTGTCCTTATAGTACAAAATGAAGCAGGGCAAAGGGTAACAGAGTTTTGCCAAGAAAAAGCAGTGATCATAGCAAACACCCTCTTCCAACCACACAAGAGAAGACTCTACACATGGACATCACCAGATGGTCAATAACAAAATCATTATAGTTTTTGCAGCCAAAGATGGAGAAGCTATACAGTCAGCAAAAACAAGACAGGGAGAGAACTGTGGCTCAGATCATGAACTCCTTATTGCCAAATATAGACTTAAATTGAAGAAAATGGGGAAAGCCACTAGACCATTCAGGTGNCTAAAATGGACCAGAATGGGTGAATTTGATTAAGATGATCATTATATCTACTACTCTGGGCAAGAATCCCTTAAAAGAAATGGAGTAGACCTCATAGTCAACAAAAGAGTCTGAAATGCAGTACTTGGATGCAATCTCAAAAACAACAGAATGATCTCTGTTTCCAAGGCAAGTCATTCAATATCACAGTAATCCAAGTCTATGCCCCAGCCAGTAATGCTGAAGAAGCTGAAGTTTAATGGTTCTCTGAAGACCTACAAGACCTTCTAGAACTAACACCAGAAAAAGATGTCCTTTTCATCATAGAGGACTAGAATGCAAAAGTAGGAAGTCAGGAGATACCTGGAGTAACAGACAAGTTTGTCCTTATAGTACAAAATGAAGCAGGGCAAAGGGTAACAGAGTTTTGCCAAGAAAAAGCAGTGATCATAGCAAACACCCTCTTCCAACCACACAAGAGAAGACTCTACACATGGACATCACCAGATGGTCAATAACAAAATCATTATAGTTTTTGCAGCCAAAGATGGAGAAGCTATACAGTCAGCAAAAACAAGACAGGGAGAGAACTGTGGCTCAGATCATGAACTCCTTATTGCCAAATATAGACTTAAATTGAAGAAAATGGGGAAAGCCACTAGACCATTCAGGTGTGACCTAAATCAAATCCCTTATGATTATACAGTAGAAGTGAGAAATAGGTTCAAGGCATTAGATCTGATAGATCGAGTGCCTAAAGAACTATGGATAGAGGTTTGTAACATTGTACAGGAAGTGCTAATTAAAATCACCTGCAGGAAAAGAAATGCAAAAAGGCAAAATGGTTGTTTGAGGTGGCCTTACAAATAGTTGAGAAAAGAAGAGAAGTGAAAGGCAAAGGAGAAAAGGAAAGATATATCCATCTGAATACAGAGTTCCAAAGAATAGCAGGAAAGATAGGAAAGCCTTCCACACTAATTAATGCAAAGAAACAGAGAAAGCAATAGAATGAGAAAGATTAGAAACTTCTTGAAGATCTCATCAAATTTAGAGATACCAATGGAATATTTAATGCAAAGATGGGCAAAATAAAGGACAGAAACAGTATAGACCTAATAGAAGCAGAAAATATTAAGAAGAGGTGTTAAGAATACACAGAAGAACTGTACAAAAAAGATCTTCATGACCCAGATAACCACGATGGTGTGATCACTCGCCTAGTGCCAAATGTCCTGGAATGCAAAGTCAAGTGGGCCTTAGGAAGAATCACTATGAACAAAGCTAGTCTAGGTGATGGAATTCCAGCTGAGTTATTTCAAATCCTTAAAGATTATTCTGTAAAAGTGCTGCACTCAGTATGTCAGCAAAGTTGGAAAACTCAGCAGTGGCCACCAGACAGGGAAAGATCAGTTTTCATTCAAATCCCAAGGAAAGACAATGCCAAAGAATGTTGAAACTACCACACAATTGCACTCATCTCACATGATACCAAAGTAATGCTCAAAGTTCCCCGTTATTCTTAAACAGCATGTAAACAGAGAATTTCCAGATGTTCAAGCTGGATTTAGAAAAGACAGAGGAATCAGAGATCAAATTGCCAACAATCCACTGGATCATAGAAAAGGCAAGAGAATTCTAGAAAAAAATTTTAATTCCAGAAAAGCATCAGTGAAAAACTGACTCACTGAAAAAAACTTTGATGCTGGGAATCATTGAAGGCAGGAATAGAAGGGGATGAAAGAGGATAAGATGGTTGGATGGCATCACTGACTCAATGGAATTTGAGCAAACTCCAGGATTTGGTGATGGACAGGAAAGACTGCATACTGCAGCCCATGGGGTTGCAAAGAATTGGACACAACTGAACACTGAACTGAGCTGAAAAAGGAGAGATTGATTTAATTAAAATTTTGAAGAAAAATTTATACATATTACTACTCTTCAAATGTGTCTGAAACTTCCAGTTTCCAACCTAGTGTGTAAGAAGATGTACATTGCCATGTTACACTAACAAGTAAAAAGCTAAACAAACTAAAAAAAAAAAAAGTCAATTTCTATCAAACCCATAGAGAGGCTGAGTCATGGGTAAACCACAGTTCTGCAAGTTTGAGACAAACAAGTCAATTAGAAGAATGGTGACTTAACCAAAGCATTAAATCTCCACAGGAACCATCACCTTGGTAGAGAAATAGCTATAACTGACACTCTGCTGTAAGTTTAGCATGCAGAAGTCTGAGACATAAAACTTCAGATTACCTGTCATTGGAGGCTTCCACACTTTTGTTATTTTACTTCTAGGAACTTGAGCAGGTTCTCACAGTGAATACTGGATAAAAATCCCTTTGTTGTTCTGGAAAGGGAGGGGGAGTGGAACCCATTCTGAAATAAACCAGAGTAATCTGTTCTAAATTCCTGCCCTTAAGAGACTATTAAACCAGAGCCTAACTTGTTGAAGCTTTATCAGCACCTCATAGAACTAAGGCAAAGAAAATAACATAACTCCAGTCCCTCTAATTCTCTTGTTCCATCAAAGAGGGATGTGAGGGGGAGAGAACCAAGAACAAGAATGAGGAGTATGTGTGAAAAGTTCACAGTTCATGACTCACTAAAGACAGAGATACTCACAAGATATAGAACAATCCCATTCCCCCTGCACCTTATCACCACATTACTAATAAAGGTCAATTATATCAGTTTCTTTCACCCAGTACATTACATCTAGTTATCAAGAAAAAAACTTCAAGACATACTTAAGAAGCACACACACACACAGTTTCAAAAGACAGAACAAACATCAGGACAAGATTCACATATGGCAGGGATATTGAAATTATCAGGTTAGAAATTTAGAACAATTGTGATTAAGATGTTGAGGGCTTAGTGGATGTCAACTACAAATTGGTACTTGCCAACGGCATTTGCCATTTACCTCTGCAGCTGTTGACCTGCAGGGACTTCAGAGTTGAGAATAAGGCACTTTGTGCTCCAGGAAAATTGGTAGAATGGGTCTTTAGATAGTTAGATATTTTCAGGAACTGACTTCATGATCCCAATCTTTGTATCTCCCCTCATATCTAGAAAAGCACTAAATCCCCTCATAGTGACATCAACTCCTCATAACTAGCAGAAAACCTTTTATAAGATAAGTGCTTGATTGTATAAATTCTCCCTTCACCAAAATCACATATATTGACCTTCTGCCACTACCTTTTTGAAGCAGTTTCTCAGAACTATCTGAGGTGCTGTTTTGAGGTAAGAGTGAGATCAAAGTCTCCAATTAACAATGACCTTTTGCTTTCCTTTCCTTTATCTTGTGTTAACAGCTTCTGCTTAATTACTGCTTCTGTGTCTGTGATCTTGGTTGCTCTTACAACTGAGGAACTNATATATTGACCTTCTGCCACTACCTTTTTGAAGCAGTTTCTCAGAACTATCTGAGGTGCTGTTTTGAGGTAAGAGTGAGATCAAAGTCTCCAATTAACAATGACCTTTTGCTTTCCTTTCCTTTATCTTGTGTTAACAGCTTCTGCTTAATTACTGCTTCTGTGTCTGTGATCTTGGTTGCTCTTACAACTGAGGAACTTGGGCTATCTGGGGAGGAGAGGGATCTAAGCTATTTGAGTGGAAAGTTTATGGTATATAAAAGATACCCAGAACAAACCCAGGGCACTCAGCCTTCGGAGGCAACTCCACTGAGCCTGCACCGGTGCTGAATCAACCCTGTTGTTCTAAATCTTTGAGTGCCACTTGTCTCTTTCCCACATCCATGGTTTCTGGTGTATTGGCCAGAAAGTCGACAAGTCAACAACCGAGCTGGCCCCTTGTGCTACTACTGTCAGAGTGCCAGAGAAAGTCGTGGCCACTGGCATGGTGACAGATAGGTGTCACCTGGCCATTTGCTGTATCCCAACTCTCATTCGAGCTGCACTGGCCTCAGCCCATGTGGCTTCCTGAAGGGACTCAGGAGAGCAGAAGAAGGACATAGGACGTCAAACAGGTGAGTGCCCCAGGGACATCTGCAAAAGTCAGGATCTGCCATATGATGGAAAGGGAGCCTGATCACCTCCCAGTGACTGGAGAGTCACTCAGAATAGGGTTTGTTCCCTCAGGTGGTCTGTCAATTCTGGTGTGTGAAAGAGTGACTGAGCAGTGAGACCCCATGCTCCACCATCTTCAGACTTTGAAGCTTGAGTAGGTCCTAACCTGCAGTTCTGTGATAACCTCATATGGCTCAAGGCAGCATCAGCTTCTAGGGGATTTAATCCCTCCCTGGGAGTCTGTCTTTCTCTGTGGTTTGTACTGACCAGCCAATGCTAAGAAGTGTCTAAATCTCCATAAGGGGAGCAGCCAGGCAGTGAGTGCCTTCCTTTGTTTCATTGTGTGACACTGCTTCAGGGTGGGAACTTTCACATAATGGGCAATTGGACTTCTAAGTCCACTGCCTTAGAGTGTATGATTAAGAATTTTAAGAAAGGATTTTCTGGGGATTATGGTGTAAAATTGAGTCCTGAAAAGCTGCACATTCTTTGTACCCTACAGTGGCCCTCCTTCAGAGACAGATGGCCCTCAGAAGGAACCTTAGATGTGCCCATTGTCTGCACAGTGCAGTTATAATGGGAGACCTCGGCCACTCACATTCTCATGTATCAATCAGTGTTTGGAAATTGCCCAGTTAAGACCTCTTTGGGTTTGATTCTTTGTCACAAGTCAGGGACAGTGTAAGGTCCTAGTAGCTCAAGTGAAGGAAAGGACCTCGCACCAAGAGAAGGAACCACCTATCCTCCAGGGTGAGGCTGAAGAAATACCTCCAAAGTTCCTACCTTATATCCCCATGACTCCTCTCTGATAGCGGCAGATCCACATTTACCACACTGTTCTCTGCCTTCCATTTCACTTCTTCCTCCTGATGCTCCTGAAGCTATTGTGCCCCCATGGCCAGCCATCCCAGAACTGATGGGTAGATGCCTCCAGTTGGCTTAGGGAGCAGTTGCCTAAGCACCACAAATATGCTTATGAAAGACTCAAGAGCCACAGTGTTGCTGCCAATGGGCTCCTACAAGAAGGGGAACCCATTTTTTTACTACCAGCCTTTCTCTATGACTGATCTCCTTAACTGGAAACATCACACCCCCTCATAGTCTGAAAAGCCACAAGTGCTAGTTGATCTCTTAGAATCCATCTTCCAGACCCACTGCTCCACCTGGGTAGACTGCCCCTGGGTAGGCAGCTTCTTTTCACCCTATTCAATACAGAGGAGTGAAAATGAGTCAGGACAGAGGCTTAAAAATGGCTCCAGGCCAATGCCCCAGGGTGTCAATTAGATGCGGAGAACTTGGCTCAGGAGAACTTCCTGAAGACAGAGCCTCACTTGACCCCAAAACCAAGGGGGGAAGAAACCAGTTGGATAGGTATTAACAGGCCCTCTTACAAGGGGTAAAAGCCAGGGCTAAGAAGCCTACTAACATGGCTAAGACCACTGAGGTGTTACAAAAACCAGATGAAAGCCCAGCCAATTTCTATGAAAAGCTGTGTGAGGCCTTCCAGGTCTTCACCTCTTTTGATCCTGGAGCTCCTGAAATCAATGGATGACAAATGCAGCCTTTGTAGGACAGGCCCAATCAGACATCCAAAGAAATTATAGAAGTTAGAAGGGTTTGCGGGTAAAAATGCCATCAAACTGCTAGAAATAACCAATAAAGTGTTTGTTAATCAAGATCAAACAGCATGCCAGCAAGTGGAAAAGGGGATGAAGCAAAAAGCCACAATCTTGGCAGCTGCCTTCTCAAAACCTGTACTCGTAGTAAGGCAAGGGGCCCAGATCTGAAAAGGAGAATTCCCCTCAGCCATAATGAGTGTGCCTTTTGCAAGGAAAGGGGACACTGGAAAAATTAGTGTCCCAGTCTCCCTGAGAAGAAAACCGAAGCAGCAGGCCCACTGAGCTGATATCATCCCAAGCCACCCAGTGCTAATCTGATCAGGCTAATTGTAACAGAATCCAACTAGAGGGGACCAAGCTCTCTCAAACTAGGCCCCTGAGAGCTCATGGTCAGAATTCAAGTATGGGGCCATCCAAGGGGCTTTATGGTGGACACAGGCCCTGAGCATTCAGTGGTCAGCCAACAAACAGCTCCTCTCTTGGGAAAAGAAACTACCATCATCAGGGCCACAGATACTGAGAGCCACAGACCATTTTGTGGTCCTTGACAATGCTGACTTGGGGTTGAGGGGCATGAGGTAGTGCATAGATTCCTCTACCTGCCCGACTGCCCTGTCCCTTTGATAGGAAGTGACCTGCTTGCCAAGATGGGGACATGAATTTCTTTTCTGCTGATGGATCAGCTAAAGCTGGCAGGACCACCATTCTTCTTGATTATGACTCTCATTGTAAGGAGAGAAGAAGAAAGATGTCTGTATTCTTCCCTTCCAGGATAAAGGACCATTCCTCCTAAATTAGAGACTGAGAACCCACTAGTTTGGGCCAAGAAAAATCCCCTGGGTCTGGCAAAACACCATGCTCCCATCCTGATTGATCTGAAACTGGGAGCTCAGCTTGTAAAATTAAGACAGTATCTGATTCCCTGGGAGGCCCAACTGGGAATCCAGGCTCATTTAGGCAGACTACTCCAAAATGAACTTCTGAGGAAATGCCAGTCACCCTGGAACACCTCATCACTACCCGTGAAGAAGCCAGGGACCAATGACTACCATCCAGTTCAGGACTTAAGAGCTGGAAATGAGGCAACAATTACTCTGCACCTAGTAGTGCCTAATCTGTACAGCTTACTAGGACTGATGCCTTCCACAGCCAGATGATTTACTTGCTTGGACTTGAAAGATGTCTTCTTCTGGCTCTGGGTTTCACCAGTCAGTCAACCACTATTTGCCTTTGAATGGGAAAATCCACACATGGGAAACAAGGAACAGCTCACTTGGACAAGACTTCCTAAGGGATTCAAGAACTCCTCTACTCTCTTCAGTGGAGCTTTGGCCACCAATTAGGGTAAATTTCCTAAACAGGAGTTAGACTGTGTCCTGTTGTAATACATCAATGAACTTCTGCTGGCCAGCACAACACAGGCTTGATGCCTAGAAGGAACAAAGTCCCTCCTCTCCTTGTTAATGGAAGCTGGATACCAGGTATCTAAGAAAAGGGCAGTCCTGAAAGACATTGTTCCCAGATATGGAATGCCTCTGACCACAAGGTCGAACAATGGACTGGCATTTGTAATCAAGACAGTACAACAGGTGGCAAGGGCTTTGAAGATCTGGTAGAAATTGCATACTGCCTACTGTCCCCAGAGCTCAGGGAAAGTGGAACTCTTGAATTGAACCCTCAAACAAACCCTAGCAAAACTTTACGAGAAGAACAGCTTATCTTGGTTAGACATGTTACCTGTGGCCCACTTAAAGTTAAGGTGTTCACCGTGAGCAGGGATAGGGTTTTCATCCTTTGAAATCCTGTATGGATGACCTCCCCTCCTAGTCAACTTGAAGGGAGACACTAGAGAACTGGGAAACTTGCACTTACATAGGCAGCTACAAGGGTTAGGACACACATCTCTCAGATACTTAAATGGGTTATTGATAGAATAGCCATATCTGTAGACATAACAGTACATCCCCACTAACCAAGGGACCAGATATGGGTAAAATGTTGGAAAAAAGAGCCTTTAAAACCCATGTGAAAAGGACCCTATTCTGTAATCTTAACTACCCCCACTACTCTCAAGGTGGCAGGAATAGATGCTTGGATCTATTAGTCCAGAGTCAAGCCTGCAAGTCCAACCAACAGCTGAGAAAAATGGGAAATGGCCCTCAGTCCAGAGGAACCCCTGTGCCTGACTTTGCGAAGAAGGAAGCAACCACCCCAAAGCTCTTCTCTGGCCACACTGGAAGCTGGTCAGTCAATGCACGGCTGAAGCTTGAGGAACCAACAAGACTGACAAAAGGCAAATGTATTGGTTAGTAAGTGGACTAGGACTCCCCTACTCATCTTATTTGGAATAGGGCTTTACTCTCTGTCTCCCCTGGAGTTGACTTGCATCCAAAAATCTCCCTCTGCTTTGTCTACTTTTTCACAAATCTTGTTTTTTGGAGTCTCTTCCTACTGTGATCAGCTTAAATGTAAAAACATTGTGTATTTTTGCATTATAATTCTATTAAGTTATAAAATCCCCTCCTCATCCAAGAGAGGATGATTGTTCTGAATGTATGAAATATTTCTACCATGAGGGAAAATGGATCTGAGGATTTACTTACTATACGTATCAATTGGCTGCATGTTATAGTTAAGCTTCCCCATGCACTAGGGAAGGGAAACATTACTGGAAGGGAAAAATTGGAGCCCACGGTATGAATGGCCTAATGTGCTATGGCACACCAAGACAGATGACCTGCTGGACTTGACAGACTCATTTAGGGATGTCAGATGCAAAGGAGTGGGGGAGGTGGTCAGGACCAGGCTAGGAAAGAAGTGGTCCAAGAGGTGGTTAAACGGTTAAAGGCCCAAGTAACCAAGCCAGACTCATTGGCATCAGTTCCAAAGACATTACTCACTGGACTATATAATCAGCTTTGAGCCTCCCTCAAAGACAAATTTGTGGTGTGCAGGCTCGGTTGCTCTGCAGCATGTAGGATCTTCCCAGACCAGGGATCAGACCCGAGTCCTTGGCATTGCAGGGCAGATTCTTGACCACTCAACCACCAGGGAAGAGCTGCTCCGTATTTTTTTCCCTACCCAGAAACAACCAGCTCCAGGACAAAAATTACTTTATTTTCCCTTTGTTATTGGGTCACCAGGTCATGTCCTACTCTGCAACACCATGAACTGCAGCACACCAGACCTTGTCTTTCACCGTCTCCCAGAGTTTGCTCGGGCTCATGTCCATTGGGTTGGTGGTGCCATCCAGCCATCTCATCCTCTGTCACCCCCTTCTCCTGCCTTCAGTCTTTCCCAGCATCAGAGTCTTTTCCGGTGAACTGTCTCTTCACGTTGGGTAGGTAGGGTGTTGGGGCTTCAGCTTCAGCATCGGACCTTCTAGTGAATATTCATGTTTCTTTTCCCTTAACAAAATGCAACTGCATTCCTCATACCTTCTTTTACTGAAAACACACTTCCTATTTTGCTACTATATATACTGAAATGTTTCATTTATTATTTCTAGTAGCTTTAATTACATATTTAAGTTCAAATCCACAACTGTTAAAACCTTACTTTCTAGTGAAGACTAAGAACTAGGCAATTATGAACTGTCATTTACATTTTCATTCTGTAAATTGGCAAACATAAATACCAGCAATAATTTCCAAAGAACTGTGCTCTTTTTATAGAAAATATCTTAATGTGGTACCAAATGTTTGGTTTAATTCCTCTGTAAAAGAAAGCCAATAATCATTAACTAATGTTTAAGTATCTTATTTTATTAGGGAATGGCCTAGGTATTCAATGACCTAGATATACTTTCATCATTTAACTTATTTAGCACAACATTAAAATTTAAAGTTGCAAGGGTTCTTCCTTGGTGGTCAAGTGGTTAGGAATCCAACATGCAATGCAGGGGATGCAAGTTCAATCCCTGGAAAGGGAACTAAGATCCCACATGCTGCAGAGCAACTAAGCCTACACAACACAATTAAAGAGCCCTTGTGCCACAACTACTGAAGCCTTTTGCTCTGGAGCCCTCATGTTATAGCTGCTGACCTCACATTCCACAACTATAGAGTCTTGGTATGCTGCAATGAAAGATCCTGTC
>SJYA01004595.1:20321-31694 GCA_006410615.1 Neotragus moschatus
GAGCCCTCATGTTATAGCTGCTGACCTCACATTCCACAACTATAGAGTCTTGGTATGCTGCAATGAAAGATCCTGTAGAATGTGACGAAGATTCTACATGCTGCAATTAAGACTCAATGCATCTGAAAAAATAAAGATTTAAAACTAAATAAATCTAGTCACAGACATAGAGAACAAACTTATGGACATGAGCAGGGGCAGGAGGAGGAAGGAGAAGATGAGATGAATGGAGAGAGGAGCATGGAAGCATATACACTACCATGTGTAAAATAGATAGCCAATGGAAAATTTTCTATATGTCTCAGGGAACACAAACTGGGGCTTTGTAACAATCTAGCAGGGTGGGAAAGGGTGGGAGGTGGGAAGGAGGTTCAAGAGAGAGGGTACACATGTATATATATGGCTAATATCATAAAGCAATTATCATTCAATTTAAAAAAATTTGCATGATACTGGATACTTGGGGCTGGTGCACGGAGACGACCCAGAGGGATGGTATGGGGGGGGGGGGGATTCAGGATGGAGAACATGTGTATACCTGTGGCGGATACATGTTGATGTATGGCAAAAACCAATACAGCATTGTAAAGTAAAATAAATAAATAAATAACATCTAAGGAAATAAAAAAATAATTTAAAGTAAAAATAAATTAATTTTTTTTAAAAGTTAGAAATGTCCACTATTGGAAATAAACTTCTTATCCATTTAGCCAAAGAGGTGGCCTAGTAATTAAATATCACTAGCTGCTGGGTTTGTGGAGAGGCCCTGATGAGTGAATCATGGCCCCAGAATGGTACTGGATGGGCTACCTTTCTGCTATTCCAATGGAATCTAAAAATTAGCAGACAAGCAGAGGGTCCTATTCATAGCTGGACCCTGCCCATGGAGACAGTAGGCAAAGAATGTCTAAGCTGAGAATGGATAAATTATACCTTGGCTGGAGAGATAAAATGCAGAAGAGCCCTGATCTATAATGATACCAGTAAGAGCCTTTTGTCGTGGCCAGGGGCCCCAATCTGGCATTGGGTTCCCTCAAAAGGAGGGAATGGAAATCGCACTTGCGTTCCCTTCAACTCCATCCACCTCCAGGATTCTAGCGTAGAACTGTACAGGAAATCAACCTGATATTAACCCCTTTCTTGCATTCCCAAGCATTAGCCCATCTTAACTCCACAAATCCAGACTTATGGCCAGCCCCAGAGGGGCTTTTTTGGATTTGTGGGAGAAGAACCTACTCATGGCTCCCATCCAGATGGGAAAGNCTTGGCTGGAGAGATAAAATGCAGAAGAGCCCTGATCTATAATGATACCAGTAAGAGCCTTTTGTGGTGGCCAGGGGTCCCAATCTGGCATTGGGCTCCCTCAAAAGGAGGGAATGGAAATCGCACTTGCGTTCCCTTGAATTCCATCCACCTCCAGGATTCTAGTGTAGAACTGTACAGGAAATCAACCTGATATTAACCCCTTTCTTGCATTCCCAAGCATTAGCCCATATTGGAACCATCTTAACTCCACAAATCCAGACTTACGGCCGGCCCCAGAGGGGCTTTTTTGGATTTGTGGGAGAAGAACCTACTCATGGCTCCCATCCAGATGGGAAAGGACCTGTATCATAGCAATAATTCAGCCAGGTTTTTTCCCTCTTACCTGACTCACAAGGAGACACACTGGGTGTCCCAGTCTACAACAACCTCAGACATAGAGAAAAATGATCTCTCAAACTAAGGGAAAAACAAAACTGAGGCAAAGATGAGTGCCCCCTCCAACAGATAATCCACATGAGCACAAGATGGGAGTTGAATATACAGGATCTCCATTAACATGCTCAACTGAATAATACAACTGCAGGTGGTACTTGAGAATATAACTAATGAAACTGAAACTGTTGGCATGGCAACAATCCCAGATGAGGACTGCCATCTATCAAAATCGGTTAGCACTAGACTGCCTCCTAGCAGAGGAAGGAGGAGTTTGTGGGAAATTCAACCAAACTGCCTGTTGTATACAAATAAATAATAATGGAAAAGCTGTGACAGACATAGCTACAAATACCAGGAAGATTGCCCATGTTCTGTTTCAGACCTGGAAGGGATGGGATACAGATGACCTCTTTGGAGGATGGTTCTCTTGGCTAGGGGGTTTAAGACAATGATTGGGATGGTCATAGTCATACTCACTGGATATCTGTTTATTTCCTGCCTCATACCCCTCCTAATCAGAGTTGTAACAGGGTTCATAGAGACAGATGTCAAATGGAGAATGGCTACCCAGGTGTTGCTTTTAAAGGGATACCAGAAATTTCTAGAAGATGATGTTCTCTGAAGGCTGCAGGTGCACCCTAAACATCAAGAGTGGGGAATTAAATAAAAGTGAGATAAAAACTCCCCAATTAAAGTAACAACCTTTTGTTTATCCTTCCTTTATTTTGTGTTAACACCTACTGTCCATCAATCACTGTCTCCACGTTTGTGATCTTTGTTATTCGTTACATCTGTGGGAACTTGGGCTACCTGGGGAAGGGAGAAATCTGAGCTATTTGAGCAAGAAGTTCATGGTGTATAAAAGATACCAAGACCAAAGCCTGGGTGCTCAGCTTTTGGAGAAGACTCCATTGAGCCCTCACCAATGCTGAATAAACTCTGCTGTTCTGCTTCTTCAAGTGCTGCTTGTCTCTTTCCAATGCTGTGCTTTCTACTAGTTTCCCAGGCTACAGTTCTCATTTTGCCCCAAACTTAACAGCTTACTGTTTCTCACTTTGTGTATTTTTGCTAATGACTTACGGAAGGTGTATTAGTCACTCAATCCTGTACAACTTTTCATGACCCCATGAACTGTAGCTAGCCAGAATTCCATGGAATTTTCAAGGAAAGAATACTGGAGTTGGTAGTCATTTCATTCTCCAGGATGTCTTCCCAACCTAGAGATCAAACCGGGATCTCTTACATACCAGGCAGATATTTTACTATATGAGTCACCAATGACTTATTACTTGCTGTTTATCTTATATTTATTTTAGATGATAGAAATAATTTTAGACAAAAGGCACATTTGAGCTATTTGCTTATTTGAGTTCAGAATAGGTTGTAAAGCAGCTGAGGCAACTCAGAACATCAACAATTCATTTGGTCCAGGAATTGCTAATGAATGTACAGAGCAGTGGTGATTTAAGAAGTTTTGCAAAGGAGACAAGAGCCTTGAAGATGAAGAATGCAATGACTAGCCATTGGAAGCTGACAATGGCCAACTAAGAGGATCATTAAAGCTGACCCTCAGAGAACAAGATGGTGGAGGAATAGGTGGATGTGGAATACGTCTCTCTCCACAGATACATCAGGAATACACCTTTAGACACAGAAGTGCATGCAGAGCACCAGCTGAGAGAAGACAGGAGTACTTGCCCAGTGGAAAAGAATATATAGAACCATGCAAAGCTTGGTAGGATGAAGGAACTAGAGGGGGGGAAAGGAGTATAAGTAGGACTGGACCTGCCCTTGGAGGGTAGGGGAACTGAAGCAAGGATAAAATTCCCACATCAGGGCAATTGTTTTAGGCTGAGAGTGAAATAGCTGATCTGTGGCAGCTTAAATGAAATGAGAATCAGATAGTCCTTGCCACAGCCATACATATCCCAGGCAGGGACATGGGTCCTCTAGAAGGTGCAGTGGCTGGGAGCTGGAGTTTAGGGATTGTGGGGCAATCCCCAGCTGAGGGCTGCTGTTGACTGTGGAGAGACCGATGGAGGGGATGTGAAGGAGATTGTGGTGGAAAATGCCTTTGGTGGAAAGCCAGGCAGCCATGTAAGCAAGGTGATACTGTTGAATCACACGTAAGAGGTGGAGCCACCACCGGAGCCTCTCTTTCCCCACATGCCAGCATCAGCAGCTGAATAATAGAGAGGCTGGCCAACCAAATGCCTGATGAACTGAAATACAGAGTAGGCCCACACACAGGGTGCTTCTTTAAGTGACTGATGTGTGCCTAACTACAGAGTAGGACCCCACCCAGGGTGCCCCTTTAAGTGCCTGATGTGCTGATCTACAGAGTAAGACCCCAGCCAAAGGGGCTTCTCCGTGTGCTTGAAGCACTGAACAACAGAGAACCCCAGGAAAGGGAGCCATCTAAGTGCCAATGGATGGAGTCACAGAGAAAGACTGGTCAAAGAGGCCTTCTGATCACCAAGAGGCCCAGAAAAAGATTCTAAGGCCATAACTCCTGTGGCTGAGGCAGTCTGTGTCCCTGTACACTTGGCACCTCCAGGGTCTCCACGAGCCAAGCAGCTGCTCCACCTTCACGTTCAACTCTCACTTGGGCAGAGTGGCCACAGGCAAAAAAAATCTTGCATCTATACGTGCAGGATCACTTCAGTCATGTCCAAATCTTTGTGACCATGTAGACTGTGGCATGCCAGGCTTCTCTTTCAAGGGGGTTCAGCAGGCAAGAATAATGAAGTATATTAGCTAATACAGATTACCATATCCTTCTAGAGCACTATATTTCCTGCTGCCCTCACCGCCAACCTCCTTGAGTACCTGGCACTGCCAGAACTCCTGAGACCCAAGCAGTTGCACCACCTCCACACCTGGCCCTCACAGAGGCAAGCCCAAGTCCTCCAGGGCAACCTCAGGGGCAAACCCTGGTGGAAAACCCACGTGGAGAGATGGAAATAAAACCACAATTGAAAACCAGGGGCAGTGTGGCTAAGGAAGAAGACCTAAAACCTTCCTAACAGCTATAGAAGCTGCAGATTAAATCCACATGATCAACTAAGCAGACTCTGTGTCTATGTAATATATAAAAGGACATGGAGAGCTCCCACAAAAGAAAGCACACTAATTCTGAGAGGTGTGGACATTGGAGGCAAGAACACAGAGGCGTAGGAGCAACCTCCACAGCAGGTCCAGAGATCAGCACATTATTAGAGGGCATCCTAGGGAGGTGAGGTGGACTGTGACTCCCAGCGAGGGAAAGGACTCTGACAGCAGTGACTCAAGAAAAGCATTTATTATTCTTTTGTTTTTTAATTTAATGTTATTAATTTATTTTTATTTTATTTTACTTTACAATACTGTATTGGTTTTGCCATACATCAACATGAATCAAGTTCTCTAGGTTCTTTTGGATTTTTTTCTCCCCCCCCCCGCCTTTTTTCTCCCTCTGTTTTAGTTGGCAGTTTTATTGGCATTATAAAATCTAATTAAGCTTTTGAACTTTTTATTTTTTCTCAGTCACGTTTTTCTATGGTTGTTATAAATCTATGGCACCCCACTCCAGTACTCTTGGCTGGAAAATCCCATGGATGTAGGAGCCTAGTGGGCTACAGTCCATGAGGTCGCTAAGAGTCAGACACGACTGAACAACTTTACTTTCAATTTTCACTTTCATGCATTGGAGAAGGAAATGGCAATCCACTCCAGTGTTCTTGCCTGGAGAATCCCAGGAACGGGGGAGCCTGGTGGGCTACAGTCCATGGTGTCACACAGAGTCAGACATGACTGAAACGACTTAGCAGCAGCAGCAGCATGCCTCTACATTGGGCTTTTGCAGTTCTGTGGAGTTTTCCTTTTCTTTTTTCATTTTAACTTTTAAAATCTAATATGATTTTTTTCTACATTTATTCCATTGCTTTTCCTACTGTTCTTTCCCCCATATAGTTAATCTTTAATGTATATAAATCTTTTTGTTTACCTCTTTTTAACTTTGCATATCTATTCTCTTTCTTTTCTTCCCTCTCCACATATTTGCTAGTTTTATTTTCATTGCTTTATTGCCCACATGGCACCTTTCTTTAGTTTTGTTTTCCAGTTTGTGCTTTAGTAAGTTTTGTTCTTAACTGGTAGATTTAATTTTTTATTTCCTTTGTTTGCCGAGTCAATCTACTGTACTTTATTTTACTTGGACTGTTTTGACTTTGTTTATGGTTATATATGTATATGTGTACATTCCATTATTTTAAGTATTGTTTGCCTGATTTTGTAACTGCCATTTTGGGGGGGTTGATCTTTGTTTTCTCATTTGGGGGTATTTGTTTTAATCTCACTTAATGCCATAACAAACCACTTGTGGAATCTTTGTTCCTGACAAGAGATCAAGCCCTAAGCCTTTAGACTGGGAGCATTGATCTCAAGACCCTAGACTGCCAGAGAACTAACCCTACAGAGTATCAAATAATGAGACCTCACACATGGAAAACACTTGAATACAAGACCTGGCATCACCCAACCTCCAGTGGCACCCTGTGCAGAATTCCTCATCTAAACAACATCAAAACAAAAATACGAACCCAGTCATCAGCAGACAGGATTACCACCTCACTCAGCCTTGCTGATCAGAGGAAAAGCAAACAAAAAACTAGTCACAAATCTCACCGTATATGAAACTTACACAACCCATTGGATCAACCTTAGGAGGGCAAAAACAAAAAGGAAGAAAGAATTCAACCGTGAACCCTGAGAAAAGAACTCAAACACAATAAGTTAAAAAATAATAATAATAATGAAAAGGCAGAGAAATACTACACAAGTGAAGGAACAAGTTAGAAACACAGAAGTCCAAATAAATGAAGAGGAAATAGGCAAACTACCTGAAAAAGCATTCAGAATAATGATAATGAAGATGATCAAAACCCTTGAAAACAAAATGGAGGAAAATCAAGAATCAATTAACAAAGATCTAGAAGAATTAAACAAACACACAAACAACACACTTACTAAAATTAAAAATACTCTAGAAAGAATCAATACCAAAATATCTGAAGCAGAAGAATGAATCAGTGAGCTGTAGTATAAAATGGTGGCAATAACTTCTGAAGAGTAGAATAAAGAATGAAAAGAAGTGATGATCATCTCAGAGACCTTTGGGACAATATCAAACAATAACATTCGAGTTATAAGGGTCCAAGAAGAAGAAGAGAAAAAGAAAGGGTATGAGAAAATTTTTGAAGAGGTTATAGTTTAAAATTTCCCTAATATGGAAAAGGAAAGAGTTAGCCATGTCCAATCAGAGCGGAGTCCCATACAGGATAAACCCAAGGAGAAACATGCCAAGACACGTGCTAATCAAACTAACAAAGGCTAAACACAAAGAAAGAATGCTAAAAGCAACAAGGGAAAAGGAACAAGTAACATACCAGGGAAACCCCATTCATTTAACAGTTGATCTTTCAGCAGAAACTCTGCAGGCCAGAAGCGAATGCCAGGACATATTTAAAGTAAAAAAAGGGGAAAATATACAACTAAGATTAATCTACCTGGCAAGGATCTCACTCAAAATTTATGTAGAAATAAAAAAAAAGTTTTCAGATAAGCAAAAGTTAAAAGAATTCACTAACACCAATCTAGTTTTACAAAAAATGTTAGGGACTTATATGGTCAAGAAATAAAGAGAAGAAAAAAGATCTACAAAATCAACCCAAAACAATTAAAAAAATGGCAATAGAAACATATATATCAATAATTACTTTAAATGTAAGTGGATTAAATGCTCCAACCAAAAGATATAGACTAGCTGAATGCCTACAAAACAAGATCCATATACATGCTGTCTACAAGAAACCCACCCCAGACCTAAAGATACATATAGACTGAAAGTGAGAAGATGGAAAAATATGTCCCATACAAATGGGAAGCAAAAGAAAGCAGGAGTAGCAATCCACATAGCAGACAAAATAGACCTTAAAATAAAGACTACAAGAGATAAGGAAGGACACTGCATAATGATCAAGGGATCAATGCAAGAGAAAGACATAACAATTATCTAGGCACCCAACATAGGAGCCCTTCATAACATAAGATAAACACTGCTAAATCATTTCAGTCGTGTCCGACTCTGTGAGACCCCATAGACAGCAGCCCACCTGACTCCCTCATCCCTGGGATTCTCCAGACAAGAACACTGGAGTGGGTTGCCATTTCCTTCTCCAATGCATGAAAGTGAAAAGTGAAAGGGAAGTCATTCAGTCATGTCTGACTCTTAGCGACCCCATGGACTGCAGCCTATCAGGCTCCCCCACCCATCGGATTTTCCAGGGAAGATTACTGGAGTGGGGTGCAATTGCCTT
Source organism: Neotragus moschatus (assembly GCA_006410615.1). Lineage (NCBI taxonomy): Eukaryota > Metazoa > Chordata > Mammalia > Artiodactyla > Bovidae > Neotragus > Neotragus moschatus. Next base: position 28,379 of record SJYA01004595.1, read on the forward strand.
CTCTGATAAATACTAACAGATATAAAAGGAGAAATTGACAGTGACCCAATAATAGTAAGAAATTTTAACACCCCACTCACACCAATGGACAGATCATCAAAACATAAAATCAGTAAGGAAACACAAGTCTTAAATGACACACTAGATGAGATGGATCTCATTGACATCTTCAGGACATTCCATCCAAATGCAGAAGAATACACTTTCTTAAGTGCACATTGAACATTCTCCATGATAGACCACATCTTGGGTCTCAAATCAAACCACAGTAAATTTAAGAAAATATAAATTGTATCAAGCATCTTCTCTGACCGCAGCACTATGAGACTAGATACCAATTCTAAGGGGGGGGGTGGTGGATGTAGAAACATAAACACATGGAGATTAAACAATACATTTCTAAATAATCAACAGGTTACTGAAGAAAACAAAAAAGAAATTTGAAAAATTTCGAGAAAGAAATGACAATGAGAACACAACAACACAAAACCTATGGAATGCAGCTAAAGCAGTTCTAAGAGGAAATCTTAGAGCAATTCAATCCTACCTCAAGAAACAAGAAAAACAGAATAGACAAACTAACCTGACAGCTAAAACAACTGGAAAAAAGAACAACAACAACAACAAATTAGTAGAAGAAAAGAAATAATAAAAATCAAAGCATAAATAACTTAAAAAGAAATGAAAGCAACAATAGTAAAGATTAATAAAATGAAAAGGTGGTTCTTTGAGAAGATAAACAAAATTGACAAACATTTAGCCAGACTCATCAAGAAAAAAGAGAGAAGAATCAAATTAACAAAATTAGAAATGAAAAAGGAGAGCTTACAAGAGACAATGCAGAAATATGAAGGATTATAAGAGACTATTATGAACAACAATATGGCAATGAGAAGGATAACCTCTAGAAAATGGATTCATTCTTAGATAAGTTCAGTGTTCCAAGACTGAGCCAGGAAGAAATAGAAATTAAGAACAATCAAATTACAAGCTGTGATCAAAAATCTCCCAAAAAACAAAAGCCCAGGACCAGATGGCTTCACAGGAGAATTCCATCAAACATTTAGAGAAGACCTAATGCCTATCCTTCTAAAACTCTTTCAAAAAATTTGAGAGGAAGGGACACTTCCAAACTCATTCCACGAGTCTACCATCACCCTGATACCAAAACGAGGAAAAGACAACACAAAAAAAGAAAACTACAGGCCAATATCACTGATAAAATTAGATGTGAAAATCCTCAACAAAATTTTAATAAACAGAATTCAGCAACACATCAAACTGTGAAGTTGGGTTTACCCCAGGAATTCAAGGAGTCTTCAATATACAAAAGTCATCAATGTGATACACCAGGTTAAAAAACTGAAAGATAAAATCCATACAATAATCGCAACAGGTGTAGAAAACCTTTGACAAAATTCAGTGCCCACTTAAAATTCAGTTCAGTTCAGTTGTTCAGTCGTGTCCTACTCTTGTGACCCAATGAATTGCAGCATGCCAGGCCTCCCTGTCCATCACCAACTCCTGGAGTTCACTCAGACTCACCTCCATCGAGTCAGTAATGCTGATGTCAGTAATGAGATGCCATCCAGCCATCTCATTCTATGTCATCCCCATCTTCTCATGCCCCAAATCCCTCCCAGCATCAGAGTCTTTTCCAATGAGTCAACTCTTCGCATGAGGTGGCCAAAGAACTGGAGTTTCACTTCAGCATCATTCCTTCCAAAGAAATTCCAGGGCTTATCACCTTCAGAATTGACTGGTTGAATCTCCTTGCAGTCCAAAGGACTCTCAAGAGTCTTCTCCAACACAACAGTTCAAAAACATCAATTATTTGATGCTCAGCCTTCTTCACAGTTCAACTATCACATCCATACATGACCGCAGGAAAAATCATAGCCTTGACTAGATGGACCTTAGTGGGTAAAGTAATCTCATCCTTTTGAATATGCTATCTAGGTTGGTCATAATTTTTCTTCCAAAGAGTAAGCGTCTTTTAATTCCATGGCTGTAATCACAAACTGCAGTGATTTTGGAGCTGAAAAAAACAAAGTCTGACACTGTTTCCACTGTTTCCCCATCTATTTGCCATGAAGTGATGGGACCGGATGGCATGATCTTCATTTTCTGATTGTTGAGCTTTAAGCCAACTTTTTCGACTCTCCCCTTTCACTTTCATCAAGGGGATTTGTAGCTCCTCTTCACTTTCTGCCATAAAGGTGGTGTCATCTGCATATCTGAGGGTATTGATATTTCTCCCAGCAATCTTGATTCCAGCTTGTGCTTCTTCTAGCTCAGCGTTTCTCATTATGTACTTTGCATAGAAGTTAAATAAGCAGGGTGACAATATACAGCCTTGAGATACTTCTTTTCCTATTTGGAACCAGTCTGTTGCTCCATGTCCAGTTCTAACTCTTGCTTCCTGACCTGCATTTAGGTTTCTCAAGAGGCAGGTCAAGTGGTCTGGTATTCCTCCTCTTTCAGAATATTCCACAGTTTATTGTGATCCACACAGTTAAAGGCTTTGACATAGTGAATAAAGCAGAAATTGATGTTTTTCTGGAACTCTCTTGCCTTTCCATGATCCATCGGATGTTGGCAATTTGATCTCTGGTTCCTCTGCCTTTTCTAAAACCAGCTTGAATATCAGGAAGTTCATGGTTCACGTATTGCTGAAACCTGGCTTGAGGAATTTTGAGCATTACTTTACTAGCATGTGAGATGAGTGCAATTGTGCAGTAGTCTGAGCCTTCTTTGACATTGTCTTTCTTTGGGATTGGAATTGAAACTGACTTTTTCCACTCCTGTGGCCACTGCTGAGTTTTCCAAATTTGCTGNACCTGGCTTGAGGAATTTTGAGCATTACTTTACTAGCATGTGAGATGAGTGCAATTGTGCAGTAGTCTGAGCCTTCTTTGACATTGTCTTTCTTTGGGATTGGAATTGAAACTGACTTTTTCCACTCCTGTGGCCACTGCTGAGTTTTCCAAATTTGCTGGATATGCAGTGCAGCACTTTCACAGCATCATCTTTCAGGATTTGGAATAGCTCAACTGGAATTCCATCACTTTCAGCAGCTTTGTTCATAGTGATGCTTTCTAAGGCTCACTTGACTTCACATTCCAGGATGTCTGGCTCTAGACAGATAATCACAGCATCGTGATTATCCAGGTCATGAAGATCTTTTTTGTACGGTTCTTCTGTGTATTCTTGCCACCTCTTGTTCATATCTTCTGTTTCTGTTATATTCCATACCATTTCTGTCCTTTATTGAGCTCATCTTTGCATGAAATATTCCCTTGGTATCTCTAATTTT
>SJYA01004596.1:12204-32379 GCA_006410615.1 Neotragus moschatus
ACTCTTTAGTTCTTCTTCACTTTCTGCCATAAGGGTGGTGTCATTTGCATATCTGAGGTTATTGATATTTCTCCCAGAAATCTTGATTCTAGCTTGTGCTTCCTCCAGCCCAGCATTTCTCATGATGTACTCTGCATAGAAGTTAAACAAGCAGGGTGACAATATACAGCCTTGACGTACTCCTTTTCCTATTTGGAACCAGTCTGTTGTTACCTGTCCAGCTTTAACTGTTGCTTCCTGACCTGCATATAGGTTTCTCAAGAGGCAGGTCAGGTGGTCTGGTATTCCCATCTCTTTCAGAATTTTCCACAGTTTATTGTGATCCACACAGTCAAAGGTTTTGGCACAGTCAATAAAGCAGAAATAGATGTTTCTCTGGAACTCTCTTGCTTTTTCCATGATCCAGTGGATGTTGGCAATTTGATCTCTGGTTCCTCTGCCTTTTCTAAAACAAGCTTGAACATCTGGAAGTTCATGGTTCACACATTGCTGAAGTCTGGCTTGGAGAATTTTGAGCATTACTTTACTAGTGTGTAAGATGAGTGCAATTGTGCAGTAGTTTGAGCATTCTTTGGCATTGCTTTTCTTTGGGATTGGAATAAAAACTGACCTTTTCCAGTCCTGTGGCCAGTGCTGAGTTTTCCAAATTTTCTGGCGTACTGAGTGCAGCACTTTCACAGTATCATCTTTCAAGTGACAGGAATACACAGAACTGTACAGAAAAAGATCTTCACGACCAAGATAATCACGATGGTGTGATCACTCACCTAGAGCCAGATATCCTGGAGTGTGAAGTCAAATGGGCCTTAGAAAGCATCACTACAAACAAAGCTAGTGGAGGTGATGGCATTCCAGTTGAGCTATTTTAATGTTCAGTCATATCCAATTCTTTGTGACCCCATGGACTGCAGCACACCAGGTTTCCTTGTCCTTCACTATCTCCTGGCACTTATTTAAACTCATGTCCATTGAGTCAATGATGCCATCTAACCATCTCATCCTCTGTCATCTCCTTCTCCTCCTGCCTCCAATGTTTCCCAGCATCAGGAAACTGACTCTTTTCCAATGAGTCAGTTTTTTGCATCAGGTGGACAAAATATTGGAGCTTTGGCTTCAGCATCCCTCATTCCAATGAATATTGAGGATTGATTTCTTTTAAGATTGACTGATTTGATCTTGCAGTTCAAGGGATTCTCAAGAGTCTTCTCCAACACCACAATTCAAAAGCACCAATTCATTGGTGCTCAGCTTTCTTTATAGTCCAACTCTCACATCCATACATGACTCCTGGAAAAACCATAACTTTGACTAAATGGACCTTTGTTGGCAAAGCAATCTCTCTGTTTTTTACTATGCTGTCTAGGTTGGTCATAGCTTTTCTTCCAAAGAGCAAGTGTCTTAATTTCATGGCTGCAGTCACCATCTGCAGCGATTTTGGAGCCCAAGAAAATAAGTCTGTCACTGCTTTCATTTTCCCCCCATCTATTTGCCATGAAGTGATGGGACTGGATTCCATGATTTCCACTTTTTGAATGTTGAGTTTTCAGCCAGATTTTTCACTCTCCTCTTTCACCTTCATCAAGAGGCTCTTTAATTCCTCTTCAGTTTCTGCCATAAGGATGGTGTCGTCTGCATATCTGAGGTTATTGATATTTCTCTCAGCAGTCTTAATTCCAGCTTGTGCTTCATCCAGCCTGTCATTTTACATGAGAGACGCTGCATGCAAGTTAAATAAACAGGGTGAAAATATACAACCTTGAGGTACTCCTTTCCCAATTTTGAACCACTCCATTGTTCCATGTTTGGTTGTACCTGTTGCTTCTTGACCTGAATACACATTTCTCAGGAGGCTATAAGGTGGTCTGGGTCTTCCCATTTCTTCCAGAATTTTCTACAGTTGTTGTGTTCCACACAATCAAAGGCTTTAGCATAGTCAAGAAGCAGAAATAGATGTTTTTTTCTGGAATTTTCTTGTTTTTTCTATGACCCAAAGTATGTTGGCAATGTGATCTCTTGTTCCTCTGCCTTTTTGCAAATACGTTCGTTCGTATAATTTCTTTTTCGATTCTGCGTGTAAAGGAGGCCATGGGATATTTCTCCTCCATCTAACTTCGGTCAGTGTGACAATATCTAGGTCCTTCCATGGTGCTGCAAATGGCATCATTTCATTTGAGTGAATAATACTCCATTCAATGGATGCATCGCATCTTTTTCATTTGTTCCTCTGCCGATTTACATTTAGATCGCTTCCATGTCTGGGCTCCTGTAACCAGCGCTTCAATGAACATTGTGGTACATGTAATCTTTCAGAACCTGTTTGGTCTTTAATCCATTTTGAACTTACTTTTGTGTATGGTGTTAAAGAAGGATCTATAAGATCAATGATAGTAAGGGTGTAGTTCTAGATACGGGGAAGAAGCAACAAGAGAGAAGCAGATTCTGGACCAAAACAGGCTAGTAAAACAGGTGATCTAGAGGGTTTTGGTTACTGTTAGTAGAATCTGTTAATAGTCTAGTAATATCATGTGGCGTGATCTAGCAATAGAACCCTAGCATGTGGGAGAAATTGATCAGAAAATGCCTCCCAGTCCTTGATCAAATTTAAGACCAAGAGGAAGAGAACTATTAAATAAAGCATGTTGCCCACCACCCAGTTATACAAGAATCAAGTTGTTAGCCGTCACAAGTGCTGATCATCACTACATCCTGAAAGGCATTCAGGGTTAAGGCCCGGATGTGGCATTCTGAGCCATAGAAAAACTGGTAGAACTGGCCCTCAGATAATGAGATATTTTCAGGAAAAAATTTATGAACCAAGTTTCTTGCATCTTTGCATACTTTGTAAAGCACTAAAACCATTAACCTAGATGTCTGTTTCCCACAAATAACCATAACCATCTATCAAGAGGTGTGCTTGATTGCAATATCCCTTTGCCAAAATCACATATACCCCTTGGCTCTTAACGAGTCCTCAGAGCTTTCTAAGAGACTGTTTCCCAGGTTAAAATCCTCCAGTTGCCTGAAATAAAATTTTCCACTTTTTTAATAAAAAAATGGAAATGTTTAGACATTTCAAGATTTAAAACTTACTCTAAATGGAAGATACTATTAAGAAAATGAAAAGCCACAGGCTGGGAAAAAATATTTGCAAAAAACATAGACGAGGGCTCCACTTCTGGTTGGAAATCTTCCTGAGTAGGCACATCACAGCTTGCAATCAGACCAGGGCACCAGGCATAACTAAGCATGTTCTCATTTAGGTTGTGGAAGAGTCTGGAAAATATTCTGTTCATGAATGGCTTGGATCCACAGCTCTCTCTACTAGAGTAGGAGAAAATGATCCAAGTTGTCATCCATCTGTTTCCCTATAGTGGTGATGAAAGGCTCCTCCCAAGGGAGCCAGATCCTCCTTATTATGAAAGTTGATGGGTCCCTGAGGAAGGGCTGGTCTGCATGCTTGACTGCTATTTCACCTGGACTTTACCCCACTTGCCACACAGACCATTTCATAGATTTTTTTCCAGGGGCAAACCCTTCAAAGGAAGGGTGTACAGAATGGTGTCTATGAATAGAATAGAATTCATTCCAGTCTCCTACACCTGAGTTGGAGAGCTGCAAATATGATCATCCTCCAATTCCCTGATGCAGCTTGTGATTTTTAGCATTTCTGGGCAGACAAGGAGTATGTCTTAACTCCAGCCACCAAGCTCTCTCTTATACTCTTCTGCAAGCTGCACTAAACACATTGAAAAGATTGTGACAATTTTGCAATTTTACTTCAACCTGCTGGAAACAGAACACTGAGCAAACACGGCATCATTCATTCATCGATTAAAGAAATATTTGTTAAATGTCTGCAATTTAGGTAACATTGTTATAGGGGCTGGTGACACAGAAGTAAACAAAATATGCAAAAATCATGCTTTGTGGAGCATATATGTAGACAAATGAGACAGAAAATTAATAAGTACAGTATATAATATGTCAGAGACTGTGTCTCTGAGAAAAATGCTTTGAAGAGCAGTGAATATTGAAAAAAGAGTGAATAGACAGAGCAATGTTAAACAATGTGGTTGTTGGATGATAAGGCCTCATGAAAAGATACTGTTTAAACAGGATCTGAAGGAGAGACAAAGGGATCTGTGTAGACAACCTAACATGTGTGTGTTAGGAATTTTCAGAGGAAGCAGACGCTGGCTCTTGCCACCAAGCCAGATACTTTAAGTGTACTGACACTATCTTGTGCAAAAATTACTTGCAACTGCATATGTGATATTGAAGATAGACACCACTGTGGTGAATGAGTTAAATAACATCAAAGTACAAAATATATTTTGATTACATGTTGCACTAAGAAATGAAAGAGGCATAAGATGGGAAAATACAGGGGTATTTTACTGGAACAAAAAAAAATCTATGCACAGACATGTAATTTTTGGTTTATTTATAGAGCAAGTCTTTTTTTTTTTTCCTTTAAACTTTCCTGTAATCACAAAGACAACAGACAGGAAGAGAAAAAAAATCAAATTATTATTAATTCCATTAAGTAAATTCCAGAAGTGCCAGCTGAAATAGTCACACTTTCCTTAAAGCTGGTAAAGTAAGAGGTTGTACAGCTACAAACATGATGAAATGTGCTTTGTGTAGTTTTTAATCTGTCACAGAAAATCTGCAAAAAGTAGATCTAATCATCAGTATGTCTTTGATGTCACAGAGGTTGTCTTCAGAGTCACCTGTTTCTGGGCCCTGCCAGAAATAGTTTCTTTAAATTATTACTGAGTATAATTGCTTTACAATGCTGTGTTATAAATAGTGTCTACTGTTCACGCAAGTGAATCAGCTATACGTTTCGTATACCTCCTCTTTTTTGGAATTCCTTCCCATTTAGGTCACCTCAGAGCACTGAAGAGAGTTCTCTGAGCTATACAGTAGGGTTCTCATTAGTTAAGTGTTTTACATACAGTATCACTGTGGAGAAAGGGGACCCTGCTACCCTGTTGGTGGGAGGATAAGTTGATGCAGCCACTATGGAAAACATTATGGAGACTTCTTAAAAAACTAAAAATGTTAATAGAACTACCATATGATCCAGCAATCTCACTCCTGGGCATATTAAAAGAAAACTATTAATATAATTCAAAAGATACATGCACCTCATATTCATTGCTGCATTATTCACAAATAATGCCAGCACATGGAAACAATCTGCCTGGTTTCTTATCTGTTAATATGCATGTACAGATACTTAGACAGCATTTCTGTATGCCAAGCACTAGTGATTTTCCACCATGAGATGGTGGAGATAACCATAGGCTCTTGGATGGCTATTGAGAAGGAGACATTGTGCTTCATTTGATGTCCTCAGTGACTCCAGGAAACAGGTGGTGACATTTCCTTTTTGCACAGGAAGGCACTAACATTTAAATATGTTGTGTCTCGTGGCCACCATGATGGCTGGAGGAAAAGTCATACGCAAACCTGGATCCCGCTGCTCATCCCAGTTTTAATCACATATGAGGTTGCAAATGTAAAACATACCTAGAGGACTGAGGGGCACTTCAACTGTATTCTAGGAGAGTCCTGAGTTGAAAGTAGACTGGAATTAACAGTTGCAGGGTAACCTGTGTGTTGGAGGAGGAGAGGACAAAGGGTGTGGGACGTTCCAGTTCAGAGCTCAGAGAGGACGAATCAGGCCTGGTCCAGGCTCAGCTGGGGTGGACAGGGGGTTGGGGGCAGTTTCCGTGCTCAGTCAGAGACTGGCTACCTCGGAGCTGCTCTGCCGCCCTCATGGCCTCGTGTTTCCTTTCCGGATAGTGGGTCAGATTCCCCTCCCTTTATCACTGTGGGAAGCGTCTGCATATTAGCTTCACACTGCTATTGAGACAAACCGCCAAAACGTGGTGGCTTCAAACGACAGACACATGCTCTTATAGTTTGGAAGCGTGGAAACCCCAAGCAGCTTGCACTGGGCTAAAAACAAAGCACCGGTGGCGTGTGCTCCTCCCAGAGGTTCTGGAGTAGGATCTGTCTTCTTACCTGTCTGTCCAGCTTTGGAGGCTCCTGCATCCCTTGGTCCATGGTTCTCCCGAGTCTGACATTTGCTTCCATCCTCACGTCCCCTCTCACTCTCTTATCTCCTTCTTTCCCTTATAAGGATACTTGTAATTATATCAGGTTTACCCAGATAATACAGAATAATCTCCTCATGATCCTTAACATCATCATATCTGCCAAAACAGTCCCGACAAGAAATGTAACTTATTCACAGAGGTAGGGGATCGGGATTGTACAGATCTTAGGGAGACCTTATTCTACCTACCACAGTTGGATTCTTAGTTGGATTCTTTGGTTTTGCAAACATTTAAAAATTTTATTTGTGTATTTACTTATGGCTGCCCTGGGTCTTCATTGCTTCTGTGTGTGCTGTCTCTGCTGCTGCTGCTGCTGCTGCTAAGTCACTTCAGTCGTGTCCGACTCTGTGCGACCCCATAGACGGCAGCCAACCAGGCTCTGCTGTCTCTGGGATTCTCCAGGCAAAAACACTGGAGTGGGTTGCCGTTTCTTTCTCCAATGCATTAAAGTGAAAAGTGAAAGTGAAGTCACTCAGTCGTGCCTGACTCTTAGCGACCCCATGGAGTGCAGCCCACCAGGCTCCCTCGTCCATGGGATTTTCCAGGCAAGAGTGCTGGAGTGGGGTGCCATTGCCCTCTCCGGTGTGCCGTCTCTAGTTGCAGCAAAGGGGGGCTGCTCTGTAGGTGCACAGGCTTTTCATCGTGATGACTTCTCTTATCGTGGAGCACCGGCTTTATGGCACACAAGCTTCAGTAGTTTCAGCTTGCACACCCTAGAGTGTGGGTTCAGTGGTTTGAGAAAGGGGCTCAGTCACTCTTCTGCATGTGGAATCTCCCTGGACCAGGGATCAAACTGTCCCCTGCATTGGTAGACAGATTCTTATCCACTGTGCCACCAGTGAAGTCCAGAAACACTCGCATTTTATTTGGCATTTGATGGTATTTTCTGAAATCATCCTCTCCTGCAGCCATTTTAGAATACATTCTGGGCCATTTTATGGTTTTCCTACTTTTCGTTACAAAGTTTTGGTCAACTATAAGCTGGTAAGTTTTCATTATGCACTCGAGTGATGGCTTTTAAAAGCAAGTGTCTCTTGGTGTATTGGCCTGGAAAATCAAACCCATGGCTAATCCACAGCAAAGTGACTTCAGTTAGGTTAAATTTGCAAGTCAAACAAATGTATTTTGCCCTTTGATTAGTCGTATTTAGACCTAGAAAACCCATAATATGCCAGAAATACTCATCTAGAAAAAAGGATTGCAGCAAGTAATCGTGAGTATTCCAACTGGGAAGAAGAGAATTCTTTGGCCCTAAACTGCATCAAGGTGTTAAAATATAAGTCACTCACCATACATATCCTCAGCTCAGAAGTATGTAACCACTCAGCCAAGACCCCTCCATCAGCCTGCATCAGAAGCTTCTTAGTCTAATTGCCTGGAGGTTTGTAGATGCTCTTGGTGGGTAAGAGTCCACTGTGGAATGAAATATGAACACATTAGGTGGCTGGATGTACCTTGGAAGCATTAGACTTAGTGATAAGAAGTCAGAGCCCTCAAACAGGGACTCTGTATCAACATAGAGGGATGGGTTGGGGAGGGAGGTCGGGGGAGATTCAAAAGGGAGGGGATATATGTATACCTATGACTGCAAGGAGATCCAACCAGTCCATTCTGAAGGAGATTGGCCCTGGGATTTCTTTGGAGGGAATGATGCTAAAGCTGAAGCTCCAGAACTTTGGCCACTTCATGCGAAGAGTTGACTCATTGGAAAAGACTGTGATGCTGGGAGGGATTGGAGGCAGGAGGAGAAGGGGACGACAGAGGATGAGATGGCTGGATGGCATCACTGACTCGATGGGCGTGAGTCTGAGTGAACTCTGGGAGTTGGTGATGGACAGGAAGGCCTGGCGTGCTATGATTCACGGGGTCGCAAAGAGTCGGACACGACTGAGGGACTGAACTGAACTGATGGCTGATTCATGTTGAGGTGTGACAGAAGACAACTAATTTCTGAAACGAAAAAAATAAGTCAGACCCCAAAGAAAACATATTGTACTATTGTATTTACATGCAATGTCCACAAAAGGTTAAATTTATGCAGAAGGTGTTTTAACATTTGTTTAAGGCTGGGCATGGGAGGGGGCACAAGAATTCCTTTTGGAGTCATGAAAATATTCTAGCATTTGTTTGTGGTGATGGTTGCCCAGCCCTAAGAATACACTAAAATTTACTAAATAGTATATTTTAAGTGGGTGATTTTTATAACATATAAATTGTACTTCAATAAACTTGTTACTAACAGAAAAGTCCAATATGTTGCTCATCTATCCAACCTTGATTTCTAAGTGCATTTTATCACAAAACCTCATGTAGAATGATGATCAGTGTGAACTGTTCTATAAGAAAAAAGAGTTGTAAGTAGCTTATTTGTTCAGCAACAGGGATTAGATATATAAATAAAGGTAGAGCTATGTGAGTGGAAGGTAATAAAATCTATTTAGAACATAAGTGAAATGAGGGAATCCTCATGGCATATTGCCAAATTAAAAAATAAAAGCAGATATGGAAATCTCTCTCTGCTTTATCATCTCAAGTTTTAAAATAATGCAGTTGTAAGACATGTGTGTCCACGCACAGTGTGTATTGTTCATCCCTTGGATTTTTCCTGTTACTCCTCTCAGGGATCTAGAGAGGAGAAAGAGTCAGCAGAGTGGCGATGGTCACAATTGTACTAATTCTAAGAGAATTGACCTGGACCACCAAGAAAAAGCATCTTCCACTTTCCTAATACAAAAGTCTTCTAGGCAGCAAAAGCAGTAAATAGAACAGACAAAATAAAAATTTTCATTGTTGGGGTAACTGGTTTACACAGCCACTGGGAAAAACTAGTGCCTGCCATACCTGAGGTTCTTGAATAGGCTGGTCTAGTTTAGCCATTCTATCTCAGCCGTGTCCGACTCTTCGTGGCCCGTAGACTGTAGCCCTTTTCATACTGTTCATGGGGGTCTCGAGGCAAGAAAACGGAAGTGGTTTGCCCTTTCCTGCTCCTCAGGGGATCTTCCTGACCCCGAGAGCAAACCCCCCATGTCTCTTGCATTGGCAGATGTGTTCTTTACCACTAGTGCCACCTGGGAAGCCCTATGCACAATGCAAAATCTTTTCCCAAAGTTCTCAGGCTCTGAGCCAAGATGCTGGCTGCTTCTACTATTTACTTCACTTGCAAGTGTTTGTTTTATTTTTACTTTTCATTGAACATTGTTATAAGATCCTAGCTCCATTTCTAAGACCACAGGGAGTAGGGGAACACTATTTAGTTACTACAGACCCTTCACTACCTCATCAAAGTGATCTTGCTCTCCTGTCTCCTTGTTTTTCTCCTCCTAAGTTCTTATTAACCTGTGCATTTTTGCTTTACACTTACTAACTTCTCTTATGCTATTTCTACCAATTAACCTCAATAGCTTGCCCTCCCCATTGCTACAGGTTCCCGTTTGATTCATAGTGCCTTTCCAGCATATTTCCACACAAATTACTTGGAAAAGATTAAAAGTTTGATAGTGGTTACCTCTGTATGGCAGGACCACAAGTGAATTTTGTATTCTTCTTTATCCTATTTTGTATATAACAAATAAATTTTCCATACTTACAACTTCTAAAACTATGCTTTGCCTTTGTAATCTAAAAAGTAATGCCAATCCATTCCTTATCCATAGTTCTTTTACTTCTGAATAGTCTAAGGAAATCTGCCATCAATAGTGGTCTAGCACAGAGGTTTCTTCATCTCAGCACAATTGACATTTGGGGCTGGCTAATTCTATTTGTGGGGCTGTCCTTTGCATGGCAGGATGTTTAACAGCATCTCTGGCCTCTGCTCGCTAAATGCCAGTGCATCCTTCACTTGTGACAATTGAAAATATGTTCAGACGTTGCCAAATATCCTCCGCAGTGGAGTGAGGGGGGCCACTTGTGGTTGGGGACTACCGTTCTGGGGTCCCCGCTAGGTCCCATCAACACTCTTTCCCTCGTGAACCTTCGCCTCTTTGGTTTCCCCGCAGATGTCAGGTGTGGCGGGGCCTGGAGTCTGCAGTAGGTAAAGGGCCCTGTAGGTCCCATGCTGTGCTCCTCCAGAGCCTGTGAACCTGCAAGCAACCATCCATGTAAATCCTCAGAGCATAGAAATGCTCACTATCCCTGCGTGTTTCCTGCCGCTTCTCCTAGCCCATTTATTTGCCACCTTTGGTCAGTGGTGAGTATTATATCTTATTGATGTCAGCAATGCCAACAATCAGGAAGGCATGCAGCCCCTGTCGCAAATTACAATTTGCTGCAAAGCACTGCGAGAGATTGATGGATGTATACATGTCAGCAGCTGTACACAGTACTTGCCTCTGTTGGTTCGGGCTGCTATCACAAAATGCCATAAACAGAGTGACTTGTAAAGGACAGAAATTTATTTTCCAGCATCCTGAAGGCTGGAAAGTCCAAGACCAAGGGTCAGGCAGATACATGGTGACTTCTTACTGTGTCCTCACATGGATGGAGCCAGGGAGCCCTCTCAGGCCTCTTTTATGAGGACACTAATCCCCCTCCTCAGGGCAGAGCCCTCTTCACCTAATCCTCTCCCAAAGATTCCACCTCCTAATACCATCACCTTGGGGGTTAGGATTTCAGCCTATGAAACCAGGGATGGAGAAGGGACAAAAACATTTGGACAATAGCACTATTTACCCTTAAACCCAGATTATGTCATTGGCTTCTTTTCCCCAATCCTTTTTCATAGTAAAAATTTTACCTTGAGTATCTGAAATCATCATGAACTTCAGGGTGATTGATGGAGCCTTTTCCTTTGTTATTTAAACATTGATTAATGACAATATTTGTTTTTCTTCAAAATATAAGCAACTGGCTTCTATACTCAAATGCATGCATGACTCAAAAATAAAATGCATATACGTTCAGTTTTCTCAGTTTTGAAACTCAATTGCTTGCTAGCTCAATAATTCACAGGACATCTGTAATCATTGCATAATGATCCACAAAAAAAATCTGTCTTCAAGTTATGCACTGATTTTAAAAATACTTTCCTCATCCAATAATATGAATTTAGGCTAAATTCACTTCCTTTGTAAATACTGAAATACCAGATGCTTTCTATAAACAAAAGCATAACACTTGAATAATTTATCACATGAGGTACCTAATTTTCATCATTATATTTGAGCATGGCAGAATGATAATGATGACTTCAGAACCACCATTCCCTCTGTCCCATACAACCTTCCCCCTCTTCTTTGCCTGAAAAAAATCTATTCTCCCCTCAGATGCAGCTTTATTTCTCCTCTGTCTTTGTGAAATTCTCCAAGGCTTCCTGGAGCAGAGTTAGTGGTTCCCTTCAATGTTTCTACAGATTTTTGCATCTGTAATAACTCTTATTACATTGTCTTTTCATCACTTCTCCCTGTTGTTTTTCCCACTTAAGATTTTTACTGTATCAGAGGGAAAATATCCCTAATATTTTCATCCTTTAATAAGCATTTATTAAACACCAAATTTCATGCAGGCACGATGCTAGTACTAGAGACACAAAAAGAAAAGGAAATAAAAAAGTTTCCACTTACAAGTTGGTTACCATCCAGGAGAATGATAATAAATTGCTACAAGACAACCAGAATGGGTTTAGGATGCATGGAGCATGGAGATTGAGGAAATCCTCCCAGGCAGAGACTTGGGGGATGTTTACTCAAATTAGCAGCATCTAAACTGAGATTTGGCAGGTGAGGAAGCACCATCTGAGCTGTGGCAGAGTGGCTACTACCAAGGGTTGGGGTGGAATCAGTGTTAGGATTGGGGTTAGAGGTCTGTGGTTGGAGCAGAAAGGCTGGGGTTGGGTACCTAAGCTGGTGATCTTGGCCCTCTCTCTGTGTCATCTGTGCCCTCTGTTTACTTGTATCCTTGAAATTATTAGCAAGCTTTCTCTTACTCCTTGATAGACACTTAATTTTGATTTGAAAATGTGATCTTCCATGTTATTGCAAAATGGAAGAAACACAGGTAACTTGGTTCAGAGATTTACTTCACCCTAGAGGTAAACATTGAGGAAATTCCTGTTTTATAACAGAGGAGGTGAAGGTATTCCTGTGAAAGTGATTCATGAGAGGAGAACAGTCCTGATGTTACATGACTTGTAGAAATGTAGAATGTATGTGTCTTGGAGATGTGGATGAAGGTGCTAGAAAAGCTGGGCTGAAATTACAGGCCCATGAGAGTCTGATGCCTTGCTTTGAACCGAGTTTTCTCCAACAGCATTAAGCAGCCTGGGTCCAGGAGCAGAAAATGTAGAGGACTGCACTGACCCTAGTTTGAGATGTTTTACCTCAGGGTAGTGTCTGTGTATTTTGTAAAGATAAGAGACGAAAATGTAGGGGGTGTTGACAAGTGTTAAAAACCAAGATCATTTTATTCTTTGCACTGCACCCACCATTCCACCGATATGAAATATAAATAAATGTTGCTGCTGTTTAAGGACAAACAATTCTATTTTTAAATTATAGAGAGAATAGAAGGATGACCTATATTTTCTCATCATTTAATAGAACACTAGCCAGTGACCTGCAGTGACAGGAAACCACAGAACTTTCTAAAACCACTGTTTATATGGATGGATCTCCCCATAAATGACAGATGCACTCCCCCCAAATCATGAGCAAGCTTCAATTTTCTCAGGAAAGCTCCCAGATTCATCAGCAATGCCTACTGTTGAAAACACTCCTATTTGAAAACCTAAGCCAGTGACTGGCAACCTTTTTTCTGTACAGATCTGAATAGTAAAATCTTCAGGCTTTGTAGGCCATGTGGTCTCTGTTGCAACTACTTATTTCTGCTTTGGTATCGGCAAAGCAGCCACAGACAAAATGCAAATGAGTACACATGACTATCTTCCAATACAACTTTATTTACTACTCAGGCATAAAGAAGAACAAAAGATTTCCATTTGCAGCAACATGGATAGACTTGGAGGGCATTATCCTAAGTGAAGTAAGTCAGACAGAGACTGACAAATACCATATGATACGTGTGAAATATAAAAGATACGACAGATCTTTTACCCCTTCGCTTCGATTTATTCTCATCTTTTCTCCACTGAGTATGATCAATACATGAATGGATGAAGAATATGAAGTACATTTATATACAATAGAATATTATTGTTTTTCAGTCCCTACGTCGTGTCTGACTCTTTGTGACTTCATGGACTGTGGTATGCCAGGCCCCGCTGTCCTCCACATCTTCTGGAGCTTGCTCCAATTCATGTCCATTGAATTGGTGATGCTGTCTAACCATCTCATCCTCTGCCACCCTCTTCTCTTTTTGCCTTCAATCTTTTCCAGCACCAAGGTCTCTTCCAATGTGCCAGCTCTTCACATAAGATGACCAAAGTATTGGAGATTCAACTTCAGCAACAGTCCTTCCAGTAAGTATTCAGGGTTGATTTCCTTTAGAATTGACTGGTGTTTGATCTCCAGTCAGTCACAAAGGAATATTACTCAGATATAAAAAAGAACAAAATAATGCCGTTTGCATCATATGGGTGGAACTAGAGATTGTCATATCAGGTGAAGTAAATCAGACACAGAAAGATAAATGTCATATGGTATTGCTTATATATGGAATCTTTTTTTTAATTTTAATTTTTACTTTATTTTACTTTACATTACTGTATTGGTTTTGCCATACATCAACATGAATCCACCACAGGTGTACATGAGTTACCAGTCCTGAACCCCCTCCCACTTCCCACCCCATATCATCTCTCTGGGTCATCCCCGTGCACCAGCCCCAAGCATCCTGTATCCTGTATCGAACATAGACTGGCTATTCGTTTCTTACATGATAGTATACATGTTTCAGTGCCATTCTCCCAAATTATCCCACCCTCTCCCTCTCCCACAGAGTACAAAAGACTGGTCTATACATCTGTGTCTCTTTTGCTGTCTCGCATACAGGGTTATCATTACCATGTTTCTAAATTCCATATATATGTGTTAGTATACTATATTGGTGTTTTTCTTTCTGGCTTACTTCACTCTGTATAATCGGCTCCAGTTTCATCCATCTCATTAGAACTGATTCAAATGCATTCTTTTTAATGGCTGAGTAATACTCCATTGTGTATATGTACCACAGGTTTCTTATCCATTCATCTGCTGATGGACATCTAGGTTGTTTCCATGTCCTGGCTATTATAAAGAGTGTATTGCTTATATATGGAATCTTAAAAAAGATTCTTATTTACAAAATAGAAAAACAATTGCAGTTATAGAAAACAAACTTATGCTTACCAGGGTAAAAGGGTAGGGAGGGATAAGTTGGAAGATTGAGACCAACACATATGTACTAATACATATAAAACCCAGGGATATAAAACTTAAATATAAAACTATAACTAAATATAAACATCTATTAAAAAAACTATATAAGGAAGCTATAACTGAATATAAAAATATAAAACTAGTATATATAAAACCCAGGGGTCAAACCCAGGTCTCCCACATTGCAGTCTGATTTTTTACCAGCTGAGCCACAAGGGAAGCCCGAGAACACTGGAGTGGGTAGCCTATCCCTTCTCCAGCCAATCTTCCCAACCCAGGAATCAAACTGATGTCTCCTGCATTGAAGGCAGATTCTTTACCAACCGAGCTATCAGGGAAGCCCATATATAAAACAGATAATTAATAAGAACCTATTGTATAGCATGTGGAACTCTACTCAATGTAACATGGGAAAAGAGTCTTAAAAAACAGTGGATATATGTATATGTATAGCAGATCACTTTATTGTATACCTAAAACTAGCACTACATTGTAAATCAACTAGATTCCCATAATTTTTTTAAATACAACAAACTATTGAATATAACAAGAAGCAGACTCACAGATACAGAAATAAGCTAGTGGTTACCAGTGCAGAGGAGGGATGAGCAATATACATGGGGGAGTTGGAGGTACAAACTATTTTTTAAAACTACTATTTACAAAACCAGTGGTGGCTGGACTTTGTCTACAGGTGATAGTTAACCAACCCCTGATCTAAGTTAAGCTTTTATTTCTTTCTGTAAAATGAGTAGTCACACTCCAATTTATTCTTGTAAAAATCTATTTTTACATCGTTTTGCTTAAATTGGCTCATAAGTATTTTAAATAATATATTTCTCCAAGCAATTGTCAAATTAAAAGACAAAGATGTCATGATTCAGTAATACCTTAATGAGTAGAAATGTTCATAATCATTAGCAAAGTGCTTTTTGGAATCCCTAAAATTATGTCTGAAAGGTCTATACCATAATAATTAGCAGATACACTAAGTGTGAAATGACTAGGATTCCAGATGGAATACTACTTCTTAAATTTATAGAGAAATGTTTTGTGGAAGCAGCATAATTACAGGTATAGAGCATAACATCCTCCCAATTTTTAGGGAAATGGTCCTTAGCATATAATGAAAGCTTGAATATGTTCCTTTTCAAAAGAGACTGGAAATTATTATGCTTTAGAGTTAACTGCCATAGTTTTTGTATTTGAGGAGGGAATAATTGAAACAGTAGTTCAGTAATAGTTGTATTATTGCAGTTTTTTAAATTCATGCTTATTAGCATGATTTATCTTGATTTATTTAATGATATCATATAATCACAACAAGAATAACTAAATGTCAAAGCATGAGAGGCGCTTCTTCCTTAAAGAGGTGGCACAGCTCCAACTCTGGCAAGTCTGGTGCTGAAGTTGGGGGTGGCCTTCTTAGGGAGTGAGAAGCCCAGAGCCCTGGAAGCAAAACAGAGCCACCTGAGACTAAGGCTATCATCGTAGAAGGGGAGTGAGTGGGAAAGAAGACTCCTTGAAGAAGGCTTTGGAGGTAATGTTCTTAGTACCAAGAGTCAGTTGTCTAAACACATGCCCTGAGGTGCTAGTTGAGAGGTCAGTTGGTCTAAGACTCCAGCTCAGAATAACCTCGATGTCAAACTATTTGCCATGAGTCATGTTATCATGGAATTTAGTACATTAAAATAATTCTCACATTTCTTTCATATACTGAATTTTTAATTTCATTTGTGATTTCTCTGTTTTCTTACATGCTTACTTATAAAAGGCTCCCCTTATAGTTCAGTTGGTGAAGAAATCACTTGCAATGCAGGAGACCCCAGTTCGATCCCTGGGTCAGGAAGCTCCACTGGAGAAGGGATAGCTACCCACTCCAGTATTCTGTCCTGGAGAATTCCATGGACTGTATAGTCTGTGGGATTGCAAAGAGTCGGACACAACTGAGCAACTTTCACATTCACTTTCACTTTCATACCTTAAAAAGAGCAGCCATACTGTCATTCTCTAAAAATGGAAAGAGATACTAAGAGGATGTCTTACATGACAGCTATGGTTCCTCTCTTTTGCATCTTAGCCATCTATTTCTCACACACAGTAATCTACACAATACAGATATATTATCTCAAAAAAAAAAAAAAAATCCCACTATCCTGAGACTGTCATGTACAAACATGAGTAGATATTTTGAGCTACTGGTTAAAATTATAAATGAGAATCTGATATCTACAATCTCTCTCTTTTTTTTTTTTTTTGCTTTTTTGTTGTTTATTTCCCAAATCACTATACCACTGCCAATACAGGTGAAGTTTTGCTGTTTGAATGGGATTGGATGTTCATGAAGAATCATTGTTTTAATATTCTGTGAGCCTGTAAGTTTTAATAAGTGGGATACTCTAAAGAAAACAGCGCCAGTATAAGGAACTAGAAGGTTAGGATAAACTTGTTGTAAGAGACACCCTGGTGTGATTCCACAGAACGTAAGGAGAGAAGAGGCAGGTGGGGGCAGGCTGATAGGAATCTGTTTCTTTAATAGCAAACCACACCTCCAAGACTGTTATGGTACTTATGATTAGGCAAAAAAATAACCTTAGGATAAAGATGACTGTGTAAAAACCTTAGTGGATTTATTTTTTTTAATTAAAATGAATAATTTCAGATATGTAAGGGGAAGATTTGCAAATCTTAAAAAGAACATCATTCTTAATGGCAAGAAACTAGATGCTTTTCCACGAAGACCAGGAACAAAGCAAGGAAGTCCCATCTCACCACTTCCTTTCAACATCATACAGTTAGTCCTAGCTAATGTGATGATAAAGCAAAGAAACACAAGATATGCAGATTAGAAAAGAAAGATACAAAACTGCCTTTCTTTGAAGGTGACATGATTGTCTGTTTAGAAAATCAGAAAGAACTGGCAAACAATCTAATAAAAAACTTTCCTGAAACTAATCAGCAATTATATAACAATGTTGCAAGATAAGTTATTATACAAAAGGTAATTGTTTCCCTATAGACCATAAATGAACAAGTGGAGTTTGAAATTAAAACTCAAAAAATCATTTACATTAGTATCCTCCAAAATGAAATGCTAACAAACATGTGGAAGATCTATATGACAAAAATCCATCACTACTTGCAGGAATGTGAAATGGTGCAGCCACTTTGAATGATCAAATCTATTCTCATTGCATGATCCAGCAGACATGCTTCTTGGTATTTACCCAAAGAGTACATCCTCACAAAAACAAGCAGGTAGATGGAACTTTATTCATACTTGCTAAAATTTTGCAGCAACCAAGATGTCCTTTAGTAGGTGAACGGGTAAATAATTGTATACATCCAGGCATTCAAACACTCAAGATTATGAGCTATCAACCTAGGAAAAGCATGAAGAAACCTTAAAAGCCTGTGATAAAGAGAAGGAAACTAGTCTGAAAAAGCTACATACTGTATGATTCCAACTATATGACATTCTGGGAAAGACAAACTCTGGGGACAGGAGAAACATCTGTGGTTGTTAAGGGAAAGGGATGACTAGGCAGAGCACAGAGGACTTTTCGGGCAGTGAAACTATTCTGTACGATACTGCACATCATTGTGCACCATCAAAACCCAGAGAATACAGAACACCAAGTGTGAACCCTGATGTAAGCCATGGGCTCTGGGTGATAATGATGGATAGAGGTTCACTGATTATAAAAAATGTACCCCTCGGATGTGTAATTTTGATAAAGGGGAAGAGCCTATGTGTATGAGGGTATGATGAGCATAGGGGGAATCTGAACCATCCTCTCAATTTTGCTCTTAATCCAAAACTGCTTTAATTAATAAAATGCATTTTTTACTGGGCAAAAGACTTCAATAGATATTTCTTCAAAGAAGTTAAAAAAAAATAGCTAATAAACACATGAAAAGATGCCCAGCAGTATTAATCATTGGTGAAATGCATATCAGAATCACAAGACACCAACCACTTCACACCTTCCAGAAAAAAACATAACAAAGAAAAAAAAAAAAGGAAAAAATGTGCTGGCAAGGATGTAAAGAAGTTGGAATCTTGGTGCATTACTATGGAAATGTAAAATGGTATAGGTACTACTGCCGTAAGTAATTTGACAGTTCCTCCAAAAGTTCAACATAGAACTAACATGTGATCAAGAAATCCTCTTCCTGTCTGTGTGTCCATCTGTAAGGCTGGATATCTCGGCCTTTTCTTGCCCTTCAGGTGGGTCTCCATCTTTTATCTATTTGCAGGCCGCTCTTGAGGCTGGAAGCTGACATTGGTGCCTTCACTTATATTACTGTATGGAGAGTTTGTCTGGAAAAAAAAGGTCAGAGATGGACACAGTTTTCAACAAATAATTTCAGAATAATATCTTATTCGTGAAAATTTAGTGTTTGATGGGGAAATTTTAAGTCCATTCTTTTTTTTTTTTAACCCCGAGGAGGAAGTAAAATTTCCTAATTGAGGATTGTCATTTTAGTTTCTGAAACAGCAAAGATGGAAACTATTTGTTTTTCAGATATATCCTTTAGACACTTTAGTGACAAGTTGATTAAACTCAATTAATGATACTATTTGAGTTCCTTCCTATTTATTAGTTATATTTATGGTTATCATATGGACAAAACTTAATTTTTGAGACAAAATTTTAAATTACACATGCAAAGAATGAAGGTTTTCACTTCCAATATTACCCAAAATAAAGCAATAATTTATGATTAAAACAAATTCTGGCATCACAAATTATTATAATTATATCCAACTAAACTTTAACTTTTTTAATACATAGGACTTCAGGGAAACTTCTCTCTGTACCCAGTTACTTTAATGAATATGGGAAGTCTGTTGAGATAAAACGTGACAGTGGAACTGGCCGATTCATCTCATCATACACCAGAAAGTAACACAACATTGTAAAGTAATTATATTCAGATAAAAAATAATTTTAAAAAATTTAAAGCAAAAGTGAGGGATGCATCAAACATGTCATACAAAAAAGGATGTTCTAGAGTCATAAGAACAAAGTAGAATATTTAATTATATTCTTTGCAGCCAAAGATGGAGAAGCTCTATACAGTCAGCCAAAACAAGACCAGGGGCTGACTGTGGCTCAGATCATGAACTCCTTACTGCCAAATTTAGACAGAAATTGAAGAAAGTAGGAAAAACCACTAGACCATTCAGGTATGACCTAAAGCAAATCCCTTATGATTATACAGTGGAAGTGAGAAATAGATTTAAGGGCCTAGATCTGATAGATTGAGTGCCTGATGAACTATGGAATGAGGTTTGTGACATTGTACAAAAGACCATTCTCATGGAAAACAAATGCAAAAAAGCAAAATGGCTGTCTGGGGAGGCCTTATAAATAGCTGTGAAAAGCAGAGAAGCGAAAAGCAAAGGAGAAAAGGAAAGAATAAGCATCTGAATGCAGAGTTCCAAAGAATAGAAAGGAGAGATAAGAAAGTCTTCCTCAGGNAAAGACCATTCTCATGGAAAACAAATGCAAAAAAGCAAAATGGCTGTCTGGGGAGGCCTTATAAATAGCTGTGAAAAGCAGAGAAGCGAAAAGCAAAGGAGAAAAGGAAAGAATAAGCATCTGAATGCAGAGTTCCAAAGAATAGAAAGGAGAGATAAGAAAGTCTTCCTCAGGCTTTCAATGCAAAGAAATGGAGGAAAACAATAGAATGGGAAAGACTAGAGATCTCTTCAAGAAAATTAGAGA
>SJYA01004597.1:0-31375 GCA_006410615.1 Neotragus moschatus
AGAAGGGGACGGCAGAGGATGAAATGGCTGGATGGCATCACTGACTCGATGGGCGTGAGTCTGAGTGAATTCTGGGAGTTTGTGATGGACAGGGAGGCCTGGCGTGCTGCGATTCATGGGGTCACAAAGAATCGGACACAACTGAGTGACTGAACTGAACTGAACTGTACTGGTAAATAGAGCAAAACACCTGCCCATGTGAACCTTACATTCTTAAACGGCAAACTGATCTCAAAAATAAAAATAAGTGTGGGGTGGTAATATACGCTATGTAAGGAAACAGTTACCAGGTGGTGCAAGAGGGTTTCTCGGTGGATATGAAATTGTTGCTGGAGCCTTAAGTGAAGTGAGAGATAGTCAAGCAAGGACCTAATGGAGGAGAATGTGGGGGAGGCTCAGGGAAGGGAGGAGGCCTGGAAGGGACAGATGCATCAACCCTGAGGAGGCCTCAACTACAGGATTGTCACTCCAGGTAGTAAACCCAGTCAAGAAGGGTTTATGGGAATTCCAGTGGTCAGGATTCCACACTTCCACTTCTGGGTTTGATCCCTGGTCAGGGAACTAAGATCCTGCAAGTCCCTGGTACAGCCAAAAAAGAACTGCTTAGACCACCACTGCTCAAAGTGAGGTTGGGGGAATTCCCAAGGATTCCTGCGACACTTTTAAGGCATCCATGAAGCTAAAGCATTTTCACGGTAAGATTGAGACCCCTTCATTCTTCCAGTGGCTATGTGACGTGTCAGCACAGAGATCAAGTGTGGGGTGGTTATTGTTAGAACCCAGCCGTCACTTGTTGCCTCAGACATTAAAGGGATTTGCAGAAAGGTAGAATAACCACCCTTCTTACTAGTTCTTTTTCTTTTAGAAAATATCATTGTTTTCATAAATTCATGTTTTTTATATGAACATCAAATGAGTTGATCTTTGCCAATAAATATACAAACTTTGTCTCAGTTTCTAATATGGTAAATGCTGATCCATAGCACACTCAGACAGAAGCTCTTTGGGATCCTCGGTAATTTTCAAGACCCGAAAGGGGCCCTGAAACCACTAGCATAGCCAGTAAGGATATTTATTATTTCACATGATCAGAGGTTCAAAGGGTCAGTGGTGGGCCCTGGGGTAGAGGCAATGGTTCAACCACAACTCTGAGAACAAGGGTGCTTTCCAGTTTCTGACTTTCCATTTGTCTACTCTCAGCTTCTCAGCAGCATCCCTTCCTTATGGTCAAAAGATAAAGTTGAACATTTATAAACACTGCAGGTTCTCACACATCTAGCCAAGAAAGGAATTTCCTCTCTTGAATCTGCAGGAGGGGAAAAATGTGCCTAAATGCTTTCCCACAGAAACTGTTGGCCAGGATCAGGCCACATGCCCATCCATCCTCCAGCCCTACAGAGTCTGAGAGGCGAGCCTTGGCATTTTTAGCTTCTATGACAAGAAAGGTGGTGGGGGAGGGTACTGTGGGACTGGGCCATTGGAACACCTTGGCCTGTTGGAGAAGCGGCAAACCATCAGACCGGGAGCATGGGAATACTGTTGGCAACACACGCAAAGAAAAGTGGGGAGAAGGGTAAGATGTACTACTCTAGCTTAGAAAATGTTATTATACCTGGGTCTGAAGTTGACATGCCTCCTAGGTACTTTTTAACAAGATTCAGTCAACAGCAAGAATAAGGTCCAGCTGCTTTGCTGGATGAAAATTTGAAACGAAGTTAGAATCCATTATCCTAAATTCCTCAGGGGCTTCCCAGGTGTCTGTGGTTAAAAAAAAAAAAAAAAAAAAAAAAAAAATCCACCTGCAGTGCAGGAGATGCAGGTTCAATCCCTGGGTCAGAAGATCCCCTGGAGGAGGAAATGGCACCCGCTCCAGTATTCTTGCTGAAGAATCCCATGAACAGAGGAGCACGGTTGGCCCCAGTCCATGGGGTCACAAAGAGACAGACATCACTTATCTGTGGAATCTAAAATACACAACAAACTAGTGACTGTAATAATGCTGGGGGAAGCACTGATTGAAACCGCCCACCCCGGCCAGGCACCATAGCAACCATTTGCATGAGGCCCCGGTAAGGAAGACAGAACTAATAAGCCACCACCAACCAGAAGAGTTCGGGAAAGGTCAAAAGGAGACACCACGTGTCCGACCACTCCCAGAATCCTCTCTGGCATCCATCTTGGCTGAACGAGGCCTGCACCACCAGGAAGGACTCTTGAGTCAGAACGACTGGCTAAAGACAACCCGGAAACTAATCCCATCAGCATAAAACCCGAGACTGCGAGCCAAGCGGCAGAGCAGCTCTCCTGGCTCCCTCACCCTGCTGCTCTCCCCCCGGGGCCCTTTCCAATAAAATCTCTTGCTTTGTCAGCACATGTGTCTTCTCGGACAGTTCATTTTCGAGTGTTGACAAGAGGCCGGTTTCAGGCCCTGGAAGGGGTCCTCCTTCCTGCAACAATAACAACCACCAAAAAAACAGACTCACAGATATACAGAGCAAACTAGCAGTTACCAGTGGGGAGGGGCAAGGTAGGACTAAGGGATTAAGAGATACAAACTATGTATAAGATAAATAAGCTATAAGGATATATCATACAGCACAGGGAATGTAGATAAAATTTTATAAAATAACTATAAAGGGAATATAATATTTGAAGTTGTGAAGCACTATGTTGTACACCTGAAACTTACGTAATATTGTACTATGTTGTTGTTCAGTCACCAAGTCATCTCTGACTCTGCGACCCCATGGACTGCAGCATGCCAGGCTTCCCTGTCCCTCACTCCCTCTCTTGGAGTTTGCCCAAGGAATATTGTACTATACCTCAATTAAAAGGGAAAAAAAAAAACAAAAAACGGTGATCTGATGAACAGAGGTGGGGCAGGAAGGACTGCCAGAAGGGTGGGAAAGACATTTTGTAACTATGGCAGGAGCACCAGGCTTTTCACCTGGAAAGTCTGGGCTAGTGGGCTGTGCCTGCATCTTGGACTCGGCCTGCAACGTCCCCAGGCAAAGGGCAGAAGTGTGTGACCTCTAAAGACAGTCTTCCTCTGTGCTCTTTGCTATAAGACTTGTCAACTAAAAATCACAGTCACAAGCTGCAAGTAGAGAGTGATTTTATTTGGTGGGAATGTTTAGAACTCTGACCCCAGGAGACAGCATCTCAGTAGCTCTTAGAAAACTGCTCCAAGGAGGCAGGAGGGGGAGTCAGGCTATATACAAGTTTGCAACAAAGGGAACAGGCTGTCTGAACAGTGAAGATCAGAGATCCAGTTAAGGAATTTAGCATTCTATCTGTGAGAACTCGAAAGCCTTTGGGCTCACTTTCTTAAGCACCTCAGCTCTCTAGGGCCAATTCCGTTTCCCACTTCACCCAGCTTCTTGCATTCCCCCAGCTCCTCAGCAATCTCCGTGGGGGTGGCAGCATCCTCTGGAGCTCTGTTTGGGGAGTTCTCGTTCACATTTGGAGGCCAGAAATCACTGATGGCTATGACATTTCTTGTTTATTAATATGGCAGTCATTCACAGACTGGACTCCAAAAAGATACCCAAAAAAATCCAAGTCAGATGGATCACAGTTTTGCTTGTCTTTTGTATTACCATTTCACATCAAATGATCTTTTAAAAAAAAAAAAAATTCAATCAAATGTTTATTGATAATCTTCTAAATCCTGGTTATTGACCCTTGACACAAAAATAGACTTGATCAAGTGTCAGATAAGCTCAAGAAATCTCCAAGTGGAAAAATTTCATGGCCTTAAAAAGTTGGTCTTTAGATATAGTGTCGCTTGATTTCCTTTAGTCAAAATGGCTCTATACCTAAATAACTGTTAGAATGTACTTTGCTTAATTTTACAAAAACTCTCAAAAGGGCAATCATGGGGTTTTATGATGGGAATTCTGATTTTGAAATTGATGACTTGAACATGGGAATGTCAGGGTGTCAGTAATATGTATGTATTTCAAAGGCAGAACACAGTGCAGTCTGCACGGTAAACCTGATCATCTCGCCTAACACAGATAATCAAATCAGGCCTTAAAAAGTACAGATTTGTTGCTGTTATTGATGTTGTTTTGTAATCGACGTTCTAGTTATTAGAGATTTATATTTAGGTCAGGCATTTGCTGATTCAGTTTTTAAAGAATTTGCAAACAGTGCTTCCTTGGGCTCCCCTAGCCAGAGGGGTGTAGATCAGCGGCATGAACGCTAATTGCAGTTGCAATGAGGCTGAGAGCATCCCCAAGGCACCAGGCCTGTGGCCAGAGAGAAACTTGCTTGTAATTTGCACTACCAGCACCGCCAGCCGAGGCAGGGTGCTCATCTTGCCTTGGAGGTCAAGGAAAATGCACAGTTTACGAAGCGCAGGTTTTGGCGGATTAGTTACGGGGACCAGTCAAAGCTGTGTTAGAAGAAGGAATGCAAATTTCCTATGGAGTCTAGAAAGGAGGGGGTTTGAGGAGAAAATTAATCCTGGTCAAGGCAAGAGATGTTTGGTTTTAAATAGGCAAAGAGAAACCAGCTGCTGTTCCAAGTGGAACTCCCTCATCCTTGAAATCAGAGCTAACTCTTCCCCTCTCCCTGGGAAGCACTGAGTTCCTGCAGCACACTGGCCACGCTGCAGAGGCACCGGTAAGCTGGCGAAGGAGAAAGGCGTCAACCTCCTTTTGACACCAGAGGCTTGTGGAATTTGTAAGACAAGAGAAGGAGAAAGAGGGAATTGAGGCTTGATTCTTCCTGTAAAGGAGGGTGATGGATGGGGGAGAGAGTAGGGTGTCTGGGAAAAGGAAGGGGTTTACCCGCAAGAGCTGCCTGCAGAGAGGGAACAGGGAGATCCAAAAAAAAAGAAAAAAATTCTCTAATACAACACAGAATATGCTATTTCTAAATTAGCAAAAGAAAAAGGTTGAATTGCATTCAGGATTCAACAGATTTAGTATACTTTACAAGCAGCAAAGTAAAGTGTAAAAAATCTACCCGTGGTGGCTGTGTGGTAAAGAATCTACTTGCAATGCAGGAGACATGGGTTCAATTCCTGAGTCGGGAAGATCCCCTGGAAAAGGAAATGGCAGTCCACTCCAGTATTCTTGCTTGGGAAATTCCGGGGACATAGGAGGCTGATAGGCCTCAGTCCATGGGGTCGCAGAGTCAGACATGACTTAGCAACCAAAAAACACCACCAACAACATGCAGCAAATGGCTAGGTGTTTGTGGCTAGGGCTTGGCGATTCAATACAAACTCAAGACATTCCCTAAGTGAAATGGCGAAGAGAACTTTGAAGGATGAGTGGCTGAACCTGCCTCCACGAATGATTTCAACTTCTCCATCAGGCCTGCTCCTCTTGGAGGTAAATGCTGGACACTGGCTGCCCTTAAGTTATTTTTTGAAGATGAAACAGAGACGTAACACTGGTGGTAACAGAGCCCATCCCCGTGTCCAAGAGCAGAGCAGTGGCAACTCTGAGGCAGATGAGGTCAGGGTAGGTGGCTCTAGTTTCTACAGAGGCACACGGGAGACTCTATGCAACTTCTTCTCCCTGGCAAATCTGGCCTTGGATTCCAGCCCAGGCCAGGAGCACCGTCAATGCCAGGCGTGAGGGAGTGTGTGCTTGGTCAGCAGTTTCATGACAATGAGACAAGAGTGAAGCTGGGTCCCAAGCAAGGGTGGGTCACACCTGGGTTCTGGGTCACAGTGTAATGTGGAAACTGGTGTTGCATCTTGGGAAGGGGCCAAGAAGGAAATACATTTGAAACCAGATTTGAAGGAGTAGGTTGGTAGCCCTGAATTGGGAACAAGATGAGGCTGGGAGAATGACTTCTGAAAGATTCCAGAAGAAGATCTAGGTAGGCAAGAAATATGGAGTGGAATGGATAGAACTGTTAAGAAGCAGCATGAGGACTGTGGAGATTAGGACTTGTTCAGGCCCTTGGAAAACCAGAATGGCTGCCAAAAAGAAAGGGCAAATCGTCTGGGATTCTTCCCGGGGTGGGGGGGGGGGCCAGAGTCTGCCTGCGTCCAGGGAGCCTTCTCTCCCAGCACTCCTCCCCAGGCCCCCGCCTTTTCGATCTACACAGCGTCTCTAGCTGTTCTTTGTGGAGCCAGTAATTGGACAGGTTCCCCTGATGTGCAGTCACTCAGGTAAGCGTTCTTTGCTGCCAGGGATCCATGAAGGGAGGGTTATTGATGCCTGCAGGGGATCTTGGACAGAAGAGGTGCCCTCTGCCCGCTCTGCAAGTCTTGAGTCTTTGCATCCTCCAGCACTGTGTGAGCCACTTCCTTAGACTGTCTCTCTCTACACACACACACACACACACACACACACACACACACACACACACACAAGGAGACACAGGAATCTGTATATCCTGTGTGTCTATACCTTCCTGGTCCTGTTTCTAGGCAGAACCCTCACTGATGCCCTCTACCTCAGCCCTTCGTTCTTTTTAATTAAAAAAAAATCTTATTTATTTATTTATGGCTGACCTGGGTCTTCATTGTTCTGGGCAAGTCTTCTCTAGTTGCAGTGAGCGGGGCTTCTTTCAAGTTGCGGCGTGCAGGCTTCTCATCGTGCTGCAGAGCACAGGCTCCAGAGCGTGCAGGCTTTAGTAGCTGGGGTGTAGGCTGAGTTGTTGCAAGGCCTATGGGATCTTCCACATGGACCAGGGATCAAACCTGTGCCTCCTGCACCGGCCAGTGGATCCTTAACTTTTGACCACCAGACAAGTCCCTCCCCTTCATTCTTACTGCTTCTCCTGTGTGACTTCTTTTCCTTCCAGTGTCCCTCTCCTCCCTTGCTCTTTCTTCTTCCCTATGTCAACAAAGGTCCATCTAGTCAAAGCTACGGTTTTTCCAGTGGTCATGGATGTGAAAGTTGGACTATAAAGAAAGTTGAACGCCGAAGAATTGATGCTTTTGAAGTGTGGTGCTGGAGAAGACTCTTGAGAGTCCCTTGGACTGCAAGGAGATTAAACCAGTCAATCCTAAAGGAAATCAGTCCTGAATATTCATTGGAAGGACTGATGCTGTAGCTGAAATTTCAGTACTTTGGCCACCTGATGCGAAGAGCTGACTCATTGGAAAAGACCCTGATGCTGGGAAAGATTGAGGGTGGGAGGAGAAGGGGAAGACAGAGGATGAGGGGGTTGGATGGCATCACCGACTCGATGGACATGCGTGTGAGTAAGCTCTGGGAGCTGGTGATGGACCGGGAGGCCTGGTGTGCTGCAGTCCATGGGGTCACAGAGAGTCGGACGCATTTGAGCAACTGAACTGAACTGAATCATTCTTTGTTTCAAGTTTCAGCCCTTTTTATTCTCTCTTTCAGCTGTGCCTCTGAAGATGGTGTAGAAGGAAAAGTTGCAGATGTGAGTAGAGGCACCAGCTTTTTAATCCTGCTTTTTCATCTATTAGCTGTGTTGACTGGACACGTGCCTATGAACTGGGGCTGGATGTTGATCGCTGCTGTGGTTAAGCCGAACAGAGACCTCACCACGCCAGGACCCGTGTCAACCCCGAAGTGCTCTCAGCCAGCGTTCCCCTCAGCCTCCTGCGAACAGACTCTTGTCTCGCTCTGTGATGGTCCCTTCAACTCACAGAGGTGGGGGACACAGACTGTGATCTCTGGGTTGAGATCTTCTGGACCTGTTGACCTCTGCATTCTCAGCACACGAATGCCTTGTGTCAGGAGCACAATGTTGTAAGCACCAAATCTGAGACCAGCTGTGCCTTGAACCCACCTGCGAGACACAGAAATGAGTGTCTTAAGGAGAATGCCTGAACTTTCTAAAAGGCTGGACAGTGGGAAAAATGCCCGTTTGTCTCTAAATCCAACTATAAGGTTATCTAGGCTCCTAATCATAATGTCGTCTCCGGTTTCTCTCGTGTTTTATCACCCTCCTGGTTTCAATGTCTCTGTTTTATCCTGCCTTCCTAAGTCCTGACATTGGGTTCCTGATACATCCCTCCATCTAGTATTCTTGCCTGGAGAATCCCATGGACAAGAGGAGCCTGGTAGGCTGTGGTCCATGTGGCCACAAAGAGTTGGACACAACTTAGCAACTAAACAGCATCTCTCTCTATTTCACTGTGGTTTTGGCTCATCTGTTTCTTTGGCCTGAAGTCCCTGCTCCAAACTCCTTGCCTTGGAATCCACAGACAGTTCCCCCCATTCCTAGGCCCTTGCTGGATCATGACAAACTGCATCGCCAGGGAGAGTGCATTGTGCACAGTTTTACAAGTCAATAGTACAGATGAAGCCTCATTTCAGTGAACACCCAAATCTTAATTGCTCTGAGCTGTCACCTTGCCAACCCTTTATAGTAGCCTTTCCTACTTTTGCTAGTGTGTGAAATGAGTGCAATTGTGTGGTAGTTTGAGCATTCTTTGGCATTGCCTTTGTTTGGCATTGGAATGAAAACTGACCTTTTCCAGTCCTGTGGCCACTGCTGAGTTTTCCAAATTTGCTGGCATATTGAGTGCAGCACTTTAACAGTATCATCTTTTAGGATTTGAAATAGCTCAACTGGAACGCCATCACCTCCAATAGCTTTGTTCTTAGTGATGCTTCCTAAGGCCCACTTGACTTAGCACTCCAGGATGTCTGACTCTAGGTGAGTGATCACATGATCATGGCTATCTAGGTCATTAAGATATTTTTTGTATATTTCTTCTGCATATTCTTGCCACCTCTTCTTAACATCTTCTGCTTCTGTTAAGTCCATACTGTTTCTGTCCTTTATTGTGCCCATCTTTGTACAAAATGTTCCCTTGGTATCTCTAGTTTTCTGGAAGAGACCTCTAGTCTTTCCCATTCTATTGCTTTCCTGTATTTCTCTGCATTGATCAGTTAGAAAGGTTTTCTTATCTCTCCTTGCTATTCTTTGGACCTTTGCATTCAAGGATATAGCTTTCCTTTTCTCTTTTGCCTTTTGCTTCTCTGCTTTTCTCAGCTATTTGTAAGCCCTCCTCAGACAACCATTTTGCCTGTTTGCATTTCTTTTTCTTGGGCGTGATTTTGATCACCGCCTTATTTCACACACTAGCAAAGTAATGCTCAAAATTCTCCAAGCCACGTTTCAGCAGTATGTGAACTGAGAACTTCCAGATGTTCAAGCTGGACTTAGAAAAGGCAGAGGAACCAGAGATCAAATTGCCAACATCCACTGGATCATAGAAAAAGTGAGAGAATTCCACAAAAACATCTACTTTTGCTTCATCGACTACACTAAAGCCTTTGACTGTTTGGATCACAACAAACTGTGGAAAATTCTTAAACAGATGGGAATCCCAGACCACATTATCTGCCTCCTGAGAAACCTGTATGCAGGTCAAGAAGCAACAGTTAGAACTGAAAATGGAACAATGGACTGGTTCCAAATAGGGAAAGGAGTATGTCAAGGCCGTATATTGTCACTCTGCTTATTTAACTTATATACAGAGTACATCGTGTGAAATGTCCAGCTAGATGAAGCACAAGCTGGAATCAAAACTGCCGGGAGAAATATCAATAACTTCAGATTTACAGATGATACCACCCTTATAACAGAAAGCAAAGAGGTACTAAAGAGCCTCCTGATGAATGTGAAAGAGCAGAGTGAAAAATCTGGCTTAAAACTCATTGTTCAAAAAACAAAGATCATGGCATCTGGTCCCATTACTTCATGGCAAATAGATGTGGAAACAATGGAAACAGTGACAGACTTTATTTTCTTGGGCTCCAAAATCACTGCATGGTGCCTGCAGCCACAAAATTAAGATGCTTGCTCATTGGAAGAAAAGCTGTGACCAACCTAGACAGCATATTAAAAAGAAGAGACATTACTTTGTCAACAAAGGTCCCTATAGTCAAAGCTATGGTTTTTCCAGTATCATGCATGGATGTGAGTTCGACCATAAAGAAGGCTGAGTACCAAATAATTGATGCCTTTGAACTGTGATGTTGGAGAAGACTCTTGAGAGTCCCTTGGACCACAAGGAGATCCAACCTGTCAGTCCTAAAGGAGATCAACTCTGCCTCTTCATTGGAAGGACTGATGCTGAAGCGGAAGCTCCAATAATCTGGCCACGTGATGCAAAGAGGCAACTCCTTGGAAAAGACCCTGATGGTGGGAGAGACTGAGGGCAGGAGGAGAAGAGGGGACAAAGGATAAGATGGTGACAAAGGATGAGATGGACAAAGGACTGGATGGCATCACCAGCTCAATGGACGTGAGTCTGAGCAAGATCCAGGAGACAGTGAGGACAGGGAAGCCTGCTGTGCTATAGTTCACGGGGTTGCAAAGAGCTGGCCAGGACCTAGCGACTGGACAACAACAGCGAGCTCTCAGAGCTATTGTAAAATTCAGGTGCTAAGACAAGTCAATGAGGGAAAAACTAGTCTTTTCAACAAATGTTGCTGGGACAACTGAATATCCACGTTCAAAAGAGTTAAGTTGAGGGACTTCCTTGGTGGTTCAGCAGCTAGACTCTGTGCTCCTCACACAGTGGGCCCAGTTCCCATCCCTGGTGGGGGTATTGGATCCCACATGCTGCAGCAAAGAGTCCACGTGCTGCAACAAAGCTTTGGTGTAGTCAAATAAATAAATAAACATTTCAAAAAATTTATTTGCAAAGAACTAAGTGGAATTCATATCTTGTACCATACACAAACATTAACTCAAAATGGCAAATAGACTTAAATGTGAGAGTTAAGGTTATAAAAGTCTTAGAGGAAAAGGGGAATAAATATGATCTAGGGCTAAGCAACCATTTCTTAGATATGACAGCAAATGCACAAATGATAAAAGGAAAAATTCACAAATTGGACTTTATCAAAATTAAAAACTTTTACACTTCAAATGACATCATCCAGAAAGTGAAAAGATAACTCACAGAACAGAAAAAGCTAGCATATTATATAACTGATAAGGGACTTTTATCCAGAATATATAAAGAAAGAACTCTTACAGCCTAAGAAGAAAACAAATATTCCCATTTTTTAAAATGGGCAAAGGATTTGAAGACACAGTTCTCAGTGAAGACATACGAATGGTCAGTAATCACGTGAAAAGATGTTCAGCATCATCAGTCATCAGGGAAATGCAAATAAAACCAAAATGAGATTCCACTGTATCCCTGCTAGGAGGACTAGAATAG
Source organism: Neotragus moschatus (assembly GCA_006410615.1). Lineage (NCBI taxonomy): Eukaryota > Metazoa > Chordata > Mammalia > Artiodactyla > Bovidae > Neotragus > Neotragus moschatus. The sequence goes on from SJYA01004597.1 coordinate 11,132, forward strand.
AAAAGACAACAGCAAGTGTTGGTGAGGATGCAGAGAAATGGAGCTCCTCATTCAGTGCTGGCATGTAAAATGGTCCAACCACTGGACAGTTTGGGAAGTTCTCATAATGTTCCCACATGACGCAGCGATTTCACTCTTAAAAAAAAATGTCCATACAAAGACTTGCGCGAAACGTTCACAGCAGTGTTGTTCACAATAGCCAAAAACTGGGCACAAGCCAGTGCCTGTCAACTGGTGAATGGAAAAGTAAACTGTGCTGTTTCCACACAGTCTGATGCACCGATCACAGTGAAAAGGGGTGAAGCTCTGACACAGGCTGCAGCGGGGAGGAAGCCGGCATTAGGCGCAGCTGAAGGAAGACAGCGAAAAATACCAGGCAGCACCCGCTTTCCATCTACACGAAATGTCCAAGAGGCAAATCGAGAGACAAAAAGTAGTTTGGTGGTTTCCAGGGACCAGGGGAAGGGTGGGGAGTGACTTTAAGTGGCTACAAAGTTTCTTTCTGCAGTGATGAAACGCTCTAAAATTACATAGTGGTGTTGGTTACACAATTCTGTGAATGTACTGAAGACCACCGAATCCTATACTTTAAATGGATGAATTTTATGTTATGTAAACTATATCTTGATAAAGTTTTTTTTGAAAAGAAGTTTGATTAATTCGGAGATATTTGTCTCTGAGACAAATAAAACTTCTTGCAACTTAAAAATAATTGACCAGTTACTTCAGATGCAGTTCCTAGGGCCTAGGAACTTTGCGAGAATCTACAAAAAGATTTTTGGTTTTTTTGAGACCTAAAAAAAATGTATTGGGTTTAAACTGTAAAGATTTGAAATAAAGCAAAAGCTGACTAAATATAAGATTATGTCAACGAGACAATGAAAACCAACTCATCTGAAACTAACGTGCATACACACCAACTGATGGGATACGGGAATGTGGTGTCTTCACGTTTGACATAAAAAGGGCTGAGACCCCCACGAGCGCGGGGCGAGGGCTACGAGGGTCTCAGGACAGGGAGGCCCTTCACGCAGCCGGGTCTTCCTCTCCTGCGGCTCCCATAACCCTCTGCGCTCGTCTCGCCCTGTCTGCGCGCCCACGTTCGTCGGTCAAAACAGAGACAGGGCTCAAGTTTTTGCCTTCCAGAGAGTTTGTTATCCTACAGAAAAATCAGTGTGTGCAACGTGGCCTTATGACAGCAAATCAAGGGCTCTCATTCCACTCCAAGTTCCTCAGGAGGAACCCAGCCCTGCCACACAGGGCACCTGCTTCTACAGCTGCAACGGCCCTTGCCGCGCTGCAGAAAATACACGCTCACATTTCTGCCCCTACGCCGACAACAGCGTGCTCCCTGAGGGTCCGGGTGCGTCTCGTTTACTTTTGAATGCATGGCCTGGCATGGCGCCGCACACACGCTCTGGGCCCCCCGAGATTTCTTAATAGTGAGTTATTTTTATTTATAGTGTTCCCTGTGACAGTGACCTGGGGTCTTCTTTCATCTTATACATTTCAGCCCGCACATGCCAATGAAGCAGCTCCTGCTAAGTCGTTTCCGTTGCGTCCAACTCTTCGCGACCCCGTGGACTAGAGTCCTCCATGTTCCTCTGTCCATGGGATTCTCCAAGCGAGAACACAAGAGTGTGTTGCCATGTCCTTCTTCAGAGGATCCTCCTGACCCAGGAATCAAACCCATGTTAAATAAACTAAAAACTTAAATAATTTCAATCCTCTTTGGGAAAGAATATGAGAGAAAAACTGTTACCATATCACTATTGGGCAGCCATTAAAGTAATATTTTCTTCATGCAAGGAATGGAAGCTTGGAAGCTCAAGTTAGTGGGTGAAAGTTGAAGAATTAGCAGGATATCTACCCATCAGGTTTCCCAGCTGGCTCAATGGCAAGGAACCCACCTGCAGTGCAGGAGACACCGGTTTAAGCCTGGGCCAGGAAGGTCCCCTGGTGAAGGGAACGGCAATCCACTCCAGTATTCTAGTCTGGAAAATCCCATGGATGGGGGAGCCCGGAGGGCTGCCGTCTATGGGGCCGCACAGAGTCGGACATGACTGGAGCGACTTAGCAGCAGCAGCAGGAAGATCCCCTGGTGAAGGGAACAGGCACTCCACTCCAGTATTCTAGTCTGGAGAATTCCACAGACAGAGGAGCTTGGCAAGCTACAGGCCATGGGGTCACAGGGTTGGACATGACTTAGCGACTCAACAACTACACAGTCTCAAGTGCCCATGTCCACAAGATTGTGACATGATTTAACAGAGATAAGCATTTGCGCATTCGGACGACTAAAATATTTATTTCTCATATACTTAGCTTCATCTACAGTTCTGGCTCCCCGCTCCCCATATATTTAGGATTTCTTGAGCTCTAAGAGCAGGGGATGATTGGTCTTTCCTCAGCTCCTGAAAACACTTTGGGGAAAGTGGCTCTTGGATCCCACGCAAGAGTGGGCATCAGTTGCCAGGAAAACCAACCATGATATTAGAGGGTTGGAACTTCGGTATCACCTGTCTCAGGGGTAGGGGGCTGCAGGTGGGATGAATCACCAATGGCCAACGATTTAGTCAATCATGTCTAAGGAAGCCTCCAAAGAAACCCCACAGGAGAGGGCTGAGGCGCTTCTGGGCTGGTGGGCGCGGGGAGGCGCGTGAGGGTGGAGGGGCCCCCGTGCCTCATGCTGCGTCTCCTCCAGTGGCTGCTTCAGTCCCTTTAATACCCTTTTTGTGGTGGGTTAGCAAACAAGTTTTCCTGAGTTCTGTGAGCCATTCTAAAAAATTAATCAAACCCAAGGAGGGGTTGTGGGAGCCTCTGATTTGTAGTCAGTTGGTCAGAAGCACAGGTAAAAATAACCTGGGCTTGTGACTGGCATCTGAAGTGGAGGCCCATCTTGTGGGATGAGCCTGATTCTATTTCCAAGTAAGTGTCAGAGTTGAGCTGAATTCCTGGACACCCCACTGGTGTCTAAGAATCACCTGTTGGTGTGGGAAGCGCAAACACACAAACACATCACACACACATACTGGAGTTGGGTCCAAGGGCCCTTTTACAAAGGTACTTATTAATTTTACAAAAAGAGTAACTTTTCAGAGCAGACGCCATTCCAACCCACAATCACCGTCAACATCCCCAGTAATGGGACAGTAGCCTATATATACGCCTCATGAGACGACACGCTGAGACAGACAGCAGTGCTTCTGGAAGATTCTGGCGCAAAAATACAAAAAGTGAATCTAACTGTGAGTAAAGCATCAGAAGTACCCAGATGGAGGGACGTTTCATAAAATAACTGACTCCTAAAACATGTCAAGGCTAGGAAAAACAGGGCAAGACAGAAATTTCTGCAGGTTGAAAAGGACTAGGAAGACACTAGAACTGACTGCAACATATAATTTGGGGTTTTCTCTTGTTTATCTTTTGGGATATTAAAGAACATTATTGGGCCAATTGGTAAAATCTGAAGAAAGCCTATAGGTTAGCTAATAGTATTGTATGAGGGTGAATTTTGCTTGTCTTCCTGTGGTTACTTTGCACATAAGCCCTTGTTTTTAGGAAATACCCACTTAAAGTGTTCATGGGTAGAGGGGCAGTGCCTCTGCAACTCATTCTCAAACGTTTCAGACAAGAATTGATACACAAACAATGATAACGTGGATGTGCCAGTGTTAACATTTGGGGAATGCGAGTGAAGATTAGATGGAACTCCTTGTGCTACGTTTGCAATCTGCTGCTAAGTCTGTAATCACCAGCCCCCCCCCCCCCAAAAAAGATTAGGAAAGTTAAAATATCTCCTGCCTTTCACCATTAAAGCCATTATTGGATGTCATTTGTGACACCAGAGGAGTCTAGTAAAGATGAAAACTTGTCAGAATGACTTGGAGTCATTAGAATATCTTACCTTTCTACCTGTTCTCCTGGCAAGGCCCATCCTCTGCTGTGTACAGATAAATGTGACCTGTGCAATATGGATTTATAAATTCTGTATGTTAGACTGTACCTCTGGGTATGTATTTTTAAAAAATAATAGTGGCTCAAATGTGATAGAAGTTTAGTTTCTCCCTCGGGTGACAGAACTGGGCAGGCGGTCAGTCCAGGGCTGGTCTGGAGGGAGGTTCAGACTGTGTCTTGCTACACCCCTCCCATGCGCGCAGCCTGGGGTCTCATGATCCAAGCTGGGGACTCAAGCTCCACACAGCACATCTCCATTCTAATCAGCAGAAACTGGGAAGAACAAAGAAAGGCATCCCTGACCCCCATTTAAGGACACTTCTGCACACTGCAGAACAGGTTCAGTAACATCCTTTTATCCAAGGCAACCTCTAGCTTCAGGAGAGGCTGTGCATTGCAGTCTGGGCCGTCAAGTTCCATCCAAAAACTAGAGAGGGAGAGAATGGTGCTCGGGACACGTAACAAGCCTGTGTTCTCCGGGGAGACGTGTCCTCCGCAAGGAAAGTGCTGCAGCCATGACTCCGGGGACGGCGCTGGTGCCGCCCGGCACGGAGGGCAGGCGGCTGCGGACGCCGAAGCGGAGACGCGTGATGCCGGCAAAGAGAAGAGGACGGAAGCGACCACACAGACGCCGGGACGCGAGGGGACATGCAGCTACGGCCTCTGCTGGAGTGCGACTCCGTCTGAACAGGGAGAAAAGGAAGGTACGGGAAACAGGGAAAAGGGAGAGACGGGAAGAAAGGGCACGAGGGCTTGAACAAGGGCGGGGGGTGGGCAGGAAGAGCAGGAGGGTGATGTCCAGCTGTTGGATTCACTGGCGGCTGGCTCTGTGGTCCCTGGGGCTGGGGCCTCTTCCTCATCTGTAAGCAGAGTTCCGGGAAGCAGAGCTGGGTCTGGGGTCAGGAACCACCGTCCACCTCCAGGGGTCATCTGTAGTGCTGGCGCCGCCCAGCGGCGTGCAGGGCGGGCACTAAGTTGTGTGAGCGAACACAGCACAAGGGCCAGAAAAACAAGACAGGCTGCACCGAAAAGAAATCCAACTCTGTGCAAGTAGGCATTTCAGTAACTCCTGACAACTTGCTCCATGGCTGTGCAACCATCTTCAGGGACACCACAACGACTGGAAGGCCTCTTCCTTGTGAGGAGAATCAGCAGGGATACTGACCTTTCAACCAAGCCTATGGGGCAAAAAGATGAACTGAGGTCAAATTATGCACTTGACGTTTCCAAAGGTATAGGCAAGCTGGTTAACAAAGCACTTCATTTAGAGAAAAATGGTTCTACTACCGCATCTGAGAGCTGGAAGGGACTCCTCTTTGGGTACAGTTGTTTTCACAGAAGGCTGAGGAGACTGGAGTTCGCTTTATGGAACTCTGCTCCACCTTACTCCGGAGACCTTCACGATGGAGGACTCGCCTGTGCTGGTAATTCCCAAATGGAAAGCTGGTGTGCGTTTGCAGGTTTTGCAGAACACCAATTAGACCCGAACTCGAAGTCCTTTGAAGAGTTTAAGCCACAGTCGAGGGCCTCGCCTGCTCCCAGGACGTCACACCTGTGTGGCCTCAACTGTTCTCTAGAAACACAGCGGGGGGCGGGGTGGGGTGGGCAAGATACCAATCAAAGAAGTGACGAGGCAGCAGGGGGGTGCCGGGGTCTCCGAGTCTAGACCCAAGCACTGCAGACTGCCTGACCGATGCAAACGCGCTGAGAGCCACACATGCTTTTTTCGTAACACATGGCGGGCAGGAGGCCAAGTCCTTGGCCAGCAGCGGGGAACCCGTTTCAGCCCTGCGCATCACCGTCCTCATGCTGGACCAGCCCCGCGGTGTCAGAAGTGGCGCCAGGGACCCACGCAAGTCCCTTTAAAGTGACGCCTTCTCTCTTGGCAGCAACTCTCGGTAAAATCCAGGGAGTCCCTTCTGGTATGTAAACTGGCCTGTAGGTGGAAAGTGTGAGAAACCTCCCCCAAGCCCTTCAACTGAAGAGCTATCCGCTGGGGAGAAAGATTAAAGTTAAACTCAACAGAACAGAAAATGCCTAAGGGTTGTTTTTTTTTTTTCCCTGAAATTCGACTTGTAATTAAAAAACACACTAAAAAAAAAAAAAAGGGGGACCTTAAGGGCCTATTTTTTCCCCTGGCTGGTTCTTAGCCCAAACCCTCATGACTCCTTTTTATTTTGTGGGGTGACATTGCTGCTGCTGCTAAGTCACATCAGTCATGTCCAACTCTGGGTGACCCATAGACGGCACCCAACAGGCTTCTCTGTCCCTGGGATTCTCCAGGAGAGAATACTAGAGTGGGTTGCCATTTCCTTCTCCAATGCATGAAAGTGAAAAGTAAAAGTGAAGTTGCTCAGTCGTGTCCAACTCTGTGCGACCCCATGGACTGCAGCCCACCATGCTCCTCCGTCGGTGGGATTCTCCAGGCAAGAGTAGCCATTACCTTCTCCGGGGATGACATTAGGAATCCTTAATTATTGAACTGAAGGAACTTTAAACACCATTTAATCTAATGTGCCTATCTAACAGGCAGGAGAGCCCAGGAAAGCGAAGTAATCAGCCCAGGGTCTCATCCAAACTGAAGCCTGGGTCACCCACCTTTGAGTTCAAGCTTTTCCCAGTACGTCCTAACGCTTCTACAGACCAGGCTGCCACATGAGAGTTCATCACTGAACTGGGTACTTCCTGCTGTCTGTGCATATGAAAAAGCTCCACTTTGAACCTTCAACAACTAGAAATAGGGGAGTTAGACTGGTGGGCCCTCAATACAACTGCCAGTTACAATCAGGTCTAGGAAGGAAAGGTCCTTAAAAACATGATCCTATTTAAGTGCCTCTTTCCCGTGAAAGAAATCTTGGTTCAACTGCAAAATGCCAAAATATAGGTTACCAGGGTGTTTCAGGTTCTTTTGTTGGCTCTTTTGATGTCAGTTCTTAACCGGAACACCGGCGAGGAAAGGCAGGAAGAAAACAGATGGGTGTTAACTCCCCACTTAGAAATCCTGAAAGGAGGTGGCGCCAGCCCTCGTGCAGACTTTTCCTATCCAGGCCATGGCTGTTGACGCCCGAGATCCTCATACAGCCATCCTCACTTTATATCCGGGCAAATGACTGCAGAGAGAGGCCGACGACCTGTTCAGGGCTGGCTGACCCAGGAGCTAGTGTTTCGGGAGCTGTGTTTTGGAATCAGAGGACTGGACTCTCCTCCAGACCTACAGAGAAGTGTCAGTTCTCCCTGTAGGTTGGCAGCTTCCTCTCTGACTGCTCTGAGGCCTTCATTTCCTCTCCACTCTGCTGACTCAGGACCCAGGAAGCCTAGCTTCCTGTTAAGATCAGCGTGAGGACCGCCAGCAGAGATGCAGATTCAGCAGAGCAGCGCTTGCCCTCCGAGAGAGGCTGCAGGTCAGAAAGCCAGAGGCAGAGGCAGACCCACGGAGGTGGCCGTGCACGGCTCTTATGTGTGATTGGCCAGGGGAGTTGGGAAGGGCAGATGTGAGAAAGGGCTGAAAGGCAGGACAACACGGAAGCACCCAGAGGACACGATGCGAAGAGAAACCAGCTGGATACAGAAAGACAACCACACTGTGATCTCACTTACATGTGGAATCTAAAGAAGTCAAACTCCTAGAACCAGAAAGTAGCATGGTGGTTGTCGGAGCCTGGGGAGTGGGGGAAATGGGGAGAGGCTGGTCAAAGGGCATAAACTTTCAGTTGTAAGATGGTGCAGTTGTAAAGATCTAACTACAGCCTGCTAACTCCAGTTAACAACACTGCACTGAGCACTTGAAATCAGCTAAGGGTGGATCTTTAGTGCTCTCACTCCTCCCCCAAAAGGTAAGGTGATGAGCGTATTGTCATCATTTCACAATGTGTATGCACGTTGTCATCATGCGGTACACCTTAAAAAACTTGCTTTGTACAACCTAAAAAAACAACTGAGAACAAGGCAAGTAGGCAAGTTTGAGGGTTCCAGAAATTCTTTAAAAATCTATTTCCTTTCAGAAAGAAATATATGCCTTTGTTAGGAAGGAGAAAAATATAGTCTTTTGTTTCTTAAATCTATCCAATGAATTTTAAGTTATTTGTTTTTAAATTGGGATGAAACACACATAAAATTAATCAAATTTAGTATGCCTTCGTGACGTGCAGCCCCCAAGTTTGGTTTCAAACATTTCCGGCACTCCAAAAGAAAACTCCACACCCACCAGTCACTGCCCCTCCTTCCTGCCCCAGTCCCTGCTTACACAGCTACTTCATGAGCTCAGGAGCTGCACCCACAAACGGCTGGGAAGAGTGACAGGCCTGTTGCAGGAAGGGGACCCCCTTGCAGGGCCTGAAATCAGGCTCTTCTCTAACACTCGGAAATGAATTGTCCGAGGAGACACGTGCTGACAAACCAAGAGATTTTATTGGAAAGGGCCCCCGGGGGAGAGCAGGAGGGTAAGGGAACCCAGAACAGCTTTGTCACGTAGCTTGTAGTCTTGGGTTTTATGGTGATAGGATTAGTTTCCAGGTTGTCTTTAGCCAGTCATTCTGACTCAAGAGTCCTTCCTGGTGGTGCAGGCCTTGTTCAGCCAAGATGGATGCCAGAGAGGATTCTGGGAGTGGTCGGACATGTGGTGTCTCCTTTTGACCTTTCCCGAACTCTTCTGGTTGGTGGTGGCTTATTAGTTCTGTCTTCCTTACCGGGGCCTCCTGTCGTAAAACAACTGACGCAAATAGTTACTATGGTGCCTGGCCAGGGTGGGCGGTTCCAATCATTGTGCTTCCCCTAACAGGACCANCTTTTGACCTTTCCCGAACTCTTCTGGTTGGTGGTGGCTTATTAGTTCTGTCTTCCTTACCGGGGCCTCCTGTCGTAAAACAACTGACGCAAATAGTTACTATGGTGCCTGGCCAGGGTGGGCGGTTCCAATCATTGTGCTTCCCCTAACAGGACCATGAAACTAGAGTAAAGGATCACGCCTTCCATCTGCCTTCACTGGGGCTGGAAGGAAAAGCCCAGAGCTGCTTGTGTTACATGGCTGCTTCTGCTGCCCCAGGGCAGACTGGCGCCCTGTGCCCACTCTCACTGTCTCTTGTCCCCCAGACACTACTCACCCCCAGATTATTGTCCTTGATACCCGTCTGGCCAGGGACCAGCAGGTAAATGCTAGGACCCTTCACAGAGTATCATGTGCGTGCACTAAGTTGCCTCAGTTGTGTCTGACTCTGCAACGCCATGGACTGTAGCCTGCCAGGCTCCTCTGTCCATGGGATTCCCCACGCAAGAATACTGGAGAGGGCTCTTATTTCCTCCTCCAAGGGAATCTTCCTGACCCAGGGATCGAACCTGCATCTTTTGTGTCTCCTCCACTGGCAGGCAGGTTCTTTACCACCAGCGCCACCATCACTGAGGCTTAAAAAACTAAGACAACAGTCCATATTATAGATCCTTGTTATAAAACGTCACCCAGGGCAACTCAGAACGTTCACATGTGCTTTGTACCTCCCTGTGAAGGTGATCTCAAGCCTGAATTTTATGGCAACTGTCACCTTGCTAAATGTGTATCTTTCAACACCGTAGCTTAATTTTACTTGCATTTTGAACTTTGTATAAATGGATTTACAAGGCACAGACTCTTTTGTAATGAAGTGTATTAGGGTTAGCATCCTTTGTGAGATTTGTTCATGCTGCTGAGTGTAACAGCTGTTCATTCTTTTTCATGGCTGTGTAGAATGCCATTGTGTAACTTAACAGTAGTTTACTTTTGTATGGATACACTTTTATGTAGCTTCTTTCCCCAGCTTTTATAGTTATAATTGACAGATTAAACTGTATATATTTAAGTATTATATTTAATCACAATATGATGATTTGATTATTTTTCTGCTGTGGCTAACAGGTTCTACCCAACTCCTGGTTGTTACAAATAATGCTACTATGAGCACTCTTGTACATGTCTTTTGGTGTGCAAGCTCACACATTTCTGTCAGGCATATTCCTAAATGTGAGATGGTGGACTATAGTGCAGGTTCACTTAGCAGATGCTGCCAAACAGATTTTCGAAGTGGTCACACCAATTTAAACACTGCCTAACTCCATTTGAGAGATGCTCTTGTTCCAGTCTTATCACTAGTCTTGTCAAATTTTTTTATTGGATTTTAGGTATTCTGCTGGGTGTATTGTAATAATTCATTATGATTTCAGTTTGTGTATCCTCAATTATTGGTGAGCTTGAACACTTTTAAATATGTTAATTGGTCATTTGAATATTCTCTTTGGTGTACTGCCTGTTGAAATCTTTCACCTACTTTTCTTTGGGGTTTTTTTTCTTTTTGATCTGAGAGTTGTTTATATACTCCAGAGATGAGCCCTTTGTGCGGCAAATCTCTCTTCCTACTGTAATGTGCCTTTGTGCCTCTTTCTATTGAAGTATATCATGGTATCTTTAAATGCACAGAAATTCTTAATTTTAATGCAAATTTTTTTTTTTCTTTTTGGTTAGTGGTTTTTCTATCCCGTTGAAGAAGTTTTTCATATCCTCAGGTCATGAAGACAGTCTTCAATATTATCTTCTAATTCTGAACTGTTGGCAGCCACTTGAGGCTATTTAAGTGAAAATTAAATAAAATGAAATAAAATTCAGTCCTTCAGTTACCTGTATCGGACAGTACAGGTCATAGAATATTTCCATTTTCTCTTCAGCTGCACTGTTCTAGAAGCTTTTAGTGTTTTGTCTTTCACAGATATGAAATCACCTGATGCTAATTTTCGTTTCTGGTGTGAGGTGGTCAGGTTCCATTTTCTGTAAGGATATCCAACTGTCCTAGCACCATGTAATGACAAAGACGTCCTCCACAGGTTCAAGTTCCACCTTTGACGGAAATCAAGCATTCAAAAAGGAACTGTGTCTGTGTTTTCTACTCATGTATTTGTACCCAAACCACATTGTCTTCATTTCTGTAGCTTTACACTGTTTTCATGTCTGGTAGAGCAAGCCCACCTACCTCCTGTTTCTTCAAAAGTGTCTTGATAATTCCTCACCCTCTTCATTTCCTAATAAATTCTGAATTGCTTTACCATTCTGTGGTGTTTGTATCTTTTTGTCTATTTTATTCTTTTAAAAATAATGTTTGCATTTGTCCTGAATATATATATATACACACACACACACATATTGCTTGGCATTTCTCCTCCAAATCTGTCAATCCTTAAATACAGCCCCACAGAACATTTGTTAACTTCCTACTTTCAAAAACTTACGATGGGAAATACTCTTTGGAAATAAATGTTATAGTGCAAAAAATATTGCATAAAGATCAATATTTGGAGATTTTGATATGGTTGCATATAATCTATAGAGCATTTAGCAGTGAACTGACCTCTTGAACATTTTGAGTCTTTAAAAACTAGGAGTATGGTATGCAGGTCAAGGTGCAAAAACAGATGCTTAGTGGAATCTGGATAGCAGAAGTTTACGAGGGAAAAGGCAAGCCCCAGAATTGGGCAGAGGAAGCAATCTGAGCCAGACCAGACAGCGCACTGGCTGCCCGAGTGTGTTGCTCTGGGGCATTTGCTGTTGTCAGAGTGTCCTCTGTTGGGCTAAATGTCCATGCTGAGTCACAGTGGAGGTTGCCCTGGGCAGGGCGGGCAGAGTATGACCCCAGGCAAATCAGCACCCGGCAGCCCAGCCAGGCCCCAANAGCCAGACCAGACAGCGCATTGGCTGCCCGAGTGTGTTGCTCTGGGGCATTTGCTGTTGTCAGAGTGTCCTCTGTTGGGCTAAATGTCCATGCTGAGTCACAGTGGAGGTTGCCCTGGGCAGGGCGGGCAGAGTATGACCCCAGGCAAATCAGCACCCGGCAGCCCAGCCAGGCCCCAAGGTGCTGCTGGCTCGAAGCTGTCACTCCCCACAGCTGGGCAGCGTGTCTCTCCCCAAAAGAGGTGGGATGTGTCTGGTTATTTCCAGGTCTGCACAGTTCACCCTAAAGCCTTCTGCTTCCCCCACCTGCTATCCTGGGGATCCTCGAACTCCCACTTCTCTAGTAGTGAGCTTGACCCGGAACCCTTCAGATGTTAGGTCCTGCATCTCAAGAGAGCTCTCCCAAGCCAGCAGACTTTTCTTCACCCCGTTTTATACTCTGGCCCCTTGATCAAGCACGCTTAGAGTTCAGTTCCCGGATGCCGGCGACGGCCTGCAGGTCTTCTGTGGGACATAATCCCTTAGCGTCCCTAACCCTATGTACTGGGAATTCAGCCTAGTGACCCAGGAGGGAGCCTATGCTCTTCTCAGGGGCAGGCTTCTGTGTGGTGTGTTCCAGAAGGTTGGGAGTGTTGGCTCTTCCAGCGGGTTTGGGGATGGGCTACCTCTCCAGGCTCAGAAGGTCCACAGGAAGCTGGGGAGTCAAAATCTTCATCTTCGCCCACCTGCCTCCATCCCATCCAGGGCCTGACCTTGGCATGAGACCTGCCTTTGCTGGGTGCTTAATCCTCATGGTCTAGGTCCTCAGCTTTCTCTGCCTTGTCTCTGTAGGAGATGAGAGCTTCACGCAGCCAGGAAGGCCTCTAGTTTTCACACCTGACTCTCAGTTGCTCATCACCTTCAGCTCTTGGGCGTCCTTCCGGAGATCGCGGACAGTGCGCGTCAGCGNGAAGCTGTCACTCCCCACAGCTGGGCAGCGTGTCTCTCCCCAAAAGAGGTGGGATGTGTCTGGTTATTTCCAGGTCTGCACAGTTCACCCTAAAGCCTTCTGCTTCCCCCACCTGCTATCCTGGGGATCCTCGAACTCCCACTTCTCTAGTAGTGAGCTTGACCCGGAACCCTTCAGATGTTAGGTCCTGCATCTCAAGAGAGCTCTCCCAAGCCAGCAGACTTTTCTTCACCCCGTTTTATACTCTGGCCCCTTGATCAAGCACGCTTAGAGTTCAGTTCCCGGATGCCGGCGACGGCCTGCAGGTCTTCTGTGGGACATAATCCCTTAGCGTCCCTAACCCTATGTACTGGGAATTCAGCCTAGTGACCCAGGAGGGAGCCTATGCTCTTCTCAGGGGCAGGCTTCTGTGTGGTGTGTTCCAGAAGGTTGGGAGTGTTGGCTCTTCCAGCGGGTTTGGGGATGGGCTACCTCTCCAGGCTCAGAAGGTCCACAGGAAGCTGGGGAGTCAAAATCTTCATCTTCGCCCACCTGCCTCCATCCCATCCAGGGCCTGACCTTGGCATGAGACCTGCCTTTGCTGGGTGCTTAATCCTCATGGTCTAGGTCCTCAGCTTTCTCTGCCTTGTCTCTGTAGGAGATGAGAGCTTCACGCAGCCAGGAAGGCCTCTAGTTTTCACACCTGACTCTCAGTTGCTCATCACCTTCAGCTCTTGGGCGTCCTTCCGGAGATCGCGGACAGTGCGCGTCAGCGGCCACCCAAACCAACCGTTTCCACGGCAGCTACTTCCTCCTCTACATCTGCCAGCGCTCTCGCCTGGACCTGCACACCCGCCTTGTGCACCAACAGTGCGAACAACGGAACCAGCCCCTTGTGCAGAGCAATGCCTGAGACCCACCTGCCTCCACCAGGGTGGGGGCCTCCTCTGAACCCGCCTCATCACTTGCTCTCTGAGACCTCTTCTGAGTCAGCGTCTTGAGGCTGAGCTGAGGTGCACAGCGTTTCTGAGGGAGCAACACTTGTGGGAGGAAGTGAAGGCAAGACCAGGCTTAGGAAGGGGCCAAACAGCAATGCCGGCCCCAGAGCTCGTCAAGGCAGCAGGAGTTGCCCAGGACTGGGGGGGGTCCTGTATTTGGTAGAAATGGCCCCAAGTACGCCTGTCTCGCTTCTCACTCGTTGTACGCAGCTCTGGGACCTGCGTCACCTCAGGGAAGGGAGCTCTCTGCAACTGGCGGCTTCGCGCAGGCCACACCTGCACGGCTCAAGGGAAAGCCCTTCCTGAAGGGCAACTGGAGGACAGCTCCCTGTCCGCCACACACGCTGCCCTCTAGTTTATTCAGGCTTTCCTTCATTCCCTTCCAGTGGTTAGATTTGCACAGAATTCTGGTATATGTTCCAACTCATACACTCTTCTGTAGCCAATATCTTGCCACTGTTGTAGGCTATCTTTTTTGTGTGATCACCTTTAAATTAAAAAAACTGAACCACAGATGATTTACAATGATCGTGTTTTAGGTATACAGCAAAGTGATGGATGCATATATATGTGTGTGTATATATATATATACACACATATATACAGGTATGTATATACACATAAATACACGTATGTATATACACACATATACACATATATACACATATGTATACAGACACATATACACATATATACACACACACACTTTTCAGACTCTTTTCAACTACAGGTTATTACAAGATATTAAATACAGTTCCCTGTACTATATAGTAAATACCTGTTTATCTGTTTCACATATAGAGGTGTGTATCTAGTAACCCCATACCCCTAATTTATCCCTCCCCACTCTCCACTTTGTAACCGTAACTTTGTTTTCTACGACTGAGTCTATTTCTGTTCCGTAAATAAGTTCACTTGTGCTATTTCTTTCGGACTCCACATGTAAGTTGCACCACACACTGCTCTTCCTTATCTGACTCACCTCACACAGCAGGGTCGCCTCGAGGCCATCCAGGCTGCTGCAAACAGCAACGCTGCATTGCTTTCATGGCTGGGTGATCTTCCATGTCTTGGTTATTGCAAACAGTGCTGCTACAAACGCTGCTGTCCACGTACAGGGTTTCTTTCAAACTTTTTATATTCTACCTGACTATTGCTTTCTATAGGATATACTAGTATGTAGAAATGCATTTTAATATTGACAATCTTGTTAACCTCACTTGTTAATTCTCATTGTGCATTTGTGGATTTTTGAACACACGCATCAGGTTATCCTGTAAACAGCATTTCTTCCATTTCAGACCTACACGTTTCAGTTCTTTGTTTTTTTGATTATTTACTGCACAGGCTTGGTGCTCCACTGTGATAGTGAATGGAAGTGGTCAAGGTAGGCATCCCTGCTGTCAAGTCAAAGGGACAGCGTTCAGCATTTCATGGCTCGGTAAGATGGTTACACATCTGTCCACTACTTACACTACTTAGTGTGTTTGTGCAAGAGTGTGTGCACCGCTCATCAAGTTCAGAAAATCCCTCTTCACTCCTTTGCTAGTACCTACATCAAAGAAATCATAAGTAGTGCTGAACTTTATTCAGCATCTTTTTCTCATTCTTGAATGTCAAACCAAACTAACATTCAATGAAAATTCCACCTTGTTGTGATGTTCATCAGCTTTACACATTGCTGGAGTCATTCTGCTGCTCATTTAAGTTGATGAGTGGGATTAGCTTGTTATATTTTTGTAATGTCTTTGCTAGGTCTTAGTATCAAGGCAGTGTGGCCGTCATAGAATGGTTAGGGATTATTTCCTTTTTCTATTCTTTGAAAATAAGATTGGTGCTATATTTTCTTTAAACATAACTCACTAAACTCACTGATGAAGCTGTCTGGGCCTGGAGTTCTCTTTGTAGGAAGATTTAAAATTATAGACTTAATTTAAAATAGAGGATTTAAGACCAGTCAGATGTAAGACTGATTGTGCCAGTTTGGAAAAACTGTTATTTTCAAGAAACTTGTTTATTTCAATCAAATTTTCATATTTGCTGTCATAAAGCTGCTCATAACGTTGTCTTTTTAATGATTGAAAAATCTGTAGAAATGTTTTCATTTTTTTGGCTCTTTGTGCTTTAATTAGTCCCCCATGAGGGGTTTATTCATTTTATCACTTTTCAATTAACTTTTGACTATTTCCACTTATTTGTACATTCTTTGTGCTAAATTAGCTGTTTTTCTAACTTCTCATGAAAAATACTTTGTATTTCAAGCTTATTTTTTAATATATGCTTTAAAAAACTTTCCATGTTAGCATGGCCCTAATGACATCTTAATTACGGGATATAAGTTTCAAAACTTATTTTCTAGTTCCCACTGTGATTTTCCAAATCCATCAGTTATTCAGGAGTATATATAGACTTCAAATGTATAGATATTTTCTACTTACTTTTTCTCTTGTTTTCTGGCTTAATTGCATCACTGTCTGAGAATGTACTCTATATGACTTAGAGCATCTGAAATCTGTTGAGACTTGCTATACGGCCCAGCATATCCATAAACATTCCATGTATACACGGGAAACTCTGTGATCTGTGGTTGCGGGTGTAGTGTTCTGTGTCTATCTGTCTATAACAAGGTCAAGTCTGCTTACCCAGTTGTTCAAATCTGTGTCTCACCATTCTCCATCTGTTCCTGTGAACAGTCACTGACATTCACGTCTCGCGAGGTACCTGTAGGTCTGTCTCTATCTCTTCGTAACTCTGCCCATGCTTTTCCCTTCATCTCGTGCGTGGCGAGGCTCTGTGTGCTGCTGCTGCTAAGCCGCTTCAGTCGTGTCCGACTCTTAGCGACCCCACGGACTGCAGCCCACCAGGCTCCTCTGTCCATGGGTTTCCAGGCAAGAGGACTGGAGTGCTAGGCACACACAAATATGAAGCTGCTGCTGCTTCTTGGTGAATGAAAACCTTTATCACGGAGTGACCCTCTTTGCATGCTTTATCTTTTCACATTTTTTTCTTTTAAAAATTGTGGTAAAATGCAGAGAATTTACCATCTTAACCATCAAAAATTTTTAAAGTTGTGCTAAACACTATGTAACAAATTTACCATTTTACAGTTGTACTGCTCAGTAATGTTAAGCACGCTTACACTGTTCTGTAATCTCCAGAAGTCTTTTCATCTCACCAAACCGAAAACTCTGCTGTACATCCAGTTAACAAATCCCCATTCTTCTTTCCCCTTACCCCTTGGCAATCACCCTTTCTGCTTTCTGTTTAAGAATCTGACTACTACAGGTTGCTGTTGTTCAGTCACTAAGTTGTGTCCAACTCTTTGTGATCCCCTAGACTGCAGCACACCAGGCTTCTCTGTCCTCCACTATCTCCTGGAGTTTGCTCAAACTCATGCCATACAGCTGTCTCATCCTGTGTCGTCCCCTTCTCCTCCTGCCTTCAATCTTTCCCAGTGCACCTACAGAGTGAAAGTGAGTGAAAGTGAGGGGCTGGGAAAAATAGTCCATGCGAATGGAACTCAAAAGAGAGATGGAGTAGCAGTACTCACATCAGACAAAACAGACTTTAAAAAATAAAGATTATTATAAGTGATAATGAATTAAAAGACCTTTGCTCCTTGGAAGAAAAGCTATGGCAAATCTGTGCTGTGCTTTAGTTGCTCAGTTGTGTCTGACTCTTTGCGACCCCATGGACTGTAGCCTGCCAGGCTCCTCAGTCCACCGGGATTCTCCTGGCAAGAATACTGGAGTGGGTTACCATACCCTCCTCCAAGGGCATGGCAAATCTAGACAGTGTGTTAAAAAGCTGAGACATCACTTTACTGACAAAGGTCTGTCTACTCAAATGCACAGTTTCTCCAGTAGTCATGTATGGATGTGAAAGTTGGACCATAAAGAAGGCTGATCAAAGATGGAGTTTGAAAGACAGGAGTGACTGTGGCCTAGACAATTAAAGGATGGACTTACAACAGTGGAGCTGGGGAAGACCGTGGTGGAGCACATCTGTGGGGGGAGGTCAAGAATGCCCCTCGGGACATGCGAGTGTGAGTCTATCAGAGATTCACGTGGGGATGCTAAGAAGTTGTTGGCTAAGAGTCTGAAGCTCAGGAGCTCTGGCTTTGAACTGAAGGTTTAGAGTTCTTTCTCAGGGTAAAGGTGGCATTTAAAGCCTCAGCCTGGAAGAAGGGCTTCCCAGGTGGAGCTAACAGTAGAGAACCCACCTGCCAAAGACACGGGTTCGACCCCTGGGTCAGGACTGTTCTCTGGAGGAGGGCACGGCAACCCACTCCAGGATTCCTGCCTGGAGAATTCCATGGACAGAGGAGCCTCGGGGCTACAGTCCGCAGAGTCAGACACGACTGAAGCGACTTCACACAGCACAGGCTGGATGAGAAGGGAGGCAGTGTAGCTGAGCAAGAGAGACCCAAGGGCTGAGCTGCAGGGCTGCAAGGAAGAAGACGCAGCCTTTGCAGGGCAGGGCTGAAAACACGCAGGAAGCAAAGAGGGGTGACTGGGGAGTTATCTGAAGCTGTCCTTCACCAGATTAGAACCAGAATGGAGTCCCATTAACGGTGGTCAAGGAGTCTGTGTTCCTTAGCTCCAATCTTGCCTGCCTGCCTCCAGCTGTGTATAATCCGAGTGTTCTGGTGCGCCCCGCCTTCAGCTGCTCCTTCCATGCTTCTGCACTCACTACCACCCCTCACTCTCATAAAGGCTTGGTCATTCATTCAACAAATGTTTGCTGAAATGTTTTTGTACACTCCAGGCCCTGGTGCAGGCACTGAGTGAGCAACCTGGACAAAACCTGTGCCCCTGTGCAGCTCATTCTCCAAGGCCGTGGGCAGATTAACAATCAACAGACAGACAAGAACATTTCTAACCCTGCTCTGGTTAAGGGGATCATGAAAAGTCTGAGCTGTGCCAAGCGCGGAACAGATGATGATCATCCCATCCGGGGGCAAGGATCTGGCTGGAGGGAGGCTTGCAGGGGACACAGAAGGACAGCATGCTGTCATGGTGAGGGGGCGGTCCCAGGAGCTCCTAGGCTGCTGATTTTATTCTAAGGTGTTGGGACACCTTCCCTGCGGCTGAGGAGTCAGGTGATACAATTAACATTGCACAGACCTCGCTGGGTTGGTCGGTCAGATGGAGAAGAGACTGTCAGGGGCAAAGGAGAGGCAGGGAGAGGAGTCTGTAGGGTTTTCTAGTTCAGGCCACAGTCTTGGAGAGGACTGGCCAGATGCACCTTGGACTGGATGGATGGGTGCAACAGTCGCCAACATCGCTCTTCTCTGGGTCCAGGCCCACACAGGGCCAAGAAAAGTACCTACTAAAGAGATGTTGGTCCAGGCACAGTTGTTGCCTTTGGCTTACCGAGTGCTGAATTATAGGAAACTCAGACCACACAAATAAACGTCCCCGGTAAACACAGGGCAAGCAATAAATCAGTGCACAGGAGTGGGCAGCCAGGTGCAGAAGTGGGACTGGAAACAGAGTGACTGGTTACCCTGTGGAGAGGAGTCTTTGCAACCTTCTCTAGCCCAGAGAGACAGTCCATTTCCCAGTGGGCAGGGGCTAGAGGGTCGTGAGCAGCGCGGCCTCCGCGTTGGTCAGTGCCCCTCCCAGCAGCACGGACGGTGGGGGTTGGATTGTCTAAGAACCTGGCTCCAGGCTCCAGTTTCCCAACTCCTTCGGAGCTCAGAGAAGCGGTGACTCAGGGGAGGCCGGCCTGGAGTGACTCATACCTCGCTCCCTCCCTCACTGCTGACCCCGGGCCAATCTCTTAATGAGTCTACACCCCACTCTTCTCTTTTGGCCGGGACGATTGCCTGGTGGAGTTTTTAATTCCCCGGGGGCAGAGCTCATGTCTGCAACCGTCCAGGTTCCTCGAGAGAGGCTTCTCCTAGGGTCTGGAGGAGCGGAAAAGTTGGGTGGACCCCAAGGCCCCTGGCCCTCCCCGTGCACTGAACCGGGCGTTTAATGCCTTGTGCATTCTTCTAATCTCANCATGTCTGCAACCGTCCAGGTTCCTCGAGAGAGGCTTCTCCTAGGGTCTGGAGGAGCGGAAAAGTTGGGTGGACCCCAAGGCCCCTGGCCCTCCCCGTGCACTGAACCGGGCGTTTAATGCCTTGTGCATTCTTCTAATCTCAGAGCCTTTCAACAGCATTCACATAGAATACAATTTCGCAAGCCTCGATGTCCTGGAGGATCTTCCCTTGGACACCTCTTTGTAAAAATCTGCTTGGGGGTGGGGAGGAGCAATCCGAGTCTCCAAAGTCTGCAAAGCACAGCCTAGAGGCGATGAATGAGAGCTCCGCATACTGACCTACGCTCCCCAGGGCAAGGGGCCCAAGGCGCGAAGGCGCCGGCCGGTGCTTGGCCCACCCGCGCCACGGAATGCGGGCGGAGAGCGCGGGGTACAGTCTCGCCGCCACGCGAGGGGCCCTCGGGCAGCAGCCCGGGGTGCGGGCGTGGGCGGCGGGGTCGCTCAGCCCGGACGACTCAGAGTGCCCCCCATCCCCCCGGAACCCGCCAGGTGGACCGCGGCGCGCGCTCCCCCTCTCGCCCCGGCCCGGCGCCCGGACCCTCCCCCGAGCCCTTCGCGCCCCTGCGCCCCGGCCCGAGCGCGCAGGCGGCGCCCCCGTTACCTGCCGGGGGAAGTCCTAGCTCGCGCGC
>SJYA01004598.1:1593-31591 GCA_006410615.1 Neotragus moschatus
GGAGCCCAGGCTGGTGGGAGTGGAGTGGGAGTGGAGTGGGGAGGGGAGTGAGCGGGTGGGAATGGTGGGGGGAGTGAGCAGGACGGAGTAAGGGAGGAGTCAGCGGGTGGGGGGAGTGAGGTGGAGTGAGTTGGGGGGAGTGAGCGGGTGGGAGGGGGCGCAGGGAATTTCGGCGGTTTCCGAAAGCATCTCAGCATCTCCTGTTACCCTTCCAAACTCGCTCGAAGAGAAGGTCGGCCCGCCAGCCAACGAGGTGGCTGTCACCAGTAAGGTGTGTTCTCCAGGTCCCACTGGGAGGGGGGCTTGGAGCCCCTGGACCGGGGAATGAGGGAGCGGGTCCCGGCACCCCGGCTGGACCCGGAAGGCGAAGGGAGGGGTGGGCTCCCACTTGAGGCTGCAGGACTCTCCCATCTGCTCACAAGCCTGAGGCCAGGAGGGAGCAGGGCGCTGCCCTGCACCCTGGAGGGGAGGGACTGTCCCCTGCGGGCCAGCCGAACATGGGGCAGCGCACCCAGCGCCCACCCTGGGGCTGTTCCGGCGTCCACCACGCAGAGGGGAGGCCGGGGCCTGAGTTCAGGTGACCTTGGCCAGGCAGGACCCCAAACTCCCGTCTTCGGACCCCCTGGCCTCCCATCAAACAGCCCACCGAGCGGCGAGAAACACGATGCACTGAAGCCGGGGCTCCTCTAGCCCCGAGGAAGGTCCTAGCCTCGGACAGAGGCCCGGACGCGGGAAGAAGCGGGCCTCGGGCTGTCCCCTCAGGTCCGAGGAGGCTGGGAGGTGCTGTGCGGCCAGATTCAGACGCGTGACAGCCGACGGCCACAGCCGCGGAGCCCTGCCCACACCACCAGCAGAGACCGCGGCGCAGGCCCCGGGGCCAGAAACACCGATTGCTGTGTGACTGGGCGTCAGGACGGACTGCCGATGCCTGACGTTCACGAGGTCTTTTCTCCAGTTTGCCTTAAAGAGACAGGCCAACTAGCTTCCTTTCGGTCTGGTCGTCTGTCTTAATTCTGGCATTCCTCAGCACCCGCGCGATCGCTCACGGCCTTGAGCACCCGCACACGGAAAACGTCACCGCGGCTCTCGGACCAAGGGAGCCAGACACGGGCCGGAAGCCAGCGGGCCCAGACCATCAGCCCCACGCGTGGGGCGCACAGCGGCGTCAAGACGCGGGCCCGGCTCACTGTGGGTCAGAATAAAGCCAGCACGTCGACGCAAACGCACACCACGCAACGTGCACGCAGGGCGTCGGCGTCACACACGCGTGTACGGGCACGTGTGACAGGCACACGCGAGAGCTACAGACTGCGAGGAGGAGAGCCACGGCAAACCCACGAGGGCAGAGGAGAGCGAGGCCTGCCGCGCGGACTGCGGTCTCCGCGCGCCTCTGCCCCGCCCACCTTTCGGCGGAAACAATTTCCAACTTTATCGTCAATTTCCTCTGAATGCACAGCAGTGTTCCCTCCCCACTTAGTCTGAGGAGCCGAGACATTTACATGGAAACAAGGCGATTTTCCGGCGGGGCGGCCTACGCCTGCGCAGTTATTTAAAGTCCTCCCTCCAAGACTCAGAGCCCTCACCCCGCAGAGAGGCCGCAGGGTCAGAATTTCTGGGTCCAAAGGCGGTGACACCCTGCCCCCAAGCCACTCGCGCTCCGGCCCCGGTCCCCAAATGCAGAGGCCCGGGTGTTACCTGCAGGACGCACGATCGGGCCGGAAATGGACACGCTCGAGCCTCATCCTGGAAACCTTCCGCGGACCCCTCTCCCGCGCATCCGCGGCAGGGCGGGACTCAAGGGCACTTGTCCGTCTATCCAAACGTCAGCGCGGGGGGCGGGGCAGGCGGTGCAGAGGATCCTGGCGGTGGAGGCCTGGGGGGGGGTCCCTGTACCCACCCTGCTCCAGTGCGACCTGGCTTGAATCTTCCCGGGACTCATCACTTCCCAGNGGCGGGACTCAAGGGCACTTGTCCGTCTATCCAAACGTCAGCGCGGGGGGCGGGGCAGGCGGTGCAGAGGATCCTGGCGGTGGAGGCCTGGGGGGGGGTCCCTGTACCCACCCTGCTCCAGTGCGACCTGGCTTGAATCTTCCCGGGACTCATCACTTCCCAGGCCCGCCCAGCCACCTCGAGAACCGGGTTGGGGCCCAGAAGCCTCCCTGACTCAGGGCAGCCCGGCCCTCCCCCGCCCAGCGCGCGCGCGCACAGCCCTCATCGCGTCCAGGTGCGCGCTCAGCTGTGCAGCTCTGCCCCGCACCGAGGAAGCGCCCGTTCAAGGCCGGGTGTTTACGGTTACAGACGCTCCCCAGGCTTCACAGGAGGCCCGCCCGCAGAATACCGACGGGGCTCGACGGCCTGACGCCTCTCACGCGGGGCCGGGCCCTCACACTCAGCAGCGGCAGGAGGGGAGATGCCTACCCATTCGCAGCCACAGGAACACGGGGCCTGTGGCCGGGCAGCCCCAGCTCAGTCCCGATGGTGAGCCCGAAGCCCAGCTCACGGCCCTGGGTGAGCTCGGGACACACTGGGTGTCGGGATGTCGTGCTCAGGTCTCCAAGGTGGGGCTGAAGGCTGCGTTCCCGCCAGGAGGGAGCGGCTGTGCGGCAGTGACGCAGCTCGGCTATTTCAGGGCCTGAATTTGTGCTTTATTTATGTAACTCGAGAGGAAATTGTACTTTCTCATGACTCATTTTTCTCAAGATGGCGTCTCCAGCATTTCTAGTGCGGAAACCATCCTGTGTGCAGCTGGCCAAAATTAGGACTAAGATCAAATCAACCCCATTATTGGGCCATCCTTTAAAAGGCGAGCCTATCAGAAGCACAGCTGGGAAGAACCCTGAATATCAGGATTTTTCCATAAAAAATTCACAGTATTCTGCTGAGAATAGGTGCGTGCCTGCTAAGTTGCGTCAGTCATGTCTGACNAAGATCAAATCAACCCCATTATTGGGCCATCCTTTAAAAGGCGAGCCTATCAGAAGCACAGCTGGGAAGAACCCTGAATATCAGGATTTTTCCATAAAAAATTCACAGTATTCTGCTGAGAATAGGTGCGTGCCTGCTAAGTTGCGTCAGTCATGTCTGACTCTTTGTGACCCCCTGGACTGTAGCCTGCCAGGCTCCTCTGTCCAAGAGATTCTCCAGGCAAGAACACCGGAGTGAGTCACCATGCCCTCCTCCAGGGGATCTTCCCGACCCAAGAATCGAACCCGTATCTACTGTATTGGCAGGTGGGTTCTTCAACATTAGCTCCACCTGGGAAGCTGCTGAAAAGGAACCTCTCCTAAAACATGCACTTGGAGGATGTCAAGTTGGCATTACTCTTAACGCCTTGGAGCGCACGCACAGGATGCAGCAGGCAGCGCGGGGTTGGGGGCTTGCCCGCATCCACACCCGGCCGTCAGCAGCCTTCCGCTTGCGGGAAGCACCCGCCGCCCCAAGGCTCACACTGCAGCAGTCTGCCTCATTTGTCCGTCATCCAAAGACCACTCAGACTTCAGTCGTAGCTTCAAAAAAACCCCCAAAAGGTAAAAAAGACAACACACCAAGAGGAAGATATGAGAGGGTTAACCGAGATGCAGTGTTGATGAAAACCACGGAACTCACGCCTGCAGATCCTTGGCCCAGAGCTGCGCACCCAGACACCGGGGCGGCCCTGCCAGCCTCTCCCAGCCACCAGCAGGTGGAGCGCGAGCTCGGTCAGCACTGGGACGGGTCAGGCGGGAGAGCGGGGGTCCTGACAGGAAGAGGGGTTTTCTGCTCCAGCTGCAGGACGAGCCCTCCGGGGGCTTTGGAGGAGTCTGGGGTGGGTGGGGATGGGGATGGGGACGGGGTGAGGGGGGGGCAGCTGACATGGCTCCTCTCCAGTAGGAAACGCTACCTGCCTCCTCACTGCCTGCTGGTTTGCACTTCTGTCTACAAATGTCTTGAGAGATTCGTAGATTAAATTCTCTATGCATAATTCACGCGCTACTCTCTAAGGAAATTTAGTGGTTAGTCTTAAAGGCAGTCTCTTGCTAAAACAAGCAACAATGTGTAAACTTCGACAAAGAATAATAGTTATTCTCTGAAAGAAACAAGACCCACTTACAGTCCCTTCAAAGTTAAAAAGAAAAGTTTGTATCAGCAGATGAAGAAAAGCCAGTCAACTGCAAACTTCCAGGAAGACGGTTGGTGGGACCCAGCTCAGTGCCGCAGGGCAAGGAAAAGTCCGGCACCGAAGGGGTTACAGGCGGACTTGCTGGAGGCCGCTGCTGCCTATAAAGCCTGCGGCCGCCAGGGGCAGGCCTGGCCAGAGGGCGGCGGGCAGGCTGGCCAAGGGCTGGGTGTGCGGCTTCCTGCTCCTCCCTGCTCCTCGCTGGAGTCCTGCAAAGGCCCTGATTCCACCCACCCCAAGTCCAGAGTCACTGCTGCTCCCCTGCAGGGAGACGTCGGGAGGCTGGCTGAGCCCCACTCCCAGGGACGGGACAGGTCTACTCAGAGCAACGCACATCGGGTGGCCAGAGGCGGCACAGGTAAGGGGGTCCCAGTCGCCGGGATGGGCGGGCCAGGCAGCTGGGTTGGGCGGGCTCGCCTGGGGTGGTGAACAGCGGCCAGGCCAAAGTGGACAACCTGGGCGCCCCCACTGGGACTTCAATACGGAGGCTCACCGGGAAGGTTCTTTTGTATCACAGGACAGCGGGGATGGTGAATAGTTTTTGTCCTCTGACGGCTGGCACTTTCCTTTCTCCTTCAGTGAGGATGCCCACCAGCCTGAGGTTAATTTAATATGTAGACCACATAGGTAATAGATCTCCCTGGAAAAGAAAATGGCAACCCACTCCAGTGTTCTTGCCTGGAAAATCCCATGAACAGAGGAGTCTAGCAGTCTACAGTCCATGGGGTCGCAAAGCGTCAGATGCGGCTGAGCCACTCAGCACAACAGATCTCACAAGAACGTGGCTCATTTTTCTAGATCTGGACAAGCAGTGGCAATCTGAAACAAGACAAGGCCCCGCTGTTTAACACCCACCTTTCTATCTGTAAATCCGTGGCCAGCTTTCATGAGGAAAGTGTGTCAGCAGTTAAGACTCACGCCTGTCTTTTCTCGACACTATCACAGAAACAGCAGCAACAGCCAAGGACGGAAGAGCACTCACTCGGGAAAGAAGAGGGCAGGCGGGCACTGGGGAGGCCGGGGGTGCCCCACGGGCTCTGCTCGCCTTGAACTTCTGGAGATCGGCCCCAAACTTCCCAAATTCCCACATTAATAGAGCAAAGCAAATACTCTTAAGCAGCTTTTACAAAGAAATTTAAAAACAGAGGCTTTAAACATTACAGATGGGATCCAAGAAGAGTGGCGTTTATCTGGTTCACATTGGGATTACCAACCAAAGACGAATAGAGAACACGGAACCACCAGTAAGATCCAGAGTATCAACTCCAGAAGCAGAGGCTACTGAGTCTTCTTAAAATAACACTGGGGTCCTGATCTATCCCTTTCCTTTCCTTGTTTTTAACG
Organism: Neotragus moschatus; assembly: GCA_006410615.1. Lineage (NCBI taxonomy): Eukaryota > Metazoa > Chordata > Mammalia > Artiodactyla > Bovidae > Neotragus > Neotragus moschatus. The sequence continues at coordinate 7,094 of SJYA01004598.1, forward strand.
GTGTTTTTGAGCACTCGGTCAGGAAGTGTCTGTTGCTTTGGTAACGCTTTGGAAACGATTCCCAAGCATCTCACAGGTGAGGCGGAAACTCTGCAGGCCAGGCTGCTAGGGCCCCTCCCTCCCTCCTGGCTGCTCGCCTCCCCACCCCCCAGAGCCTGGGAGCCCCGATAGCACAGGCCCTGCTAGGGCCCCTCCCTACCCACCCCCTGGAGCCCGGGAGCCCCGATAGCCCAGGCCCTGCCCAGAGCCACAGGGAGAACATCAGCAAGGCCCGTGCCCGGCCGGGCGCTGGCAGCCATCCAGGCAAGGACTGGCGGGAGCAGAGGGCTGGGAGGGCCTCCCTCCCACCCTGCCAGTCTCAGCGCTTCTGGGCTGCAAGGAGCATAAGGAGGTGCGTCGGGTTTTACAATGACCGACAAAACAGTAAGACAGATTTTAAGGTTGAGGTCCTGAAACAATGACCACTTCATTTCATGTTACGAAAGCAACTTCGCCTTCAGCACCGGAACTCAGGATTGGCCAGAACCACTGGGCCCCTCCACCTGTGCAGCTGAAGAGCAAAGCCGGCTGCATCTTTGGCGTGCGCTGGGTCCACCCTCTTCCGGAGTCACCTTTCCCCTCTCGTCCTCCTAAGGCCCCCCACCGAGGCACCCTGCCCCGCTCCCTCCCCACCCTCTGGGCCGAGGGGACACACCCAGCCCAACCACGCCCTCGCTCCCCAGGTGCCCCAGAGGGAGGGCCCGGGGCCGAGGGGACACACCCAGCCCACCACGCGCGCGTGCTCCCCAGTGCTGGCGTGCCCGCCCCAGTGCTGGCATGCCCTGGCGCCCGCTGACCCTCTGCTCTCGCTCCCCAGGTGCCCCAGAGGGAGGGCCCGGGCTCAGCGCAGACACGGACTGCAGCCTCTGCCTTTGCCCAGGGACCTGCTCTGGCCTCGCGGTCGCCTGGCTCACTTCCAGGAGCCCACCTCCCTTTCTCAAGATGTGTTTCCTGCTCAGCATGGGCTTCCAGGAGCCGCGCAGCGCGTCCTGAGAGGCCAGCCGCCCCCGGGGCCCCGGCTCGACATGGAGCTGCCGCCGGGCACCTACAACGGCACGGCCGCGGGGCTGGAGCTGCCGCGCGCGCTGGCCAACGGCTCGGCGGCGCTCTCGGAGCGGCAGCAGTTCGCCATCGGGCTCTTCCTCTCCTGCCTGTACACCATCTTCCTCTTCCCCATCGGCTTCGTGGGCAACCTGCTCATCCTGGCGGTGAACATCCGCTTCCGGGAGAAGATGACCATCCCCGACCTGTACTTCTTCAACCTGGCGGCCGCAGACCTCATCCTGGTGGCAGACTCGCTCATCGAGGTGTTCAACCTGGACGAGCAGTACTACGACATTGCCGCGCTCTGCACCTTCATGTCGCTCTTCCTGCAGGTCAACATGTACAGCAGCGTCTTCTTCCTCACCTGGATGAGCTTCGACCGCTACCTGGCGCTGGCCCAGGCCGTGCGCTGCGGCCCGCTCCGCACCAAGCCCCGCGCGCGGCTGAGCTGCGGCCTCATCTGGATGGCCTCCGTGTGCGCCACGCTGGTGCCCTTCACGGCCGTCCACCTGCAGCACAGCGAGGACGCCTGCTTCTGCTTCGCGGACGCGCGGGAGGTGCAGTGGCTGGAGGTCGCGCTGGGCTTCGCACTGCCCTTCGCGGTCATCGGCCTCTGCTACTCGCTCGTCGCGCGCGTGCTGGTGAGCGCGCAGCGGCACCGCGGCCCGCGCCCGCGGAGGCAGAAGGCGCTGCGCATGATCCTGGCCGTGGTGCTGGTCTTCTTCGTGTGCTGGCTGCCCGAGAACGTCTTCATCAGCGTGCACCTGCTGCAGCGCGCGCCGCCCGGGGCCGCGCCCTGCCAGCGCTCCCCGCGCCACACCCACCCGCTGGCCGGCCACGTGGTCAACCTGGCCGCCTTCTCCAACAGCTGCCTCAACCCGCTCATCTACAGCTTTCTCGGGGAGACCTTCCGCGACAAGCTGCGGCTCTACCTGGAGCAGAAAACCGGCCTGTCGGCCTTGAACCGCCTCTGCCACGCGGCCCTGAAGGCCGTGGTCCCGGACCGCGCGGAGCAGGCCGAGGTGAAGCTCAGCAGCACTGTGTAGGGGCCGCAGGGGTGGACGGCAGCCCTACGCGGCCCTGGGGCATCTGTCTGCCGGCCGCTCCCACAGAGCCGCCCCCTGCCTCCTGCAGGCGCTGGGCCTGGGGCAGACGCTTGTGAAGCCCCTAAGGAGAGCAGAGAGGAGGGCGCTGGGATGAGGCAGCCTTGTTTCCAGGCGGATGTGCCGTGAACCCGCCATCTTGGGACGGAACTCACACGGCTGACGTGAGCTGGAGACGTGGGGCGCGCTCCACGGCGGGTGTGCACCAGGCCCCACGCCTCTGTGCACAGCATCTCTGCACCTCCTGAAGGGTGGGGCGCGGCAGGTGTATGAAGAGCCTGCCTCTGAAATGCGGAGGTGGCAGTGGGGATGTAGACGGAGACCCTCCTTGCTAAAATACGAGACAGAAAACCTAACAAGTCTCGGGCTGTTCAGCCTTTTGTCAGTAAAACTGTCGCCAATGCCTCTGAATTCTCCATCTAACTGGTTCCCTGCGGGGGAGGGGGGCACTCAGACTCAGCCGCAGAGCCACCCCTTCCTCACAAGAGAAACACCCCGTGTCAGGAGGCCAGCCCCCTGGCCAGACAACGCTGTCTGAGCCCTGGATGCCCCCGGCACGTGGAGGGCACCCCACGCACGCTGCACTCTGGGCACCAGGATAAGCTTCTTGGAGAGGCCTTCACAGGGGCGCGGTGGACGACGTTTAGGTGACGAGAGATAAGCCAACTTCAGCTCCAACAGCTCTTCACGGGTGCAAACCTCCAAAAAGAGCCTTTGTCCCGAGCAAGTGCCTGCGTTCACCAGGCGTCTCCAGCAACTCAGGCCCCACTGAGGCTCGCTTCCCCTGTGAACGCCCATCTCAGCAGGTGAGTGCTCTTATCGAGCCCCCAACCCTGGCAAGTCCCCACTGCAGGAGGAGCCCCAGCACGGGGTGGTCACCTGCTCTGGTCCCAGCTGGGGTCGGGGGCAGGGGCTGGGAGACAGCGTGTTAGAGAACCAGGCCTGTCCTGGCCCCTCCAGCAGACCCAGGAGGTGAGTGGGCAGCCTCCAGAGTCTGAAGGGCAGGTACAGGCAGAGACCCCGACTCAGCCAAAGGGCTCTTCCCGGACTGGTGCTCTCGAGCCCCTTTTCACCCAAGAGCCTGGTGATCACGCCGCCCTCTAGAGCGCTTGTCTGCCAGCAGAAGCTGATCTGGCCTTTCCGGCAAGAGAGATGAAAGCAAGGCGCCCAACGGCTTTGCTGTCTCCTGGTGCCCCCACTCGCCCAGGTGGCAAGGCTGCTCACAGCTCGCCAGGAGTCCAGTGGCGGGGAGCAGCTGGCACAAAGGCCGGCCCAGCACCCAGTGTGACCTCCCAGAGGCCTGGGGCTCCGTAACCCACCCCCCACCCAGGCCCGCGGCCCTGCGGCAGGAGGGTGGCACTCACGTCAGTAGAAGCCGGGCTGTGCACCCACCCCATCGGAGGGAAAGCGGGGTACCTAAACCACCCCCTGGCTGACCCTTTACCCCACGGGTATGGGGGAGAGCCCCTGAGATGACCCTCAGCCATTAGGAATCAAGCTCACTAGTGGAGCGCGGATTCCCAAGGCAGAGCTGCTGCGGCGGAAGCAGACGCGGGGGGGGGAGGAGGGTGGGCGCAGAGCAGCCACAGGGGTGGACTGGGGCCGGACTCTGGCCCAGCATCTGTGGCAACAATGAGCTCAGGGCATGTGGCGTGCTGTGCATGCTGGGGGTGAGCATAGGGTATGTGCTGTCCTGGGGGTGAGCACGGGGCGTGTGGAGTGTATGTGCTGGGGGTGAGNGGGCGCAGAGCAGCCACAGGGGTGGACTGGGGCCGGACTCTGGCCCAGCATCTGTGGCAACAATGAGCTCAGGGCATGTGGCGTGCTGTGCATGCTGGGGGTGAGCATAGGGTATGTGCTGTCCTGGGGGTGAGCACGGGGCGTGTGGAGTGTATGTGCTGGGGGTGAGCACGGGGCGTGTGGTGTGCTGTGTGTGCTGGGGGTGAGCACGGGGCGTGTGGAGTGTGTGTGCTGGTGGTGAGCACGGGGCGTGTGGTGTGCTGTGTGTGCTGGGGGTGAGCACGGGTCGTGTGGAGTGTGTGTGCTGGGGGTGAGCACGGGGCGTGTGGTGTGCTGTGTGTGCTGGGGGTCAGCACGGGTCGTGTGGAGTGTGTGTGCTGGGGGTGAGCACGGGGCGTGTGGTGTGCTGTGCGTGCTGGGGGTGAGCACGGGGCGTGTGGTGTGCTGTGCGTGCTGGGGGTGAGCACGGGGCGTGTGGTGTGCTGTGTGTGCTGGGTGTGGGCCCCTGATGGGTGTGGAGGGCATGTGTGCACAGAGTGGGCACCTGAGAGGGCAGGGCAACTACACAGGAGTGCCTCCGCTGGGGTCTCTAAGGCCTCGGAACACCACATCAAGGACAGTGGAGGGCAGGAGGAAGGCAGAGTTGCCGGCCCAGCCCCGCTCCCCACCGAGTGCCCACCAGCCTCCGGGTCAAGGGCACATGAGTCCCTGAGCCCACCGTGCCCTGCGGCACGTTCTAAGGCCTGCACTCACCAGCAAGCCCGCAGGGAAGGGCCGTGGGGCCGGAAGACAGGGGAGGGGGGTGTCTCAAGGAAGTGGGGGCACAAGTCTTCAGAGCAGGACCCGCCCTGGCACCTCAACACCAGGGCCAAGGCCGACACAGCCCCACGTGGCTGGAGAGCCCAGGAAAGGCCCTTCCGTGCTGGGCGGTCCCCGCACCCATGGGCCCCGCCGCAGCCTCACCTGAAACACCCAATTCAGTGCCGTCAGAGAGCCAGCTGCTCTGAGTGGGTCTGGATTTTGCCATTGTCCAGAGGGCGGGGATCTCATCCGGGAACAAGGGTTTTACCGGCTAAAGAAACAGAACAAAAGCAGAGCGAACCCTGCCTGTGACTCTCAGCCTCGTCAGGGGGTGAAGTCACTCTAAAACTTATCACAAGAAATCAGCTGCCAGGGAGTCCTGGGAGAGTCCAGTCACTGCAAGGGCGCCGTCCCCGTCTGTCCAGGGACTGGCCGCGCTGCCACCAGGGACGCACGTGGGCTCCCGCGGGCCCCCCGCCCCAGGAGCCTCGGGCTCTCTCAGGGAGGGCGTGACCAGCTGCCACAGGCAACCAGACAGGAGGCTCAGCCCTGCTCGGAACGCACCCCCTGCAGCTGATGGGGCTCTGCAAGCCACCCAGAGAGGAGGAAGACCATGGCGGCCGCTGAACCCACTTCTCCGCGGAGTCAGCAGGAGGGTCACACGCCCACACACGTGGCTGAGGAAGTCAGTGCGGTTGCCCAGGAGGCCGCCACCCTGCCAGATAGCCCGGCCACCTCCGCCTGGAGCAACACCTGCAAAAACTGCCCCTCAAAAATGGGGAAGCACAGGCCTTCCAAACCAAGGTCCTGGGAAGCCTGATGGAGGGGAGGAGAGTGAAGGCGCAGGATCCGCTCCCAGGGCCTGGCTGGGAAACGCCCACAAATAGTTTTCTAAAAGCAGTGGTGCGAAGCAGGAGGAGACGTCCCTGGCAGCCCAGTGGTTAAGACTATGCTCCTGATGGGAGCTGGGGGGTCAGGTTCGATCCCTGGTCGAGGAACTGTCACCCCGCATGCCTTGTGGCCAAAAAGACAGACGCAGAAGCACCATCGTAACAAATCCAATAAAGACTTAAAGTGCTGCTGAGTCCCTGCAGTTGTGTCCAACCCTGTGCGACCCCAGAGACGGCAGCCTACCAGGCTCCCCCGTCCCTGGGATTCTCCAGGCAAGAACACTGGAGTGGGTTGCCATTGCCTTCTCCAGTGCATGAAAGTGAAAACTGAAAGTGAAGTCGCTCAGTTGTGTCTGACTCTAGCGAGCCCATGGACTGCAGCCCACCAGGCTCCTCTGTCCATGGGAGTTTCCAGGCAAGAGTACTTGAGTGGGGTGCCATTGCCTTCTCCAAAAAATAAAGTGGTCCCCATCCAAAAAAAATCTTAAAAAAAAAAAAAAGCAGCAGCCGGGGCCGGGGTGGGGGAGGGAGAACCGGATGAAGATGCCGAAAGGCACAGCCTTGCAGCCCGAGCGTCCAGGGAGCCGCCGGAGTGTCCAGGGAGCCACCCGAGCGGGGCCAGGGAGCCACCCGAGCGGGGCCAGGGAGCCACTGCAGGCAGCCCGGAGCCGTCCCCTCTGCTGCGAGAACCTCTCTAGTTCAGGCTCTGCGTCGTGGGGGCTCTGTGTCACAGCAGTTGGCCTGAACCCTGACACGTCTGTCCGTAAACCTTAGTCTGTGTCCTTCGTGCTGAGCCCTGGGTCCTGGCACCGAGACACACACCCCAGACCCAGGTACACCCATCACACACTTCCGCCCCTGCCCGCACCAGGTAGAGCCTGACTCCAGCTGCCTTGCACCTCCAGGCCAGGAGGTGGGTGGAGGTGTCCGGCTTTGGTGGCCACTGTGCTCAGCCCTGAAGAACAGGCCAGGCCAGCAGGCTGGGACTGAAAGGCAGAGCCAAATCCGGTGGTCACTGGGGAGCCAAGACCTCAATCCCACTTGCCTTTTAACACATGGCTTCTGAGCAAAAACTCAGTGGGTTGACACCTGGAGGCCAGGACCTGGGGACATGCAGGTGTGTCCCACCCCCCCCCCCATGGCCACCTGGAGGCTGGGGCCTCGGGGACGTGCAGGTGCGCCCCCCGATGGACACCTGGAGGCCGGGGCCTCGGGGACGTGCAGGTGCACCCCCCCATGGCCACCTGGAGGCCGGGGCCTCGGGGACGTGCAGGTGCGCCCCCCCCTGGCCACCTGGAGGCCGGGGCCTCGGGGACGTGCAGGTGCGGTCCTGCTGCCTCAGGTGTGCATCTGAGGGACGAGCTCCTCCAAGTTCCTCAAGGCCCGCTCCCTGGGGGCGGCCCAGCTCAGACGGGCTGGCCTCAGCCAGGAGCCCTCTGCTGACACCAGACGCCATCTCTGCCCCTCGCAGCGGGAGACCTGAGCCCTGTGCCTGGGAAAACCGTCTTCAAAGCAGCAACTGTTTTCCCAGCTGTGAGAGCTCCGTCCTGGGAGCTCTTTCATTCCACTGCGAAAATACTTTTGAAAGACTAAACAAATATTGGGCCTCATCTGTCCATTCTGGCATTTCAGACCTAAAATTAGAGAACTTTCTCGAGTGCACTGTCTGATGGGCCACTGAGTAACATTCTATAGTTAGGAGCGACCCTTCTAACGAAGCTGGCTTTCTGAAACAAACGTGGCGTCAGCTCTCGAGAACAATAAGCCAAGTGGCTCCCCACAAGCGGGGACTGGCGGTGGTCTCAGCAGAGACGGCAGGACGGGGTGTCCCCAGCCCCCACGTTCTGCTCCAAGGTCACATCGGGCGCGGTGACCCACCTTGTCCCAAACAAGCGCCCTCGAGCAAAGTTGCCCTCGAGCTTCAGAACCCCCAGGCCACAGACAGCTGGGGGTCCTGGTGACATCCAGGTTCAGGAGGGGCCCCTCCCAAAGCCTGGGCACGGCAGACCCCAGGAAAGCGGCCCCGGGGCAAGGATGGGGGACAGCCAGGGGCCTCCAGGAGCGCGGCACAGGGAGGGGCCCTGAGGCAGGGTGGCCGGTGGGTGTTCCACACGCTTCACAGCCACAGCGTCCGCACGGGGATGGGAGCAGGCCAGGCCCAGCGGGCCGATAAGGGGTGGGGGGCTTTGCCTTTACAGGTTACATCAAGAGTGATGTCAGAAAGGACACGACACACAGCCTGTCAGATACACCTTGGAGGGACCGGGAGGGAAGCGCTGCGGCAGAGGGCGGAACTGGGTCCTTAGAAACTTCCCTGGATGATTCCGAGGCTGCTTATTCAGAAGGCAGACACAGCAGCCGCTCATGGGACGAGCGGCTCTGCTCCCCACGTCCTGAGACGCAGGGGTGATGAGGGGGCAGTGGGCCTGCAGGGACGGATGGGGCCAGGCCCTGAGGCACCTCTGGGCACCAGCGGGTGATCCAGACCTGCCAGGAGGAGCCCCTCCGTGTCCCAGGTCTGCGCTGGGGGAGGGGACGGCTCTGCGCTCGGTCTTGGCCGCCCGTGGCTAGAGGGGCAGGCAGACGGAGGCTGGAAGCTTACAGGCAGGGCTGGGCCGGCGGACGGACTGAAGTCGGGAGGCGCGTGGTCAGTCGGAAAGGTGGCGGATGCGCAGGCTGGGCGGGAGTGGCCAGATCCAGGACGCACTCCGCTGCAGAGAAGACGGCGTGGCGGCGGCAGAGAGGCTGCTCTGGGGAGAAGAGGGCAGGCCCACAGACCGAACTGCTCACCCAGACGCCCCTGCGAAGCCCCTCCAGGCAGCCCCCAGCCTGGTCTGCGGGAAGCTGAACCCATTGAACAGCAGTGGGGAGGAACCAGGTCTGAGGCACACTGGCCCCAGACACAGGCCGCTGGAGGGGACGGAACAGGCCACCTTCCGGTGCTGGGGCTGGGGATCGGGGCCCTCCAGGTCTTAGAGCAAGTGAGCAGCTGGTGCTCACAGGAGAACCCCTTCCCATACTGACCCGGGCACCAGGGGGCCAGCACACGTCGGGGAGGCTGGGTGGCCAGCTGTGGGGCTGTCTAAGGCCCAAAGCCATACAAATAACTCGGCTAGAAAAATATCTGAACTGTTAGGACAAAGCACTCTCAGCAGAGGTGTTTTCTCACGTCTACACGGAGACGGAGACGGCGAGCTGTGCAAGAGAGCCAGTAAAACCCCCAGGCAGCTCGCATGAGAGAAGCCAGGGGCCGCTCAAGGCAGGAGGCAAAGAGAGTGGAGCTGCAACACCCACACGTGGCCTTCTCTCACTGCAGTAGGGAAGCTGAAAGGCGTGGAGCCGCCCGGGCCGGCGGCACCTCACACGCAGAGAGGACAGAGCGGCCACGCAGGGCGCCGTGCCAGCCGGTGCCAGCCGGAGCCCCTGGGCGGGCAGGGCTCCTACCTGCTGCTCACGCATGTTTCTATTTCCTTTTTCTTTTTTACCCATTTGTCCCCGTATAACTCAGGAAAAATAATAAACACTGCTTTTTTAGAATTAGGTTTTGCTGAGTTATTTTCTGCTGACCACAGGAAGCAGAGCTCACACACAGCCCTGCTGATGGAGCGGCAATTCGAGCTTTAGACACTGCGGGGGGATGGCGGGCATGGGGCTGGGGACGAGGGCAGAGGCCCAGGGCTAGGGGGCGCCGGGTGGCTTCCAGCTCCACCCTAAGGCCCAGAGGCAACAACGGACTGAGAAAGCCCCTTCAAAGACGCAGGCCCACAGCTCACAGCCAGCCTACTAACAGACCGCGGGCCCTGGGGCACAGCCCCAAAGACGTCCTGGAAAAGGGCCCGCAGTCACACTGCAGGCAGGGCAAGGGCCGCGTCGAGCGTGGGCGCAGTAGGTGGCACTGCCAGCAGGCCAGGAAGATATGCCACACACCTGCCCGGCAGGCCCAGAGTTAATGAAGACAGCAGCACGCCTATCTCCAAGCCTGGGAAAGCAAGAGTCTGCCCGTTCCTGGGACAAGTCAGGCTGTCCTCGTCAACGCCAACACCGCGAGACGGCAAACGCCGGAAGACGTGGAGAAGCCGGCCCCAGCCCTCCAGCCCCAGCACCCCCGCCGACGGACGACAGGGGCGAGGAGGGGGCGGCGGCCCGAACTGCTGCACGCACGTGGCCCACACGACCAGCAGTCACACCCAGGTGTTTCCCCGAGACGGGAACATGCGCTCGTGGACGCTCCCAGCACTGCACCAGTGAAAGCCGGGACTGCAGACAGGCTTCCCTGGGGCCCTGGGAGCCGCCGGTCACAGCAGGGCTGGGTTGCAACACCTGCGGCCACACTGCGCAGAGCACACGCACATGTGTGTGCACAGCCAGTGGCGTCTGACTGCGCTCCGGGGCGGCACCGACTCCGCTCCGGGCATGACGCCACAGCCCGTCGCCAACGGGGGGACTGGGCACCGAGCTCTCGTATCCCCCGTGTCTGCAGCTTCCGACGCAACCTCAGATGACTGAGGCACCAGCGCACACCGGTCAGAACGGCCACCGTCGACAAGTCCATGAACAGTAAATGCTGGGGCAGGTGTGGACAAGAGGGACCCCTCCCACCTGGCAGGAGTGTAACCTGGCGCAGCCCCCACAGAGAACAGCATGGAGGGTCCTTAAACAAAATCAGAGCTGAGGCATGTTCCAGCAACTCCACTCCTGGGCATGTGTCTGGAAAAAACGAATCTGAAAAGATATAGGCACTCCAGTGTCCGCTGCAGCACCGTTTACAGCAGCCAAGACAAGTAGCCGACTTTAACGTCCGGCAGAAGACCATGGACAGAGGCGGCGCGGCACAGAAGCGCGGGCAGCGCTGCTCAGGCCTCAGGCGCATGCGGCCCCGGGACCCCACGGGCTGCAGCCCGCCAGGCTCCTCCGTCCACGGGATCCTCCAGGCAAGAACACTGGAGGAGGCTGCCGTTTCCTTCTCCAGGGGGCTTTCCCAACCCAGGGATGGACCCTGCATTGGCAGGCAGGCTCTTTCCCACGAGCGCCACGGCGGAACACTGCTCAGCCACAGCAAGGATGGAGTGACACCCCTGGCAGTGACGTAGCTGGACCTGGAGACGATCATGCGCAGCGAAGCCAGAGAAGGACAAGGATCACTCCCACCTGGAGCGTCTCACTCCCACGCGGAGCCTAAAACATGACACTCAGCCGTGAAACAGAGACTCACAGACGAAGAGCAGGCCCGCGGGTGCCAAGGGGCGGGGCCGCAGGCTCCCACAGGGCTGGACAGACAAGGGCCTGCTGCACAGGCACGCCCGCGATGAGCCGCGGCGGGGAGGGACGGGAGGGGCAGGTGCACGCACGAGGCGAGCACGTGGCTCTAAGGCAGAGCTGGGGGCGCTGGAGACGAGCCACCCTCAGTAACACTGGAAGATAGAGAAGCCCGGAGTCTGCTCCGTCAATGCCCCAACAAAGCCGCTCTAAACCACCTGCACCCCCAAGAGCGGCCGAGACTGCAAACACGGTGCACAACGTCGAGTGCTGGCGGGCACGCAGCCCTGAGGCCCTCCACACGACGGCGGGCCGCACGGACGCGTAAACACGCGCTTCCTTCCCAGCCCCGAGTCCACCAGGAAAAGCAGAAACAGAGGCCCCTGTACACAGCACGTCCAGAACAGCCTCGAACTGGCCACAGTCCAAGAGTCGAGACCTCGGTGTGGAGCGGCTACGCAGTGTGTGCTGAGTCCAGGGGCAACGGGGGCCCGGGGCAGGGGCCGTCCTCAGGGTCCGAGGCCCGGAACCCTCTCAGCTCCGGAAGCCCATGGTTTGCAGCCCCCAGCAGCTGACCACCAAGCGCTCTGTGCTCACAAAGCTGGAGACAAGAACAGTGGGAGAGGAAGCTGCTCCTAAGAAAACAGACCGGCAGCCCCTCACCGGCGCTCGACAACCACAAGTCCGTGCCAGGCCAGCGACGCTTCTTGAGGCAGATGCCTTTGGTATGAAATCACTTTACTGAGCAAATTCTCAAGGCCAGGAAGTTCACAGCCTCACTCGACTGTTCTATGAAGCATGTGTGGGCCTCATGCTCACAGAATTCCTGTCTGATTCTTCCAGGTTAAAAGGAAGGAACCAAAAGGGCCCGCTTTGCCTTTGTCCCCTCAAGCACACGGGAGGTCACAGAAGCCCGCTGCCCCATCACCTGTCAGTGGGGCCTGTGCTACGGGGCACACAGAGCGCGCTCGGAGCACAGGGGCCTCTCCACCCCCAACAGCCATGCAGGCGGAAGGCCAGCAGGTCAACACACCACCTGCATGGCACTGGCCGGAGCCGGGGCATGGGGCGGGCAGTGCCGCCACAGTCGGGGACCCCGGTGAAGCCTCTCCCCGCCCCAGCTGCCTGGGGACCATGCCCAGGACCCAGCCTCTCTGGCCAGCCCCCTTGTGAGGCCAGCAACGCCCCACACCTCTGCCCTGGCACCTCAGGCCCCGAGAACCCAAGGTCAAGGCGTTTCTGTCAATGGAAACAGGCTTTGCAGACATAAAGAACTCGTCTTAGTGAGATCAGAGCAGAGGGCTGCGCTGATGGCCCACAGGGCCCCTGACCCTGTCCCTAGGCAGCCTGTCGAGACAGGGGCTGGGAGGCGGCCAGCACAGTGCAGGTGCTCCCAACCCCGGCGGCAGGCCGGCACTGGCCCCAGGGTGACAGCTGCCCTGGGGCGTCTCCCCAGCTGTGTGGCTCAGTGTCTGCGCTGGTGCCTCCCCAACGCGGGGAGCCGTGGCCCAGAGACGCCTCACCTCCGCGCACGCACGCTACGCTGCCTGGACGCGCCCTCCTGCCCGTCAAGCTGGAGCCCCGTCTGAATATCCGCCCAGCTCACGGGGAGAGTTAGGGAGCTATGAGACGGGCAGATGGACCAGCCCCAGGACCCGTGACTCGAGCACCACCCTTGGGACAGAAAGACCTGTGAAGCATTTACATCACGAGCCCCTCCAGGAGGGCTGGGGCAGCGCCCCACCCGGCAGACCCAGCACAGGGCTGGGGGCGCTCGTGGCCATGGGCCCCGCTCCCCTATGCCCTGGGGCTGGGGGCGCTCGTGGCCATGGGCCCCGCTCCCCTGTGCCATGGGTCAATATGGTGACCTGTGCCAGCTGGGACTGAGAAGCAGACGGGTCCAGCTGCAGAGACGTCACGCACTGTGGACCGACACAGCAGGGCAGTGGGGACAGAGAAGAGGGTGCGCCAGGGACAGCCCGAGCCAGGTGCCCCGGCCCTACTGCAGGGCACCCCCCTGGGGACCCTCAGCCCTCCCAGCGGGAGCTCAGGGGCCGTGCTGTGGGAAGCGACTGCACAGGCACCCGTGGGTCCCCAGACAGCACTTCCGGCAGCACAGCGGCTCCTTGGGCTCCCGGCCGGGCAGGCGGGGCAGTACTTTTCCACAGGCTCCCGCCACCCACTCTGCGCAGATGGAGGGGTCCCTCCTTTTAAAAGGCGGGGCCCGGCGGCTCCCCGGCTTCCCACGAGAACCAGAGGCAAAGAACCGTTTTGATGAGCAGAACCAGGATGTGGTCTGGAGGAAGCAGCATCCGTCTCCTCAGAGCACGACCCTGGAGACCAGCCCCGAGCCGGGGCGCCACCCGAGACGCCCCCTCCCCAGGGGCCAAGGAGGAAGCTGCAGAGCACAGCCTACCGCCCGACAGCCCACCGGCCCCACCGGGACCCTGCTCCGCGGCTGGAAGCAAATGTCAGCTTCTCCCCACTTTTGTTTTCCAAATTTCTTTCAATCAACAAGCACTTAAATAACAAAAAAAAATGACCTCTTTTTAAAAAATCACCTGAATTTAAGAATCATTATTGGTCTTAGGTGGGAATTTTAAACTGTGCCTACTCAGCGGTAAGGAACCTGCCGCCAACACAAGAAATATAAGAAACGCGGTCTTGATCCCTGGGTGGGGAAGGTCCCCTGGAGGAGAGCATGGCAGCCCACTCAGTGCTCCTGCTAGAGAGCCCCACGGACAGAGGAGCCAGGTGGGCCGCAGGCTGCGGGGCCGCAGAGCTGGACGCGGCCGTGCCGCGCGCGCCGGGCTGCCCCGTGGGCGCCGCTAGTGGCGAGCAGCCGGCACGAGAGAGCACCGAGAGCTGGGGTCTCGGCACAACCGCGTGGCGCCAGGGCGACGGTGTGGCGCTCGCTCCAGAGACAGGAACGTCAGCTCTGTGTCCCGGAAGAGGCCGGGGAAACCCACGCGGCCTGAGGTTCCGCAGGGACTCGGGCCGGACCCCGAGTGGGAGCCGGAATAGCTGTAAAAGCCCAGGGTCCATAGGGGGTCTGGACACCAAGAAGCACTGGCAAAGCTGGGCTCCAGCAGCAGAGAAGGCGAGGACGGCAGGCTGGGCCCTGGGGACACGGACCTGGCCACGAGCACGGGCAGGAGCAGATACAGGCCCAGGCATGCGGCCCGCCAGCTGAGCGCAGCCTGCGGGCACGCGGGCGCCCTGGCCAGGTGGGCGCCAGGGAGAAGGCAGGGAAGGGGCACCCTGGACAGTGGGGTCCCGAGTGCTGGTCTGCCTTTCACCTTGACTCAGGGCAGGGACAACTGAGACGACCCCGACCCAGGGGCCCCTCCCTCAGCACCTGCCCCTGCCCACCCACTGTGGAGGGGGGCGCGGGCATGCCTCCCCAGGACACAGAGCTGCCCAGACGACGGCGCCCTGGGGTCCCAACAGTCCTGCACGAGGCCCCAGCCCCCCACACGGCGTCGCCGCCCTCACTCCACACGCAGGGCGGCCGCATGCCCCAACTCCCACCCTCGCGCACGGCCTGGGCTCGAGACAGACAGAGCTGGAAGCATGGGTCCCCAGAGCGAGCAAGCCCAGCAACCCCCAGCCCGCCGGGCCGGGCTTCCATCGCCTTCTCCCGGAAAGACCGGACCAGGACCCACTCAAGTGGCTGATCACGGCCCCAAACCACTCGACACGTCGCGGGGTGGTGCACGATGCTGCCCTCCTTGAGGTCCCCGGGCGCCCCGAGGGCCTGAGGCTGCTCAGGCCCGCCCCGGTGGGCACCTTCAGCCGCCATGATGCTGCCCTTCTTGTGGTCCCCGGGCGCTCTCACGGGCGCCCCGAGGGCCTGAGGCTGCTCAGGCCCGCCCCGGTGGGCACCTTCACCCGCCACGCAGGCGAGGGAGGCCTGTCTACCAACTGTCACCTGCTGTCGAATGATTCCTCAGGACCTGCGACAACTGATGCCGTCTGATCAACAACACGCAGGATCAGAGTCAGCTCGGCAGAGAGAAAAGTTACACTCACAGCCCAGCAGTAGCAGCAGCAGCTTTAGACAAGACACGTTTCTGAGCAGATTCAGAACATGTCTAGACGTAACCTCCAAACAAACACAGACCCCCAGGCCAGGGCCCCCTCCCCGGGCGAGGGCCTCAAGGCCCAGCCGCATGCAGCCTCCGTCACACCCGGCACCCCCAGCACCCCAAGGTCTGGAGGCTGAAGCAGCGCAGCTCCGTGGCTCTGCCCTGCAGGTTCCTGCAGCTCTGACTGCCCCACGGCCGCATCTGCACCGAGCATGTCTGCCGGGGACTGTCCACCCCGACACCAGCCACGCGACCACCAAGCGCCCTCCCAGGTCCGGAGACAGGGGAGGCCAGCGCGCCTGCCGCACCCACCTCGGCAGGGGCCGCCCCGGTGCCCGGCGGGGCTGCACAGGCTGCTGGCATCTCCACAGCTGAGACCTGCTTCAGCTTTTTGCTCGTTTCCTCTGCCACTTCGCTCTCTTTTCTCTTCTGTTTTGCCATCTCGCAACAGACTGTAAAGACACAGGAAATAAAATTCTCATTAACAGAGAGGGCAGGGTGCTATCAAAGAAATACGGAGCTAGTTCAGAAAGCACGGGAAACATACCGTCACTTTCACAAAGCAAAGCCCGTCTCTTCACCACCTGTGGGCGGCTCACAGTCTGCTGGATTTCCGGGTTTTCCTGAGTGTTCTATTTAACACGGCTACCATCTCTACACGAACACAGGCTTTTAAGAGCGAAAAGAGGGACCTCCTGGTGGCCCAGTGGTTGAGACGCCATGCTTCCAGTGTGGGGATCCCTGGTCGGGGAACTAAGAGCCCTCAGGCCATGCAATGCCGCCCCCGCCCCCAAAAGAAGGAGAAGAAATATCCTCTTTAGTGGCAGGATCCAAATTCTCCAAAAGCGGAACGCTGGTCTATTCGCTAATTGACGACGCTGGCGTTACTCTCACTTTCTACTGTCAAGGACTAACTCACACTCCCCCCGGGGGAAGCTGCCGCCCCACAGGCTGGCGGTGACCCGAGCAGCGCTCAGGCCTCGGTCACCCGAGGCTGGAGGTGGCCGGACGCCGCCGTGGTGGTGGAAGCAGCCCCAGCGGGCCCCTGTGAAGGACCGACGTGGGTCTGAGAAGGTCTGGCTCCATCCCCTCGAGCTCAGGGCTACCTCAAACTCCTCGTACGGACAGAACGCCCGTGAACTCCAGAACCAGCCTCCCTGTGGGACCAGGTGCTGAGGGAGCCGAGGGAGACCATGGAGGTGCCAGAGCCTGGAGGAGCAGGGCAGGCGCCGGGAGCACCTCCCACCTGAGGGGTGCGGCCGCAGGGACCTCCGAGGGGCGAGGTCTGGAAGGCCTTCTGCAGGGCCCAGCCCACCCAGGGGGAGACGCAGAAAATGACCTGCTCCTCCCACCCCCACCCCACCTGCTGCCCTCTGCGGGTGGTGCCCAACAGGGGCTGGAAACAGGCCGGTTTCAACCGCAGCAGCTGCGCCAAGAGCATCCTGCAGTGCAGGGTACAAGGCGCTGGGGCAGAGGCCTCGGGCAGCTGGTGCAAAAAACACACACACACAGACACACACACACACACAGACATATACACACACAGACAGACACACACACAGAGACAAGGAGAGACACATACACACACAGACACGCACACACACACATATACACACACAGACACACATACACACACACAGACACGCACACACACAGAGACGCACACACACAGAGACACATACACACACAGACACATACACCCACAGACACACAGACACACACACACAGACACACACAGAGACACACAGAGAGACACATACACCCACAGACACGCACACAGATACACACGCGTGCGCGCTCCCCCTTATGCTGATCAAGCAGGGGGTGAGTAGCTTGGCAGAAACCAGGAGAGGGCCCCCCAGTGACTGAAGCCACCAGCAGGGTCACAGACGCAGGTGGGGCAGAACGCCGGGGCGGCCCACGTCACGCGCTTAAGAAAACAACAGAGAAAGCTACACACGGACTCACAGGCAAATGTCTGACAGATACAAACAGACCTTCACCTTCATACCTAGGGTGGGACCGCAAGGGACTTTCCCAGACCCCTGCAGCTCAGTTTTATTTTGCTTTTTATGAAGGTTTACACTTGAAAAACTACATTAAAAAAAAAAACTAGTCCTTTGAAACTCTGTCTACAAGTCCTACTAGAATCAACTTCTATTCTAACAAATTACAAGAATGTGCTTCGTGTCGTTCATCCTAAACTCACCCCCGGCCCCATTCATATGTGTATCTTTGCGTGTGTATACACGTTATCAGACAGACATAAGCACGTAGCACGCACATTTCATACACGCAACACACACACCGTGTCTCCATAATACACGTACTTTCATTTCCGACATCCATCTGCACGGGAACATTCACAAGCCCAATGCCTTCTTCCTCGGACACCAGAATACACTTTGGACTCCTGCACGGAGGCTCAAACATGTAACTCACTCATTCCACAAGTGTTCATTGAGGGCTGGTTCCGTGCCAGGCACTGCTGGAGGCTGAACACAGGGCAAAGAGCAAGGGAAGTAAGAGCCTTGATCGAGAAGCTTCCCTTCAAGTGTGAAGTCCAGGCCCACTGGAGTGAACCAGTCAATGCTTTTACAGAGACAAACGCTGCCAAGAAAGCACAGCAGGTGGGGTGAGCAGGTGCCAGGAGAGGCAGCAGACTCGGAGAGCGGCAGGGGCCTCTCTGAGGGCCACACGGACAGAGGGGGTGCGAGCAATGTGCCCAGGTCCCGGGCCAGGCGCCATCCGAGGGGCCACCTGCCTGCCCTGCCCCTCCCAAGACATCAGCCTCACTGAGAACTCAGAGCGGCGCAGACGGACAGATGCCACCAGGACATCAGCAGGGAGGAGGTGCCCAGGTCACCAGCAGCCCCCAGGCAGGTGCCGCCCCCCGCCGCCGGCCAGTCGCTGTCTCCCCGCACAAGTCCCGATCAGGTGCAGGGGCTGCTCCAGACTGGACCACGCGGCCCAGAGGACCCGCTCCCGAGTGCTCAGGGCCGCATGGAGAGACAGACAGGTCAGGAAACGGGGATGATGCTATGCAAACAAAAACAGGATGAAGGAAAGGGCTATGGAAAGTGGCGACTATGGAAAGGGCGGCTGTAGCGGGAAGGACCCAGAAAGCACTCTGTCTAAACAACAGCCCGAGCACCTTAAGATCCCCCGTCTGGAGAGGAAAGCGGGAGGTGAACTGCGGCACCAAGCTGCACCTGCAGCCAAGCCAGACAGTCACCGGCCACAGGCGAGGCAGCACGGAGCCAGGGCAGCGGGCCCTGTGCCCCTCTGGGGTCCACGATGACTCCAGCACACCAAGAGAATCTCACCACCGTGCAACGTGAAACTGCCCAAGCCAGAGGCTACAGGTTTCAACTAGTGCAATAAGAAATCTTGAAAGAATGAGACTGTTGACCCAGGGTTTTGAAAAGACAAAGGGCTCTGCCAGCCCTCCTTGTTGGAGAAGCAAGAGAAGCTCAGCAAATACTTACACACCAGTTACCACGTAAGTTAAGTTAGACCTGTATTCATTCTGAGTTATTAAAAAGCTTAATCACTACGTCTATTTGCTAAAAATGGGGAGAAAAGTCCTTTCCGTACTATATATAAAGGTTCCTTTCAATCGTCCCAAGAGACAGTGACG
This sequence comes from Neotragus moschatus, assembly GCA_006410615.1. NCBI lineage: Eukaryota > Metazoa > Chordata > Mammalia > Artiodactyla > Bovidae > Neotragus > Neotragus moschatus. Next base: position 25,695 of record SJYA01004598.1, read on the forward strand.
CAGAGCTTGAGACAAGGAATCTCTGCTGTAGGAAACGACATTTCCTTACATTTATGGTCAACAAGGGGCCGCAGTGACTCAGTGGGAAGAACAGCCTCTTCAAGTGGCACTGGGGCTTTTGGACAGCCACATGAAGAATGGACTGGGACCCCTACCTCACGCCACACAGAAACCGTTACTCACAGTGGGTCTGACCCTCCATGAAGAGCTGAAACTGCAGAACTCTCTGAACATACAGCAGTAAGACTTCACGGGCGGCACGAGTGGTGAAGAGCCCACCTGCCAGTGCAGGGGCGTGAGAGACGCAGGCTCGACCACTAGGCAGGAAGACCCCAGGAGGAGCGCATGACAGCCCAGTCCAGGGCTCCTGCCTGGAGGGCCACAGTCCACAGGGACAAAGAATCAGACGCGCTGAAGTGACTTAGCCCGTGCACACACAAGCCCCTAACCTTGGAGAGCGGCCGCTGCTGCTGCTGAGCCGCGTCCGGCTCCGTGAGACCCCATAGACGGCAGCCCACCAGGCTCCCCCGTCCCTGGGATTCTCCAGGCAAGAACACTGGAGTGGGGTGCCACTTCCTTCTCCAATGCGTGAAAGTGAAAAGTGAGAGGGAAGTCGCTCAGTCGTGTCCGACCCTTAGCGACCCCATGGACTGCAGCCCACCAGGCTCCTCCTCCCATGGGATTTTCCAGGCAAGAGTACGGGAGTGGGGTGCCATTGCCTTCTCCAAACCTTGGATTAGGCAACAGTTTCTTCATCATGACACCAAAAACACAGCAGAAGAAAAAAGATAAACTGAATGTGTCAGAATTGGAAATTCTGGGCTATAAATGATGTCAGCCAGAAAGTAAAAAGACAAGCAACAGAACTGGAGACGTCTGCAATTCACATCTGACAAGGGACTCGTATCCAGAATGAATGAGGCGCTCGCAACTCCACAGAAAAGGCCAGCAAACCACTTTAACAACGGACAAAGGACCTGAACAGACAATTCCCCACAGAAGAGAGACAACTGGACAGGGAGCCGTGAAGGAGCTCAGTACTGGTCCTCATTAGGGAAGCCCAAGTCAGACGACGGCCCTCACAAGCCCAAGGACGGCGGGCCTCAGACCGACCTGGGAAGTGTCGGTGACAATGAGACTGGCTGGCGCGTCACTGCTGGGGAAAGGACGCGGCGTGGCCGTGCTGGGGACAGTCTGCCGGTTCCTCAGCAAGTCACAGTCACGTGGCCCAGGACGACACACAGACCGACGAGACCGGGGCGGCGAGCAGGCCTCGTGAGCTCTGATCTCAGTGTCCGCAGCAGCAACAGCCACAGCACCCGCACCGGGGAAGCAGCCGACGGCCCATCAGCTGGCGGACGAGCTACAGCTCAGGAGGACGGACGCGCTGGCCCCCGCTCCATGGTGGACGAGGCGTCAACGGCTTGCGGGCAGAAAGCCTGTCTCGAAAAGCCAGACGGCGCAATTCCGCGTACATGAAATGTCCGGAAGAAGCAAACGACAGAGAGACCGACAGGGGGCTGGGGGCTGGGCAAGGGGCGCAGCGGGGTGAACGCCGGTACCAGGCTTCCTCCGGAGAAGAAACGAGTCCTAAAATTAGCCTGTGGTAATGGTTACACACCCTGTGAATATACTTTAAAAAATCTGCTAATCCCAAGTTATTTGCTGTAAGTGAAAAGACATAAAGCCTCAGTGCTGTTTGTAGGGAAGTAAATGAAGGGGAAACCCCGCCTCCCACCCCCACCACGCCAGCAAACACTTCTGCAGCGTCAAGGGTGCTCCTCGCATTCTGCAGCCAGGGGGGACCTCCCCGCCCTGACTCTGTCCACCAACCATCGCGGGTGGCCTGGCGGCGCTACGTCACCACACCAAGACCCCTCACTGCGTGTTCTCTCCTTACAGGCCTTTCTGCGAAACTCCCAGTAACTCAGATTAATTTCCACGAGCAACACCAACTTAAGCCTTCCTGTACTTGGTGGTGGGGAGGGTCTGGAGGGGTGGGAGTTAAAGCTAATTGTCCTTGTGGTCACCACTGAAACCAGCACCGACCCAGAGCGTCCCGTGCGCCGGCCCTGTCCCAGGTGCTTCCCGCGTGCTGAGCCCCGTACATCCTGTGGCCACAGGACAGGCGGGGGGGACACTGAGGCACCTCTCAGGGGAGATCAACAGACTGGGCCTGTAACCGGTAAATCCAAAGAAAAAGAAAGGCGCCCAGTCTGCCTCCTCTGCAGAAAATCCAGGAGAAGCAGCGGGGAGCCGACACCGCTCGCCTCCGAGCAGCCGCCGCCTCTGGTTTACGTGAAGGCCCAGGACCACCGAGTTTCTAGGCCATACGCACACATCGCGGACTTAATCTGACAGATTAAATGTCTTTCACACAGATTTTTTAAACTACATTACTCAGTATTAGCTGGAAGATGATGAAAAGGCCATGAGCCACGCCCTGCGGATGGGGAGTAAATCGGTACAGCCATCCTCAAGGTAATTTGATGACCTCTGGCAACATTTAATCAAATGCTTTGGCCCAGTAATTCCACATAAAGGAACTTACCCTAATAAAATAATCATGGGCAGAGATTTATACCAGGATGATAATGACCTGATATAAAGGACGATACCACCTCTAACCCTAAAAAGTGGACAACTCGGGAAGTGTGCAGCGGCAGACTGTGAAGCGCACAAGGCTGGCAGCCACGGAAGTGCCCGCACACCCACGAACGCCTGCGACTCGCCGCCTCCTCCCTCGAGTGGGCGCTCACCACACGACTCAGAGCGGGAGGATGGGCCGCAGACCAGAGCACAGGCACCACGACTCTTGTCCGTCAGGACCGCTGTACACAGAAACGCACAAAAGAGGAAAACAGGCGGTAATGCACTCAGACTGCAGCGTTTCAGGAGACAGAATTAAAAGCATTATTTTCCTTTTTATTTTCCAGCAATTTCTACAATAAAAGAAAAGAGATCTGGGGGATTCCCTGGTGACCCATTGGTTAGCACTCTGCACTTTCGCTGCTGAGGGTCTGGGTCCAATCCCTGGTCAGAAAACTAAAATCACACGAGACACTCGGAGCAGCCAAAAAAAGAAGACGACGTTTTAAGCTATCAGCTCAGAAGTGTTCAGTGAAAAAGCAAATAGCCCCAACAGAAGGCCGATAGCCAGGTCAGGCCAACAGGAGGAAGACAGGGCAGGGGCAACAGGCTGAGGCCGCCCGGCTTTGCCGAAGAGAAGAGCCAGGGGCCTGGAAAGGTAAGTCTGCCTCAAGGGAAAAAAACCCTTTTCAAAATCTGAAAGCGTCACTTGTAGCCCCTGATGTCCCCTCTCACCTGGCGAGTCTAAGTCACCCCGATGGGAGCCGGCAGACCCAGGGAGGCCCCCAGAACGGGTCCACAGGAGCCAGCGCCCGGAGCCCCAGCTCCTGCCCAGGACACGGCCGTGCCCCCGCCCGCTCGACCCGGACCACGCCGAGCCCCGGGCCCCCCCACCCACCCGGCCCGGGCCGCGCCGAGCCCCACTCAGGAGAACGGCCTCCGGCTTCTGCTCCCTGAGCCCACGGCCAAAGCCTGTCACCGGGCATGCTCCCTGTGAGTCCACCTCGCCTCTTGCCAGCCAGGACCTCTGGGTGCCCTGGGGCTCAGGGACCCTCTAGCCTTGCAGGACCTGTGGCCCGCTGCCTCGACATGTCCCTGTGCGTGCTAAGGCCCCTCGCCTCTCTCGCGCCCGCTCCTAGCTCATTGCAACCGTGCCTCTCTAGACACGCTCAGCTCCCTGCCCAGCAGAACCCCAACTCTAGTTCCTGCTGCTGCCTGGCCAGAGACGCCCCAGGACCAAGCAGATCGGCCTCCCATTACATTCACAACACCCGCCCCCGGGGATGCCCAGCAAAGCCCGCTTCCTGACTGTGGCCACGCGCCCAGATGACCCATTCATCCACTCCCCTCATAGGCTCTCGGGCCTCCAACACACCCTCCCCTCCCCTGCTGATTCCCCTGGCTCACTGCGCTTACAGAAGCTCCCCACGGACCCTCCCCTCTCCCCCCTACAGTGGAGAACCCGAGCCTCTACAGGCTAAGCAATACCCTCCCCCATGGGCTGACCTTCTCTTCTACAGAGTCAGCGACGGGGTCTCGCATCTGAAAACTGATTCCACATGCTCCCCACCCTGTCTCTGCTGTTTTCTACAAGAAAGTCCTCAGGAGCTGCCGACAGGCACCGCTCCTTTCCCCTCCCAGCCACTCCCTCATCAGGCGGCCACCTGTCTTGGCCAGAAGGCTCTAAGTGAGACCACTAAGGACACTCATCTGCTAACAGACTCTCCCGACCAAACTCTGGCCGGCCTCCTCTGAGCCCTCCCTTCATCCGGCCTCAACCTGGGCCTGTAAAGACTTGAGAGCGGTTTCCAGCAGCTCAGGGCGCATCTTTACAGTCACTCCAGGCTGTGTTGTGCTCAGTCGCTCAGTCGTGTCTGACTCTTTGCAACCCCATGGACTGCAGCCCGCCAGTCTCCTCTGCCCATGGGATTCTCCAGGCAAGAATACTGGAGTGGGTTGCCTTTCCCTTCTCCAGGGGATCATCCCCACCCAGGGATCGAAGCCAGGTCCTCCACATTGCAGGTGGATTCTTACCAGCTGAGCCGCCAGTGGCTACTTACAGTGACTCTGGCCCCCCTCAAAAGCTCCTGCCTGAGAAAACGGAAGGACAGCCAAGAGGGTCCTGCCGACATCTGAAGTGGGGAGGGCAGGCGTCTCCTCCCTCGGAGGGAGGCCCCGGTCTGCTCACTGCAACTCTCCGGCTCCATGCCTCTCTTCAGGGCGCCGCCCCCGCACCCTCACCTCCCTTTAAAACCCCTCTCCCTGCACAAATCCAAGGCGAGTTCAGTTCGCGGGACTTCCGCCTGTTGCAGTAGCTACCGTCGATTAAAATGGGACCTCACCAANGGTCCTGCCGACATCTGAAGTGGGGAGGGCAGGCGTCTCCTCCCTCGGAGGGAGGCCCCGGTCTGCTCACTGCAACTCTCCGGCTCCATGCCTCTCTTCAGGGCGCCGCCCCCGCACCCTCACCTCCCTTTAAAACCCCTCTCCCTGCACAAATCCAAGGCGAGTTCAGTTCGCGGGACTTCCGCCTGTTGCAGTAGCTACCGTCGATTAAAATGGGACCTCACCAAGTCCGGCGCGGGTTTGTTCGTCCCTGACTGCACGCACCTGACCTCACAGCAGCATCTGCCACACACCTGCCCCTCTTCCCAACGGCCTTTCCTCCCGCTTCCCACCCCTGCCCCAACCCACCCCCCTCTGGCCTTCCTCCCACCTCTTCACCTCCCTGCCCGCGGATGCTCAAGGGCCCCCGGCTCAGGCCTCCCTTCTCCACTGACTCTCAGCCCCCCACCCCATCTCAACTAGTCCTGCGGCTTTAAATACCAGCCAGGGGCTGACGACGCCCACGCTGCTCAGTGAGCTGCACTACCAGGCTGCCAACCCTTGTGTATCACCGACACACACACAGTCTCACAGGAGACGTGTCAAATCCACACTGCCCATCATCCTCCACAAACCTGATCTCCCTGGCAAGGTCTGTCCCCTCAGAGGCCATCTGGTAAAATGAAGATTTCAGCTCAAGCCAAAAACCCTGGTGTCACCCACAACTCCTCTTTCGCAAACACCCGGCCGCCCCACGGTGAACCCCGCTGACCCCACTCCGAAGCACGCCCAGAAGTGGGCCTGCACCGCCCCTCCTCCCGGATCATTCAAAAGTCTCCGAGCGTTCTCCGCTCCTGCCCCTCCGGGCCGTTTCCGACGCCGCCTCCGGCAGCGTGCGTGAAGGACCTGGGCCGGGTTCGGCGCACCTCCGCTGGGACCCTCCGCGGGGCTTCCCTCCCCGCCCCGGCCCTGCGCCCCGCCCC
>SJYA01004599.1:9855-27556 GCA_006410615.1 Neotragus moschatus
TTCCCCCTGTCCCTGGCATTCTCTAGGCAAGAACACTGGAGTGGGGTGCCGTTTCCTTCTCCATTTGCGTGAAAGTGAAAAGTGAAAGTGAAGTTGCTCAGTTGTAAACAACTCTTAGCGACCCCATGGACCGCAGCCTACCAGGCTTCTCTGTCCATGGGATTTTCCAGGCAAGAGTACTGGAGTGGGGTGCCATCACCTTCTTCAGGGGAGAGCACTGGAGAGAGCAATCTTCTTGAGATAAGTGGACAGAGTTGAAAAGAATTATTAAGCAAGAAAGATCTGTCAAGGACAAGTGGGTGCGTGTGTGATGGTGGTGTTTTGAGATTACATTCCTGGGATTGTGAATGGTGAGGCAAGAAGAGTGAATTCTGCATATAATTCCTTTTGGGGCTAAGAAAAGAGATGGTGAGAAGAGATGCTGGGCAGAAAGCTCTCCAGAGGGCCCCTAAGGATACATTGTTGCTGTCTGGGGTGGCCTTGGGCTGGATGTGGGGACAGGAGGAGGATGAGACATTGGAGAGAGCTCTTGGGGTGGGTGCTGACGAGCCGAAGAAGGCCCCGCAGCAGGTGGGATGCTCAGTCTCTCCTCCCATGAAAGGTCAGTTAATGCTGCTGCTAAGTTGCTTCAGTCTCATCCGACTCTGTGCGACCCCACAGATGGCAGCCCACCAGGCTCCCCCGTCCCTGGGATTTCCAGGCAAGGACACTGGAGTGGGTTGCCATTTCCTTCTCCAATGCATGAAAGTGAAAAGTGAAAGTGAAGTCGCTGAGTCATGTCTGACCCTCAGCGACCCCGTGGACTGAAGCCTTCCAGGCTCCTCCATCCATGGGATTTTCCAGGCAAGAACACTGGAGTGGGGTGCCATTGCCTTCTCTGATGGAAGATCAGTTAGAGGTCATCCATTCAGAAGGAAACTCAGAGTTCTGGGGAGGTAAGCTCCTGATGAGTTCAATTCACTAACTGATCCGCTGAGACGGATTTTAGCTAGAGTTCACAGAGTGCCTCCTCTGTGTCAGGCCCTGGGTATGCCTTTTACATTTAATCCACTTAATAAGTCTATGAGGAAGCATATCTGGGAAGCTGTGACCCACTTAAATTCCTGAGCCAGTCCGTGGCAGAGCCCGGTTACCCCCCAGGTCTGCCTGATGCAGAATCCACTACTGTTTGTCAGCAGGAGGCCGTTTGGTCCAGTCCCCGAATGTTAAATATGAGGACACAGCCCTCCGCTTTATGGCTTATTACTGAGTATCTCTGTGTATATGTCTGTAGAACATATATGATATAGCTAAGAGCAGCGTCAAAAAACATTTGAGTTTTCTAGTTTTCTGACAGTTAAGTCACTAATGCAGGGGAATTGTCCTCGAAGGAGAATGTTGACTAAAAGCTTCAAAAGTGCAGGAATTCTGGAAGTTTTAGTTATTCTCCAAGATTATTTATGTTCAGATTTCAGTAGCTTTTGAAGGGGGTTCAGCTCTTTCCCAACTGAGGAAGTTATCCAACAGAGTAATACCAGCATCCTTGGGAAGGAGCGCAAATACAAGACTCAGAGGTTGTAACAATGACGTACCGCATAGGACAGGGAACTCTGCTCAGTGTTCTGTGGCATCCTGGATGGCAGGGGGGTTTGGGAGGAGAATGGATACATGTATATGTATGGCTGAGTCCCTTTGCTGTTCACCTGAAACGATCATAATATTGTTTATCAGCTGTAATGCATGACAAAACAGAAAGTTAAAAAAAAAGCCCAGAGGTTGAAATTTACTTACCACTAAATGGAAAATTACTATATTCCTACAAAGTCCCCCAAAGAAATCTTAACATATTCTGGTAGATGCCAGGTATTTAAAAATAAAGGGTTGTCGTTGTCAGGTCTTTTCGGTCGTGTCCGACTCTGTGTGACCCCATAGACGGCAGCCCACCAGCCTCCCCCATCCCTGGGATTCTCCAGGCAAGAACACTGGAATGGGTTGCCATTTCCTTCTCCAATGCATGAAAGTGAAAAGTGAAAGTGAAGTCGCTCGGTTGTATCCGACTCTTTGCAACCCCATGGATTGCAGCCTTCCAGGCTCCTCCGTCCATGGAATTTTCCAGGCAAGAGTACTGGAGTGGGGTGCCATCGCCTTCTCCGAAAATAAAGTGTAGTGGTTCTGAAAAGTACTAGGGGATCCTGTGAAGGCGTTGTTGAAATTCCAGGGCTTAGAGAGATTGGCCGTGGAAGTATGAGTGCCGGGTTCTGGGTATTCTAGGAGCTCTCTGGGAGAAACTCATGCCTCGGCAACTTATAGGTAATTACCAGGGGACCGTCTGGTTGGAGGACCACTGATTTCTGACTTCATATTTTATGAAAGGGAAAGTTTCTATTTCTTCCTCCTGTGACACCCTGGAGAAAGGGGTTTGTGAGTAGTAGGTTCTGAGCTAGACTCTGAGGGCAAGTAACTCTGTGAACTTATACTAAAGGGGCTCCATCCCTGAGGGATGAGGTGGGGGCCCAGGGGTCTCAAAACCTGGATTTGAGCCCTGGCAGCATCATTTCTGATTGAATGACCTCACCATGTTCACATTCATCATCTATAAATGCCTGCCCCCGTTGCTCCACACCCAGCTCTTGTGAAAATGCAATGAGCTCATGGGTGAGATCTGAGTTTTGGCACTACTATCACATATTAGAAGTGCTTTCTGGGGGCTTAACATTTGCTCTTGTTTTAATTTGACGTTGACATACGTGAGAGGTTTAAGTAAAGCAATGACGGCCATAGAAGGGTTTACATTTAGCTAACTCTGTGTCATTTGGGAACTGATCATTTAATTTGCAGAATTTTAGGACTTCCTGTTACCTGGTTTATTACTTAAGAGTATAGACATGGCTCCCGTAACGGAGGGCTTTAGAATGGCCTTAAATGCCCTGGGAATGCATTTCTCTTTCACATAACAGTCCAGAGATGTAAGAGGTCCAGGGCAGTTTGGGGGGTGAGGTGGCGTGGTACGTGCAGTCAGGAACTGAGGCGCCTCTGTCTTGCTTTTCTCTGCGGCTTTCCCCTCTTGGTCTAAAGGTGGGTGTTCCAACTCCACCCAGCGGGAAGAGGATAACCACAGCCTCAGTGCCAGAACTATTCAAATATCCACCCTTGGATACACTGTATGCGCTCAGCATCCTTGTGTCCAGATAAAAATTCAGTTCCTGTGCAAGAAGGGAGACTGCATATAGGGAGTGGGCAGCTCACAGTCTGCCAGTGGGATCAGGCTGTTAGCTTCCCTTTAAGAAGTGCCCGGAAGATGGAAGACACAGTGGTTTTGTTAATCCAGTCTTATAAACCACTGTTGGGATGGCATTGGAAGGGGAGAGCGAGGAGGATGAGGCTGTTGGGTTAGAGGAGGCTTGGAGGTGGTTTGTGCTTTTAATTTTTTAATGTATATATTTACTTGGCTACCGGCAGGATCTTTCGTTGCGGCATGTGAATCCTTAGTTGCAGCGTGTGGGATCTGGTTCTCTGAGCATGGAGTCCTGGCCACTGAACCGCCAGGGAAGTCCCTGGGCCTCCCTTCTCTTCAGGCTTTGGAACAGTAATCTGTTATTCCTGGAGCATGTGGTGGTCCTGTCCTGCTGTGCTTGGTGCCCGTGTTGGGTTCTGTGGACTCACGTTGTGGTCCCTGCTCTCTAAAGGTCCACTCTGTGGGGAGACGGGTGTGGCAGGAGTGAGGACAGACGTTGCTGGTGTTCACTGTGCTTGAGGCAGGCAGGCACCGTGTGCTCAAGGGGAAGACCTGCCCACCCTGGGCAGGCAGGGTGTGTGTGTGTGTGTGATGTGTGTGTGTGAAATGTGTGTATGTGTGTGTGCGTGTGATGTGTGTGTAATATGTTTGTGATGTTTGTGATATGTATATATGTTTGATGTGTGTGTGATATGTGTCTGTATGATGTGTGTGTGTGTGATGTGTGTATATGTCTGTGTGTGTGTGATATGGTGTGGTGTGTGTGATGTGCGTGTGTGATGTGTGTGTGTGGTGTGTATGTGTGCGTGAAATGTGTGTATATGTGTGTATGTGTGTGATATGTGTGTGTGATGTGTGTGTGTGACATGTGTGTGATGTTTGTGATATGTATGTTTGATGTGTGTGTGATGTGTGTATATGTGTGATGTGTGTGATGTGTGTATATGTGTGATGTGTGTGTGATGTGTGTTTTGTGTGTGTTTTTGTGTATCTGTGTGTGATGTGTGTGTGATGTGTATTTTTTGTGTGTGATGTGTGTATATATGATGTGTGTGTGATGTGTGTGTGTGGTGTGTGTATGTGTGATGTATGTGATGTGTGTGTGTGCGATATGTGTGTGTGATGTATGTGTGTACGTGTGTGTGATGTGTGTGATGTGTGTGATGTGTGTATATGTGCGTGTGTGATGTGTTTTTTGTGTTTGTGTGTATGTGTGTATGATGTGTGTGTGTGTGATGTGTGTGCGTGATGATGTGTGTGTATGATGTGTGTGTGATGTGTGTGTGATGTGTGTTTTTATGTGTGTGTGTTTGTATATATGTGTGTGTGATGTGTATGTGTGATGTGTGTGTATGATATGTGTGTGTGCGTGCATGCATGATGTGTGTGTGTGTGATGTGTGCATGTGATGTGTATGTGTGTGTGTGTGATGTGTGTGAGGTGTGTGTATGTGTGTGTGATGTGTATATGATGTGTATATATGTGTGATGTGTATATATGTGTGTGTGATGTGTGTGATGTATGTGTGATATGTGTGTGTGATGTGTGTATATGTGATGTGTGTGTCTGATGTGTGTATATGTAGGTGTGTGATGTGTGTGTATGTGTGTTTGTGATGTATGTGTGTGTGTGATGTGTGTATATGTGTGTGATGTGTGGTATGTGTGGTATGTGTGTGGTATGTGTGTGTGTGATGTGTGTGTGTGTGATGTGTATATGTGTATGTGTGTGATGTGTGTGTGTGATATGTGTATGTGTGTGTGAGATGTGACCAGGTGGGATGAGGTCATGGTGGAGGAGGGGTCCCTGAGAGGAGGGGTTGCGTCTTGCCGAGTGATGGTCCCTGGGAGAACAAGGGAACTGGCTGGTGATGGGAATGCTGCGTTGTCCTCTAGTGTATGTTTTTGGCTTACGGCTTTTATTTCTGTTTCTCTTCCTAGAAACTCTCGGTGTGGGCCACAGGACCCTTTGTCACAGGAGCAATGCTGCCCTGGTGGGAACTGTCCTTCTACCTGTTAGCTTCCATAGGCTTCCACTTCTATTCTTTCTATGAAGTCTACAAAGTCTCCAGAGGTAAGGTCCTAATTTTTCTAAATTTGCATCAGGAAAGCAGGGTGGGGGCGGGAGTGCTCAGAGGTGGAAGGTTCAGGAAGACGGCCTCCTGGGCGCGGGATGGCTTGAGCTCTGCTTTGCTTTCCCCTTGTCTTGGACAGTTTGAATCGACGGCCTGAGTCAGTGGAGGTTTCCACCCTAATCTTGGATCTTCCAGATGATCCGTGGCTGGTCCTCTGAAGCAGGAAGGTTTGGTTCGGTGGCCACTGAAGGCCGTGGAGGTGCTCTGCATTGATAACTAGTAGTAACCTCTTAACTTTCTCCCTCGCCTCTGCTCCTCTCGGCCACGTGGAGGCTGCCCACGGTGTCGGACACCTGGACTCCTTCCTCTTCTTGTCCTGCTGTCTGCCGTGCTTTTGTGCACGTGTTGAAGAGGAGCTGTTACCAAGCCCTTGGAAGGGGGATGGGCGCTCCTTTCCTTTAAGGGCATCTTGGAACAAACATCGCCATGTCACTTCTGCTCACACCAGTTGACCAGCACCAATTCCCGTGGCCCCAGCTGGTAGGCTGGGAAATATTGTGGTTTGCTCGGTGGCTGTGTGCTACATAAAACTTCCCATACTGGGGAGGAATAGAAGAGAGAATTTTGGTGAGTCCATGAGTGGTCTCTTCCATAGCCAAGGACAGTTTCCTAGAGGTGATGGCGAGCCTTGTCTTAAGGAAGAACAGAAGTCAGCCGAGTAGAGAAGAGGGCAGAGGCTCTGTGGACAGAGGTGGGTTTGCAGGCAAACGGACACATGTGTGCCATGCCGCTGGGGTGTGAGGAGACACAGCATGGCCTGGGAACTCTGCACCGCTTGGTAGCGCTGGTGCTTGGAGGGAGGGGGCCAGCGGTTGAGCTTAGATCAAGGAGTGGGGATAGGCTGTGAAGGACTCTGTGTATTCCTGTGGCGGAGGCTGCTGCTGCTGCTAAGTTGCTTCAGTTGTGTCCAGCTCTGTGCGACCCTATGGATAGCAGCCCACCAGGCTCCTCTGTCCATGGGATTTTTCTAGGCAAGAATATTGGAGTGGGTCGCCATTTCCTTCTCCTTTGGCTGAGGAGTCTGAACTTTACCTTGAAGGTAGGAGAGTTTGCTGAAAGTAATTGTGCTTACTGAAAATGGCAAAGGTGGTTTTGGGGGAGCACGGTTGGCAGTGCTGAGCTCTGGGTGTCTGCCTCTGCACGGATCCCTGGGCTTGGTTCGTATTGGCAGGATCAGCCTTGCTCCTATTCTACACATGTCCCGCTCAGAGCTGTGGGCTTAGTCGCAGAGACTGGCCATTGAAAGCAGATGAAGATGGTTGGGTCAAGGCCATCTAGATAGCTGCACTCCCCTGCTGGAGGCTTTCAGCTCTCAGGCCCCATGTGCACAGAGCTCACCTGCTCTGTGTCAGGCACTCTGTTAGGTCCTTTCTGTACCTGTCTCACTCCGTCTTTAGGGCGGCCCTGAGATGCGACGTATTACTTGGGAGACAGGCTTGGCTGCAGAAACACAGCCTCCGCAATGACTGTAGTCAGGGCTGGTATGGTGTCTGGAGAGCACCCACGACCTTGGCTCCTTCTGCCACGTTCCCCTGCCGTCCTTGACATGTGGTTCCCCTCTCATGACCTGAGGTGGCTACTCCAGCTCAGATGCCACCTTCCCTTCTTTTCCCAGCAGGAAGCATGGAAGGGATGGGGAGGACAGAGCCTCTTTTCCAGAGCATAACCCTGAAAGCCCCTTTATCGTGTCCATCCAGGTACTGTTCCCTAGATCCTAGCCCCGTGGACTCAACTGTGAGGGAAGCTAGTAAATGTAATCTTTGGTTGGGAGGCCATTTTTTTCCCCCAGTGGAACTGAAGGGTTCTATTATAGCAGAGGAAAGAAAGAATGGGTGTTAGCAGTTAGTCATCAGTCTTTTCCATAAATGGGATGTCTTTGTTATCCGTTGTTACGTAACAGATCGCCCTGAAGCTTTGTGATTTAAAACAACCCCTGCTGTTTGCTATCAGTCACTGTTCTGTGAGGTTTTTTTTTTTCCCTTTTAAATAGACTGTTTTTTTTAGAGCAGTTTTAGGTTCACAGCAAAATTGGGCAGGAAATACAAAGAGCTTCTATGCACTCAGTGTCCCAGACAAGCACAGCCGCCCTGACTACCAGCGTCCTGCACCAGATTTGTTACAGTTAACAACCTGCGTTGATAAATCATTATCACCCAAAGTCCATAGTTTACTGTAGGGTTCATTCTTGGTGATATTCATTCTGTGAATTTTGAGAAATGTAAGTTACTTGTCTGCATCATTATATCAATAATATCACACAGAGGAGTTTCATGGCCCTAAAAATCTTCTGTGCTGTCTCTGTTCATCTCTCCCTCCTCTAACCACTGGCAACCACTTATCGTTTTACCATCCTCATAGTTTCACCTATTTTCAAAGGGGAAAAAAAAAAGTTTTTTTTTTTTTTTTTTTTTGGCCACACCATGCGGCTTGTGGGATCCTAGTTCCCTGACCAGGGATCAGAACCTGGGTCCCCTGCAGAGTCTTAACCACTGGACTGCCAGGGAATTCCCCAATTTGACCTATTTCAAAATATCATATAGTTGGAATCTGAAATCGTGTCTTTCACTTAATATGCATTTAAGTTCCTCCTTGACTTTTCACAGCTTGAGAGCTTATTTCTTTTTAGTGATGAACAGTATTCCATTGTCTAGATATAGGGGTGAACAGTATTCCATTGTCTGAATACTCATTCACTGATTTAAAGGCATCTTGTGGCCTCCTAGTTTTGGCGATCCTGAATAAAGCTGCTGTAAAATCTGTATGAAGGTGTTTGTGTGGGTGGACATTACAACACCCATTACTCCCTTTGGGTAAATACCAAGGAGCAGTGGCTGAATTGTACATTAAGAGGAGGTTTCTTTTTTATAAGAAACTGCCAGTTTTCTTCCAAAGTAGGTATATGCCATTTTGCATTCTCACCAAAAACGGGTTCCTGTTGGTCCGCATCCTTGTAGGCGTTTGGTCTTGTCAGTGTGTTAGATTTTGGCCACTGTAGTGTGTGTGTAGTGGTATCTCATTACTGTCTTAATTTGCATTTTCCTGGCGACGTGTACTGATAGTCCTTTGGGGAGCTGTCAGGTCAAGACTTCTTCCCATTTTAAAATCAAATTGTTCCTTTTCTTATTGTTGATTTTCAGCAGTTTTTTGTTATCTTTTAGATAATAATCCTTTATCAGATGTATCTTTTGCAGGTATTTTCTCCCAGTCAGTGGCTTATCTTCTCATTCCCTTGACTGTGTCTTTCACAGAGCAAAAGTTTTTAACTTTAATGTGCCCAGCTTATCAATTTTTCCTTTCACAGATTATGGTGTTGTATCTAAAAAGTGTATCTATGGTGTTTTATCTAAAAAGTCACTGCATACACTGATACTATCTTTAGGAGTTTATGATTTTGTGTTTTACATTTAGATCTGTGATATCTGTTTGGGATATCCATTGGTGTGTGTCTGGATTCTTTTTTTTTTTGGCTGTGGATGTTCATTTGTTCCAGCATCACTCGTTGAAGAGATACTCCATTGTATTACCTTGGCTCATTTGTCATAAAGACTGGCTGAGTGAAATTCTCTGGCTCTCTTTCTGGGCTCTCTATTCTGTTGCGTGGATCTCTTTGTTCTTTCACCAATACCAAACTGTCTTGCATATCATAGCTTTAAAGTCTTGAAGTTGGATTGTGTTGGTCATTCAATTTTATTTTTCTCTTTCAGTATTATGTTGTATATGCTGAGTCTTTTGCCTCTCTGTGTAAACTTTAGAATCTGTACCAAGAAGATACCAAGTTTGTTGGTATCTACAAAATAACTTGCTAGAATTTTGATTTGGATTGCACTGACTATGTGTAGGTCAATATATAGGCAGAACGTATACCTAGACAATATTGAGTCTTTCTGTCTGTGAGCATGCAATACATATATCTCTATTTATTTTGTTATTTGATTTCATTTCTCAGAGTTTTGTTATTTTCCTCATATAACACACATATTTTGTTACTTAAGTATTACATTTTTGAAGGTGCTGTTTTTAATTTCAAATTTTACTTGTTCATTGCTGATATAGAGTAAAGCTATTGACTTTTGTGTATTAACCTTGTATCCTATAACCTTGTTACAATTGCTTATTAGTTCCAGGAGTTTTTAGGTTGATGCTTTGTTTTTTTCTAGATAGACAATCATGTTATCTGCATACAAAGACAATTTTATTTCTTCTTGACATTCTGCTTACCTTCTATTTCATTTTCTTCTCCTTATTGCATTAGTAAGATTTCCAGTACACTGGTGAGAGGGAACATCCTTACCTTTTTCCTGATCTGAGCAGGAAAGCTTCTAGCTACTCACCATGAAGTGTCATGTTAGTCGGTTTTTGTAAGTTTCTTTACCCAGTTAAGAAGGGTCCTCTCTTGTTTCTAGTTTGCTGGGAGTTTTAAGTCCTAAATGGGTATTGCATTTTTTTTTTCAATGGTTTTTGTGCATCTACTGATATGATCGTGTGGTTTTTCTTTAGTCTGTTGTGATGGATTGCATGGACTGATTTTCACGTCCTGTGAGACTTTGCTTTTAATATATCTGGATTGGACCTAGCTGGGCGGAGCTTCTGCTTTGTGTGTTAGGTGGGCCACAGTCAACTGGTGGCTGAGCTAGGCTGAAACGTCCAAGATGGCTCACTCCCATGGCTGGGTATCAGTCAAGAGCTCAGCTGGAGGCTGTCAGCTGGAACGCTACAGTTCTCTGTACACGGCTCTCCACGTGGCTTTCAAGAAGGAGCATTGCGTGTGTATAAAACCAGAAGCTGCTGGTCTCTTAGAATACAACCTAGAAAGTGGTATATGTCACTTCTGCCTCATTTGTTGGTCAAAGGAAATCTTAGGGCCAGTTTGGATTCAAGCAGAAAAAAGACTATGGCTTTTTATGGCTGGAGCCATAGACAGGGAGAGAAGGGACTGATGGTGGTCATCTTTAGGAGCCTCTACCACAACGACTATTACAGTTCTTTCCCCAAACAGGGATACCAGAGTTGAAAAATATAACTTGTCCAAGACCACACATCTGGAAAATGATGGAACAGGTTTGTCCAACACTCAGTTCAGTTCAGTCGCTCAGTTGTGTCCAACGCTTTGCAACCCCATGAATCGCAGCACGCCAGGCCTCCCTGTCCATCACCATCTCCTGGAGTTCACTCAGATTCGCGTCCATCGAGTCAGTGATGCCATCCAGCCGTCTCATCCTCTGTCGTCCCCTTCTCCTCCTGCCCCCAATCCCTCCCAGCATCAGAGTCTTTTCCAATGAGTCAACTCTTCCCATGAGGTGGCCAGAGTACTGGAGTTTCAGCTTTAGCATCATTCCTTCCAAAGAAATCCCAGGGCTGATCTCCTTCAGAATGGACTGGTTGGATCTCCTTGCAGTCCAAGAGACTCTCAAGAGTCTTCTCCAACACCACAGTTCAAAAGCATCAATTCTTACCAGACCCAATATTTTATTCTGTTCTGCCGCTCATGTTTGTTGATAATTTAATTTCCTGAGCTGAGCAGGAAAGCTTCTAGCTACTCACCATTAAGTATGATGTTAGTAAGTTTTTGTAAATTTCTAAAGTGGCTTGCATTACAGGGGAAGCTCTTTTATCCACTGTACGGTAAAGCTTCAAACCTTAAGATTTCAGCTCACTGGAATACAACTTTTCCTTTCTCTGTGGTGAAAGCTACTGGGACGGAGGTGGGAGAGCACCCTTCTGTGGAGAGTACAAAACTATTCTGTACCTGGGTTGATCCAGAGGCCTCATCCTGTTTGCCTTCTTACTGACCACACCCTAGCCTGGGGCTTCTTTTATCTTTCCTGCTTTTGACTTTTAATGCCAGTGCCAAAGTGTGTGGCCACTCCCCAGGAATGTCTTCTTCCTCTAACGCCTTTGCCCATGCAGCTCACAGAGACCAGATCCCCCTGCCAAAGCGTGTTCAGTAGAGCGCTGTTGAGTCTTCTTGGCTGCATGTCTTACTGTCTAATTCAGGAAAAAGTGCTGTTTAACCCACATTATGGAAATAGGTCCACGGGGAAAACTTTCTTCTATGAAATTTTTTGGAGTGTTTGTCTCTGAAGCAAATACAGGGCTGCTACTGCTGCTGCTAAGTCGCTTCAGTTGTGTTCGACTCTGTGCAACCCCATAGACGTCAGCCCACCAGGCTCCCCTGCCCCAGATTTCTCCAGGCAAGAACACTCCACTGGGTTGCCATTTCCTTCTTCAATGCAGGAACGTGAAAAGTGAAAGTGAAAAGTTGCTCAGTCATGTCCGACTCTCAGTGATCCCATGGACCGCAGCCTGTCCATGGGATTTTCCAGGCAAGAGTCCTGGAGTGGGGTGCCTTTGCCTTCTCCGAAATACAGGGCCTAGAACATATTAAAAGCTCAAAGCTTATTTGTTAAGTGAAATGTCACCAGGGGGCGTTTGCACGGCCGACTTCTCTGCGCACAGAGGTGGTGTCTAATTTGCCGTTTTCTTCCTCATCAGTAGTAGCAGGGTTGTCCAGCCATGAGGGGCAGCAGACTGGCTTTAATAGCCCTGGTCAAATGGGATCTCTTGGTAAATCCACAGCAGGGACTGACCAGAACACACACACACCTCTTTCCTCCCAACTCTACCAAAAGTCTACTTGGAGCATCTCAAAGTCGGATGCAAGTGCTTGGGGGTGCTGTTGTGGGTGGGGAGGATGTTGATGATCTGTGCTGGGTGACCTCTCTCCTGGCATTCTGGAGAATGGGGGCTCGTCCAGACCTACTGCATTACGTTTGTGTCTTATGGTTTAGAATATGTAGAAATTACTTTTATGTCTCTCTGATTGCACTTAATTTGAGGAAAGCTACAATGAGCCGCTGCTGCTGCTGTAGCTAATTTGCTTCAGTCATTTCGGACTCTGTGACTCCAAACACGGCAGCCCACCAGGCTCCTCTGTCCCTGGGATTCTCCAGGCAAGAACACTGGAGTGGGTTGCCATTTCCTTCTCCAATGCATGAAAGTGAAAAGTGCAAGTGAAGTTGCTCAGTCGTGTCTGACTCTTAGCGACCTCATGGACTGCAGCCTACCAGGCTCCTCCGTCCATGGGATTTTCCAGGCAAGAGTACTGGAGTGGGGTGCCATTGCCTTCTCCACAATGAGCCACGCAGTAACCTTGAAAGAATGAATGAATGCCTCTGCCTGAGAGAGGGCCATGAAGTCTTGTTGTCCATATCAGCTTAATGCAGTTCTTGAGAGGAGAGCAGTTGAGTTCTCATCAGAGAACAGCCACTGGTGACAGGCAACCACCTGGAAAGGCATCTGAGCGAGAGAGTCTTAGCCTGCGTTTCATTTTGCTACTGACTGGTTTATACTCAAAATTTCTCTTTCTTCTTGTGCCCCTTTTTGACATTTTGTAGCTTTCTAGAGATCTGTGCATTTTATGGAGGTTTTCAACTTAATCAGTATATAGTGGTTCATAATACTCATGAAATTTTTGTCTGTGTCTCTGGTTGGCTTTTCTCTCTTTATATATTGTGTTTATTTGCATCTCCTTCACATCGTCCCTCCCTTCCTCTTTTGTTCTTCTCCCTCCCTCCTATTTTCTTTTTTTTCCTTTGATCAGTTGTATTAGAGATCTTACTAATCTTTTCAGCTTTGGCTTTGTTAGGTTCTCAGTTCAGTTCTGTTCAGTCGCTCAGTCGTGTCCGACTCTTTGTGACCCCATGAATCGCACCACGCCGGGCTTCCCTGTCCATCACCAACTCCCANCAACTCTCACATCCATACATGACCACAGGAAAAGCCATAGCCTTGACTAGACTGAGTAATAGTAATAGCAGGTTATAAAAATGAAAATTAAAGGAGTAATAGAGGACTTAAAAATTTTTTAAAGTTAAAAAAGAAGAATAAAGGAAGAAAAATAAATGACTGTAAAAATAGTAAAGATATATCCAGGACTTTCTCTGGTGGTGTTGTGGGCAGTGCGGGGTCAGTTCATTTTCTGATAGTTCCTTAGTCCATCTTGTATTTCTCAAGATCTATAGGTCCCTTCCTATACAGTCGGTACTAACGACAGGGCTTTAATATATTGCACCTGTCACTTCCAAGGCAGTTCCNTAAAAATAGTAAAGATATATCCAGGACTTTCTCTGGTGGTGTTGTGGGCAGTGCGGGGTCAGTTCATTTTCTGATAGTTCCTTAGTCCATCTTGTATTTCTCAAGATCTATAGGTCCCTTCCTATACAGTCGGTACTAACGACAGGGCTTTAATATATTGCACCTGTCACTTCCAAGGCAGTTCCCTCTGTTTTAGCTTCTTCTGTTTGCTGGTCTCTTCAGTGTCTGATTTCCACCCTGACACAAGTAGGGTGATGGTGGACCCTTTTTTTAGGCTCACTTGTTCAGTCGCACTGTGGGGAGAGAGGGATGCTGCAAACAAATAACACTGGCGTGTGCTCACAGTGTCTCAGCTACACTAGGCCTGCCCCTGCTCATGGTGCACACAGCTCAGGCTCTAGGTTGCTCTGCCGGGAACTGCCTGAGGCCGGCCCTGGGCTGCATGCACCTCCCAGGTCTAAGCCGCTCAGGTTCAGGCACTCAGGTAGTCCTCAGAGGTGCAGACTTGGTTGGGCCTGCATTTTGTGCCCTTCCCAGGTCCGAGTAGCTCAGGTGTTTGGCGAGTGTGGTTGCTGCAACTTATCGCCTCTCCCATCCCTGCTGCTCAGTTTTCTGGGTGTACAACTGGCACACCTTTTCAGGCAGATGATGACTGTCCAGACCCCAACAAGTCTTAGCAAAGTAGCCTGTTTGCAGTTTGGTAGTTAATGTCTCTCTGGGGCTGTGATTGCCCCCTTCCAGCCCTTCTGGCTCTGGCTGCCTGTCACCAGAGGGGGATGGTCTGCAGTCGGCTAATTCTGTTCCGTCCTTTGTTCTGTAAGTGGTCTTGGCGGTGTCTTATGTTAGAGCTTTTCACGTAGCAGCTATCCCACAGTCTGGTTTGCTAGCCCAAGTTAGTTCGCTCTGGTTACCCTTGGGGCATTCCGTCCCAATCCTTAAAAAGCCATACAGCCCATGCCTCCCTGCCCAGTCCCTGCTTGCTAGTGGCAGATGCAGGCATCTGCGCTGCTTCTCCGCTGGGAGAGTTACCGTTGGGCTCGTAATCTGTGGGTTTTAATTATTTATTTATTTTTCCTCCCTGTTATGTTGCCCTTTGTGCTTCCAAGGCTTGCCACAGACTCGGCAGTAAGAGTGTTTCCTGGTGTTTGGAAACTTCTCTCTTTTTAAGACTCCCTTTCTGGGACGGAGCTCCCTCCCTACCTCTTTTGTCTCTTTTTTGTCTTTTATATTTTTTCCTACCTCTTTTTGAAGACAATGAGCTGCTTTTCTGGGTGCCTGATGTCCTCTGCCAGCATTCAGAAGTTGTTTTGTGGAATTTACTCAGCACTGAAATGTTCTTTTAATGAATTTGTGGGGGAGAAAGTGGTCTCCCCGCCCTATTCCTCCACCATCTTAGGACTGTCCCCCTAAAACATATAATTCTTATATCTACTTTTTTGATTGCACTTTCTCTTCCACTGATTTATGGCTTTAGTGTGCCTGTATGTATGCACACACCAGTACCACACTGTTTTACTATTTATCTGTAGCATGTTTTGAATCT
Source organism: Neotragus moschatus (assembly GCA_006410615.1). Classification (NCBI taxonomy): domain Eukaryota; kingdom Metazoa; phylum Chordata; class Mammalia; order Artiodactyla; family Bovidae; genus Neotragus; species Neotragus moschatus. The sequence goes on from SJYA01004599.1 coordinate 24,841, forward strand.
GGTACGCGTGGTTTCTGTGAGCCCTTCCTTTTCAGTTATTCTTTTCTGTTTCTGTCTAAAAATGAATTCTTGTATCACTTTTTAGTCCTTAGAAAAATTCATTTAGGATTTTGATTGATATGGAGCTCACTCACTTATCCAAACAATATTTATTGGATGCCTGCTATGGGCTAGGTCCCCAGGAGACAGAAATAAGTAAAACCCTCGAATTATGGTCTAGGGAATCTGTGAACTAGACCTGGGGAGAATTGATATCTTTACAGCATGAGTGTGGCACATCTCTTTATAGACCCAAAGCTTTCATGTGCTTCCTAAATATTTTGTTGCATTTGTTCTTGTTGAGAATAGTGCCTAATTAGTCTAATTAGCATGAGTCATATTGATGTTTGTAGATATTACAAGTTCTTTAGCTACAGTGATAATTTTACTTCCTTGACTTTTCCATGTATATAATATCATCTGTGTTATGTTTCTATTTCTTCTTTTGGTATTATTTTAATGATTTATTTTTCTTTCCTTATTTAATTGGTTAGACTCTCCTCATTTAATTGGTTAGACTCTCTAAAATAATGTTTAGCCATATAATTGTTTATAGAAATATTGCATAAAGGGCATATGATTGCACTCCTCTTGGGCATTCCAGAAACATGATAAGGAATTCTTAAACCCTGCTAAAATGCAGATGTCCTAATCTGAATGGTTCCCAGTGGAAATCAGCAAGCTTTTCCCTCACCTTACTCTCTCTCTCTGTCTCTTTTGGCCACACTGCTTGGCATGTGGGATCTTAGTTCCCCAGCCAGGAATTGAACTCTTATCCCCTGCATTGAAGTGTGGCCAGGGAAGTCCTTCCACTCTTTTCTTTTAGCCTCACACCTTTTAATATGTCTGATGAGCCTTTATTCTGTGTCTTAGTCCTAAGATTGGCAGGTGATCTTATGGGCAGAATGCTGAACTTGTAGAAGTCCAGCTGTATGGAGAAAAGAAGAGAAAGTTGAGAAATAGTGAGAGGAGTTTTTTTTTTAACTTATTTCTTTCAATTGGAAGATAATCACTTTACAATGTTGTGTTGGTTTCTGCCATACATCAGCATGAATCAGCCATAGGTATATATATGTTTCCCTCCCCCTTGACCCTTCCTCCCATCCCCCATCCCATCCCACCCCTCTAGGCTGTCTCAGAGCACCAGGCTGAGCTCGCTGTGTTATGCAGCAATATCCCACTAGGTATCTATTTTACATATGGCCATGCATATATTTCAATGAAACTTTCTCAATTTGTCCCATCTTCTCCTGCCCCCACTGTGTCCATAAGTCTGTTCTCTATGTCTGTGTCTCTATTCCTGTTCTGTAATTTTTTTTAGATTCCATATATGTGCATCAATATTTGATATTTTTCTCTTTCTGACTTGTTTCACTGTGAATAACAGGCTATAGGCTCACCCACCTCACTAGAATTGATTCAAATTCTTTCTTTTCTTTGGCTGAGTAATATTCCATTGCATATTTGTACCACAATTTCTTTATCCATTCATCTGTTGACAGACATCTAGGTTGCTTCCATGTTCTGGCTCTTGTAAATAGTGCTGCAGTGAAGATTGGGGTACATGTCTATTTTTCAATTATGGTTTTCTCAGTATATGCCCACTAGTGGGATGGCCGGGTCATATGACAGTTTTTTATTCCTAGTTTTTACAGAAGTCATCATCCTGTTCTCCATAGTGGCTGTATCAGCTTACATTCTTACCAACAGTGCAAAAGGATTCCATTTGGTGGGAGGAGTTTAAATGGAACATATGTGACATTATGTTCCTAGAACTTGTCAAGTGGTCAGTAGGTCACAGGTCCATGGACTTAACTGTACTCTTTGAATCTTAGAATAGTCTTTAGGAACAGAAACCTTGCTAACCCATAGATTTTGATGAAGGTTTTAGCAATCCTCTCCCCAGAAAAAAATCTCCACAGATACACACTTGCATATAATTTCATGGACTTCATAGACATCTTCAAGCCTATGGACAACAACTCTAGGATTAAAGGAAACCCATCTATATGGTCTACAGCTCAGGAAGCCTACTGTTTATCAGAGAGATGCTGGGCTGCTTTCCAGGCTGTGAATTGGTCTTAATATACAGATGCATCCCTCACACATCTGTCTGTGTGTGTTGTTCTGGTGGTCTCCAAAATATACACTCGAGGGCTCTCTGAGAGCCCTCCCTCACCAAAAGCAGAAATCTGGTTCTCTGATTGATGAAGTTTGATGAGCAGATCAAATTCAGTTCAGTTCAGTTCAGTTGCTCAGTCGTGCCCGACTCTTTGTGACCCAATGAATCGCAGCACACCAGGCCTCCCTGTCCATCACCAACTCCCGGAGTTCACTCAGACTCACGCTCATCGAGTCAGTGATGCCATCCAGCCATCTCATCCTCGGTCGTCCCCTTCTCCTCCTGCCCCCAATCCCTCCCAGCATCAGTCTTTTCCAATGAGTCAACTCTTCGCATGAGGTGGCCAAAGTACTGGAGCTTCAGCTTTAGCATCATTCCTTCCAAAGAAATCCCAGGGCTGATCTCCTTCAGAATGGACTGGTTGGATCTCCTTGCAGTCCAAGGGACTCTCAAGAGTCTTCTCCAAAACCACAGTTCAAAAGCATCAATTCTTCGGTGCTCAGCCTTCTTCACAGTCCAACTCTCACATCCATACATGACTACTGGAAAAACCAT
>SJYA01004599.1:27736-53324 GCA_006410615.1 Neotragus moschatus
AAACCATAGCCTTGACTAGACGGACCTTAGTCGGCAAAGTAATGTCTCTGCTTTTGAATATGCTATCTAGGTTGGTCATAACTTTTCTTCCAAGGAGTAAGCGTCTTTTAATTTCATGGCTGCAGTCACCATCTGCAGTGATTTTGGAGCCCGAAAAAATAAAGTCTGACACTGTTTCCACTGTTTCTCCGTCTATTTTCCATGAAGTGGTGGGACCAGATGTCATGATCTTCGTTTTCTGAATGTTGAGCTTTAAGCCAACTTTTTCACTCTCCTCTATTACTTTCATCAAGAGGCTCTTTAGTTTCTCTTCACTTTCTGCCATAAAGGTAATGTCATCTGCATATCTGAGGTTATTGCTATTTCTCCCAGCAAACTTGATTCCAGCTTGTGTTTCTTCCAGTTCAGCGTTTCTCATGATGTACTCTGCATAGAAGTTAAATAAGCAGGGTGACAATATACAGCCTTGATGTACTCCTTTTCCTATTTGGAACCAGTCTGTTGTTCCATGTCCAGTTCTAACTGTTGCTTTCTGGCCTCGCATACAGGTGTCTCAAGAGGCAGGTCAGGTGGCCTCATATTCCCATCTGTTTCAGAATTTTCCACAGTTTATTGTGATCCAGACAGTCAAAGCTTTGGCATAGTCAATAAAGGAGAAATAGATGTTTTTCTGGAACTTTCTTGCTTTTTCCTAACTAAAGCACAAATAGGAAAACAAAATTAAAGCAAGGTGCCAATTGGGAAATAAAGCAATGAAAACAAAACTAAGAAATGTGTTAAGAGGAAAGGAAAGAAAGAATAGATATGTAAAGTTTATAGAGATAGACTGCAAGGGGAAAAGAAAAGTAGGAAAATCAAACAAAGGAATAAATGTAGAAGAAATAGTAAGTTTAAAAAATTAAAAATTTAAATTTAAAAAAGAAAAACTCCACAGAACTGCAAAAGCCCAATGCAGAGGCAGAGGCTTATAACAACTATAAAAAATGTGACTGTAAAAAAACGAAGCTCAAAAGCTAAATTAGATTTCATAGTGTCAATACAATTGACAACTACAACAGACCGGGGCAGTGAGGGTAGGGGCCGGGGTGTGGAGGAAAAAAAAAAAAAGAAATCCAAAAGAATATACAGATAAAGTCAAAACACAATAGCAAGTGTTTTTCTTGGGTTACTGCTGTCAGAGTCCTTTCCCACGCTGGGAGTCACAGTCCACCTCACCTCCCTAGGATGCCCTCCAACACCGTGCTGATCTCTGGATCTGCTGAGGGAGCAGCTCAGATTATCATCTGGTCCTACTCCTGTTTGTTCTTGCCTCCGATGTCCACAACGATCAGAACTAGTGCATTTTCTTTTGTGGGAGCTCTCAAATGACCTTTTATATATTCCATAGACACAGTGTCTGCCTAGTCAATCATGTGGATTTAATCTGTAGCTTTTACAGCTGGTGGGAAGGTTTTCAGTCTTTCTCCTTAGGCATACTGCTTCTCAGTTTCAATTGTGAATTTATTTCCACCTCTACATGTGGGTCTTCCACTGGGGTTTGCTCCCAAGGCTGTCCCTGTAAGGGTCAGGTGTGGAGATGGTACAGTTGTTTGGGTTGCAGGGGTTCTGGCGACATCAGGTATTCAGGGGAGTTGGCAGCTAGAGCAGCAGGAAATATAGTGCTCTAGAAGGGTATTCAGTTCAGTTCAGTTCAGTCCCTCAGTTGTGTCCAGCTCTGCAATTCCATGGACTGCAGTACACCAGGATTCCTTGTCCATCACCAACTCCCAAAGTTTACTCAAACTCATGCCCTTTGAGTTGGTGATGCCATCCAACAATCTCATCCTCTGTCACCCCCTTTTCCTTGTGCCTTCAATCTTTCCCAGCATCAGGGTCTTTTCTAATGAGTCAGTTCTTTGCATCAGGTGGTCAAAATATTGGAGTTTTGGTTTCAGCATCAGTCCTTTCAATGAATATGCAGGACTAATTTCCTTTAGGATGGACTGGTTGGATCTCCTTGCAGTCCAAGGAACTCTCAAAAGTCTTCTTCAACACCACAGTTCAAAAGCATCAATTCTTTGGTGCTCAGCCTTCTTTATAGTCCAACTCTCACATCCATACATGACTGCTGGAAAAACCATAGCTTTGACCAGACAGATTTTCGTTGGCAAAGTAATGTCTCTGCTTTTTAATATGCTGTCTAGGTTGGTCATAACTGTTCTTCTGAGGAGCAAGTGTCTTTTAATATCATGGCTACAGTCACCATCTGCAGTGAATTTGGAGCCCCCCAAAATAAAATCTATCACTGTTTCCATTGTTTCCCCATCTATGTGCCATGAAGTGATGGGACCAGATGCCATGATCTTAGTTTGCTGAATGTTGAGTTTTAAGCCAACTTTTCCACTCTCCTATTTCACTTTCATCAAGAGGCTCTTTAGTTCTTTTTCGCTTTCTGCCATATATGTGGTGTAATTTTTATATCTGAGGTTACTGATATTTCTCCCAGCAATCTTGATTCCAGTTTGTGCTTCATCCAGTCCAGCATTTCTCATGATGACTGCATATAAGTTAAATAAGCAGGGTGACAATATACAGCCTTGAAGTACTCCTTTCCTGATTTGGAACCAGTCTGTTGGTCCATGTCCTGTTCTAACTTTTGCTTCCTGACCCACATGCAGATTTCTCAGGAGGCAGGTCAGGTGGTGTAAAAGGTATGACAATATTGACATATTGGCCCATTCTGTCATATCGGCAATACTGTCATTGACATATGACAGTATTGACCCATATGCTCCAATATTCTTGCCTGGAAAACCCTCCTTCCTGACACAGAAGCTTGGCAGGTCACAGTCTACAGAGTTGCAAAGAGTCAGACGCTACCCAAGCGACCCTTTGTGCATAGCCACAAGACTTTTTTGCCCATGGCAGTTTTTTGGTTTTTTTTTTGCCCCAGTGAGTTAAGAGTGAAGGTGGCACAGCTGCTTGGCTTGCTGGTACCCTGTTAGCATCAAGTGTTAGCCTCCGACACAGGAGTTATGGACCTATCAGAGTCTTTTCTCAAGCCTTTTGCAGCTGGGGATCAGAAGGCCTCTTTGGCCTCTTTCTCCATAGCTCTGCCTGTCCAGGCACTTAAAGTGTTCCCTTGCCTGGGGCCCTTCTCTGTTGTTCGGTGCATCAGGTGCATAGAGGGGACCCCTGGCTGGGGTCCTACACTGTAGTCAGCACTTCAGATGTTTGATGTGCCAGTGTCTCTATTGCTCAGCTGCTGATGCTGGCATGTGGGGAAAGAGAGGCTATGGTGATGGCTCCACCCCCTAGGCACGACTCAGCAGTATCACCTTGCCTCCATGGCAGCCCGACTTTCCTCCACAGGCATTTACCACCACAATCTTCTCCTTAACATTCCCTCAATCCATCTCTCTGCAGTCAACAGCAGTCCTCGCCCTGGGATTGCTCCACAATCCCTAAACTCCAGCTCCTAGCTGCTGCACCTTCCAGGAGACTTGCGTCCCTGTCCGGGGTTTGTATGGCTGTGGCGAGGACTGTCTGACTCTCATTCCATTTAGGCTGCCACAGATTAGCTGTTTCACTCTCAACCTTAAATGTTTCTCCTCTGACTCAGATAATTGCCCAGATGTGGGGACTGGACCCCTGCTTCAGTTCCCTCTCTGGCCAAGGGCAGGTCCAGTCCTACTAACACTCCTGTTTTCCTCCCTGGTTCCTTTGTCCTACTGAGTTTTGTGTGATTCTATATATTCTTTTCCACTGGTTCTATATATTCTTTTCCACTGGTCAGGTACTCCTGTTCGCTCTCAGTTGGTGTTCTGCATGCACTTTTGCGTCTGAAGGTGTATTCCTGATGTATCCGTGGAGAGAGATGTACTCCATGTCCACCTACTCCTCTGCCATCTTGTTCTCCTCCTGATTTTATTAAATATTTTAAGGATGCATTTTATTTAATGATCGCTCCATTAGAAAAATATTTTAAATACAGCAATGCAAATATAAATCAGAATGTCAAAGGAAGGAAGCAGAGTGGTTTAGTTTCTCTAATTCCTTATGTAAAATATTACTCATCTGCTTCACTATCTGGTACTCAACAATATGCCAATAATGTGTATTATACCTTCAAGACATTCATAGTTCAGTCTTTTGCTCAGCGTTATCTTGCTGCCAGCAAACAGGCAGAAGTAGCCCATCTATATCTGAAGACTCATTATATTTACTCATGGGACCTAGGGAAGAAAAGATGTTTCAGGCATGTTTAACTTTCACTTGTGCTTGTCTCTGGTGCTAGAGCTAGTGAGGATGATATGTGGTGATGAGGGATTGAGATCGGGATACTGGATAATATGGAAAGTCACACTGGCAAAGATATCAATGTTACTAAATATTAGGCATCAAAAACATTATCATTACCCTGTTTGTTCATGCAATGCAAACACCAGTAATAGTAGAACTACACTAGAATTTAATGGATACATAATAAGAGAAAATGAATACCAGCTTTTAAATAAATATTATAAATACAATTGTTCTTTTTTTTATACTGCTAAAGAACAGAAGAATTTACTAATGGACCCTTCAAGATTCCAGGTTGCAGCCTCACAACCAGCATTGACTAGAAAGACCACTGACCTACCTGGGGACCCATCCCAGTCTGTATACCTTAGCCACCTTGAAAAGCCCATGACACCTCAGTCAGTCCCTGCTGCCTAGAATTTCATTTTCATCTCATCAAGTCTGCTCAGTGTTTCTCAGACAGGAAGAATGTGACGCCAGAGGTGAGCCGAGGTAAAGGGAGGAACAGAGAAAGAAAAAGGGAAGAGGTCTGGCCAGATACACATGTGATGTCTAGTTTTCACACCTGCTCATATTGCTGCCAGGATCAATGTTGCAGTGATGATGCCAGGATCACAAGTTGTTCTAAGCCCTTTTGAACACAGCAGAGGCAGAACTGCTATACGGGGAAGTTAGCAGTAAGCCTCACTGCCTAAAACGCTCAGCTGAATCAAACGAATATTTCTGAGTCAAAAGTGGCATGATTGAATATGTCATCTTGCAAAGAATCTAATAAATCTACCCTGAAAAAAAAATACTGCTTTCTGTGTTTTTAAGTCTGCATAGTGCACTTTGGCTAAAAAACACAACTATAATACAGAATTCCTATTTTTAACAGATAACTGATTTCCATTAAGCATGTAACTTCCTCCCTAGGAGACTTGTATTTATTTGAAGAGGACAAGTTGCCCTGAAGGAATTACAGTGCAATGCAGAGGTTACAAGCCTGCACAGATGACTAGGATGGCGACAGAAGAAACCAAATGAGAGGACTGATGCAGTTAAGAAAAACTAATCCACAAGTATACTAAGGTTTTAAAAACGGAGGGAAACAGATTCTGGGAGAAAGTGAATACACATATTTCATTTAATCCTTGTAACTCTTTTGAACTATTAGTTGATCATTCATGTCTGACTCTGCAACTCCACTGTCTGTCCATGGGATTCTCAAGGCAAGAATATTGGGGTGGGTTGCCATTCCCTTCTCCAGGGGATCGTCCCTACATAGGTCTCCTGCATTGTAGGCAAATTCTTTACCATCTGAGCTATCTACAATTATGTTCATTAAACAGATGAAAAAAACAAAACATAGAAACTAAGAAGTAACATGGTGCTCAGTATCTAAAGTTACAAGTGGCAGATATCAGATCTAAATCTCAGCTGTAGATTTAGATCTTAAAGAATATAAAGAATACTTAAGCAATAGTTATAGGGCTTCCCTGGTGGCTCAGATGGTAGAAAATCTCCCTGCAATGTGGGAGACCTGGGTTCAATCCCTGGGTAGGGAACATCCCTTGGAGAAGGAAATAGCAACCAGTATTGCTATTTGTGTCACTGCCAAATGGCACTAAGTATTCTTGCCTGGGAAATCCCATTGACAGAAGAGCCTGGTGGGCTGTCATCCAAGGGGTCACAAGAGTTGGATACAACTTAGTGACTAAACCACCATGAAACCAGGGTTAGAGGTGCTATTTCCTAGGGATGATATGGAAAAGAAAAAAACCGAGGGCAGATTCTTGGAGAAGAGCTCCACTGAGACTGGAAGAAAACCCAGCAAAGCATAGTAAAAAGCATCATTTATAAAAGTTTCAGTTTTATTACACTCAAGGGAAGAAAGGTAAGAACTTCAAGGAAGTGATAGGTAACACTGGCAAATATTGCACTGAGGTTAAATAATAGATTGCAAAAANAACTTTTCCACTCTCCTATTTCACTTTCATCAAGAGGCTCTTTAGTTCTTTTTCGCTTTCTGCCATATATGTGGTGTAATTTTTATATCTGAGGTTACTGATATTTCTCCCAGCAATCTTGATTCCAGTTTGTGCTTCATCCAGTCCAGCATTTCTCATGATGACTGCATATAAGTTAAATAAGCAGGGTGACAATATACAGCCTTGAAGTACTCCTTTCCTGATTTGGAACCAGTCTGTTGGTCCATGTCCTGTTCTAACTTTTGCTTCCTGACCCACATGCAGATTTCTCAGGAGGCAGGTCAGGTGGTGTAAAAGGTATGACAATATTGACATATTGGCCCATTCTGTCATATCGGCAATACTGTCATTGACATATGACAGTATTGACCCATATGCTCCAATATTCTTGCCTGGAAAACCCTCCTTCCTGACACAGAAGCTTGGCAGGTCACAGTCTACAGAGTTGCAAAGAGTCAGACGCTACCCAAGCGACCCTTTGTGCATAGCCACAAGACTTTTTTGCCCATGGCAGTTTTTTGGTTTTTTTTTTGCCCCAGTGAGTTAAGAGTGAAGGTGGCACAGCTGCTTGGCTTGCTGGTACCCTGTTAGCATCAAGTGTTAGCCTCCGACACAGGAGTTATGGACCTATCAGAGTCTTTTCTCAAGCCTTTTGCAGCTGGGGATCAGAAGGCCTCTTTGGCCTCTTTCTCCATAGCTCTGCCTGTCCAGGCACTTAAAGTGTTCCCTTGCCTGGGGCCCTTCTCTGTTGTTCGGTGCATCAGGTGCATAGAGGGGACCCCTGGCTGGGGTCCTACACTGTAGTCAGCACTTCAGATGTTTGATGTGCCAGTGTCTCTATTGCTCAGCTGCTGATGCTGGCATGTGGGGAAAGAGAGGCTATGGTGATGGCTCCACCCCCTAGGCACGACTCAGCAGTATCACCTTGCCTCCATGGCAGCCCGACTTTCCTCCACAGGCATTTACCACCACAATCTTCTCCTTAACATTCCCTCAATCCATCTCTCTGCAGTCAACAGCAGTCCTCGCCCTGGGATTGCTCCACAATCCCTAAACTCCAGCTCCTAGCTGCTGCACCTTCCAGGAGACTTGCGTCCCTGTCCGGGGTTTGTATGGCTGTGGCGAGGACTGTCTGACTCTCATTCCATTTAGGCTGCCACAGATTAGCTGTTTCACTCTCAACCTTAAATGTTTCTCCTCTGACTCAGATAATTGCCCAGATGTGGGGACTGGACCCCTGCTTCAGTTCCCTCTCTGGCCAAGGGCAGGTCCAGTCCTACTAACACTCCTGTTTTCCTCCCTGGTTCCTTTGTCCTACTGAGTTTTGTGTGATTCTATATATTCTTTTCCACTGGTTCTATATATTCTTTTCCACTGGTCAGGTACTCCTGTTCGCTCTCAGTTGGTGTTCTGCATGCACTTTTGCGTCTGAAGGTGTATTCCTGATGTATCCGTGGAGAGAGATGTACTCCATGTCCACCTACTCCTCTGCCATCTTGTTCTCCTCCTGATTTTATTAAATATTTTAAGGATGCATTTTATTTAATGATCGCTCCATTAGAAAAATATTTTAAATACAGCAATGCAAATATAAATCAGAATGTCAAAGGAAGGAAGCAGAGTGGTTTAGTTTCTCTAATTCCTTATGTAAAATATTACTCATCTGCTTCACTATCTGGTACTCAACAATATGCCAATAATGTGTATTATACCTTCAAGACATTCATAGTTCAGTCTTTTGCTCAGCGTTATCTTGCTGCCAGCAAACAGGCAGAAGTAGCCCATCTATATCTGAAGACTCATTATATTTACTCATGGGACCTAGGGAAGAAAAGATGTTTCAGGCATGTTTAACTTTCACTTGTGCTTGTCTCTGGTGCTAGAGCTAGTGAGGATGATATGTGGTGATGAGGGATTGAGATCGGGATACTGGATAATATGGAAAGTCACACTGGCAAAGATATCAATGTTACTAAATATTAGGCATCAAAAACATTATCATTACCCTGTTTGTTCATGCAATGCAAACACCAGTAATAGTAGAACTACACTAGAATTTAATGGATACATAATAAGAGAAAATGAATACCAGCTTTTAAATAAATATTATAAATACAATTGTTCTTTTTTTTATACTGCTAAAGAACAGAAGAATTTACTAATGGACCCTTCAAGATTCCAGGTTGCAGCCTCACAACCAGCATTGACTAGAAAGACCACTGACCTACCTGGGGACCCATCCCAGTCTGTATACCTTAGCCACCTTGAAAAGCCCATGACACCTCAGTCAGTCCCTGCTGCCTAGAATTTCATTTTCATCTCATCAAGTCTGCTCAGTGTTTCTCAGACAGGAAGAATGTGACGCCAGAGGTGAGCCGAGGTAAAGGGAGGAACAGAGAAAGAAAAAGGGAAGAGGTCTGGCCAGATACACATGTGATGTCTAGTTTTCACACCTGCTCATATTGCTGCCAGGATCAATGTTGCAGTGATGATGCCAGGATCACAAGTTGTTCTAAGCCCTTTTGAACACAGCAGAGGCAGAACTGCTATACGGGGAAGTTAGCAGTAAGCCTCACTGCCTAAAACGCTCAGCTGAATCAAACGAATATTTCTGAGTCAAAAGTGGCATGATTGAATATGTCATCTTGCAAAGAATCTAATAAATCTACCCTGAAAAAAAAATACTGCTTTCTGTGTTTTTAAGTCTGCATAGTGCACTTTGGCTAAAAAACACAACTATAATACAGAATTCCTATTTTTAACAGATAACTGATTTCCATTAAGCATGTAACTTCCTCCCTAGGAGACTTGTATTTATTTGAAGAGGACAAGTTGCCCTGAAGGAATTACAGTGCAATGCAGAGGTTACAAGCCTGCACAGATGACTAGGATGGCGACAGAAGAAACCAAATGAGAGGACTGATGCAGTTAAGAAAAACTAATCCACAAGTATACTAAGGTTTTAAAAACGGAGGGAAACAGATTCTGGGAGAAAGTGAATACACATATTTCATTTAATCCTTGTAACTCTTTTGAACTATTAGTTGATCATTCATGTCTGACTCTGCAACTCCACTGTCTGTCCATGGGATTCTCAAGGCAAGAATATTGGGGTGGGTTGCCATTCCCTTCTCCAGGGGATCGTCCCTACATAGGTCTCCTGCATTGTAGGCAAATTCTTTACCATCTGAGCTATCTACAATTATGTTCATTAAACAGATGAAAAAAACAAAACATAGAAACTAAGAAGTAACATGGTGCTCAGTATCTAAAGTTACAAGTGGCAGATATCAGATCTAAATCTCAGCTGTAGATTTAGATCTTAAAGAATATAAAGAATACTTAAGCAATAGTTATAGGGCTTCCCTGGTGGCTCAGATGGTAGAAAATCTCCCTGCAATGTGGGAGACCTGGGTTCAATCCCTGGGTAGGGAACATCCCTTGGAGAAGGAAATAGCAACCAGTATTGCTATTTGTGTCACTGCCAAATGGCACTAAGTATTCTTGCCTGGGAAATCCCATTGACAGAAGAGCCTGGTGGGCTGTCATCCAAGGGGTCACAAGAGTTGGATACAACTTAGTGACTAAACCACCATGAAACCAGGGTTAGAGGTGCTATTTCCTAGGGATGATATGGAAAAGAAAAAAACCGAGGGCAGATTCTTGGAGAAGAGCTCCACTGAGACTGGAAGAAAACCCAGCAAAGCATAGTAAAAAGCATCATTTATAAAAGTTTCAGTTTTATTACACTCAAGGGAAGAAAGGTAAGAACTTCAAGGAAGTGATAGGTAACACTGGCAAATATTGCACTGAGGTTAAATAATAGATTGCAAAAAGATTGACAGACATGTTTTCTCTTTTTCTTTTTTTATAATTGAACCAAGTACTCTATATATCCTTCTTTGATTTGATCCTCTCATTTTTGCAATAAATGTTTTGAGTTTTCTAAAGTGGTCTGCATAACTGACTGTGAACAACTGCTTTACCAGTGATTAAATATATACTTCTAGTGAATACAAAAGTTATGATATATACTATGTCAATAAATGGAAATTTTCCTCTTCTGCATTTCCATAAGTTGTCTTATACCCACATGTGTCCTAAAATAGACCCTTTACACTGAAGATCAAGCTAAAAAAGTATTTCAAACATCAGATATTAAAGCATTATTGATTTTAAAAAGAAAAGCAAAAGCATAAATTTGATATTTAGCTTAAAGTGTATATTATATATTATAAAAGTAGACTGGCTATTTAGCATTGAGATGCATATTTGTAGAATTAATATTAACCAATATATAGCTTCTCATAAATTCAGGCATGCAACATTTTGGTTGTATTTCTGCTAATTTGGTTGTATTTCTACTAATTTCTGATACAATCCATGCACTTAAAACAGAACTTCAAAATATTTAATTGGCTGAACTGTTACAAGTTCAGGATCCACAACTAACCTCTAGCCTCCACACTGCCATTTTTGGTGATACATAGGAGAACTAAATAAAAATTTTAACAAAACAATAAAATTTAAAATGTGCTTTTGTAATATATGAGATTTTTAAAAGTTAATCTTTCTATATTTTCATTTTCTTTCTGCAAAACAATCATACTCATACCTATGCTATTTACCAATAATTTCCTGATTTACTCTTGAAAATAGTGAAGTAAAAGTTACTTGGTAATCTGTAAGCTGTCTATAAACTTGTAATTGTCCTAAAATTCCTTTTGTGGTTATTTAAAAAATATGCTCTTGATGGAATTATATATATTCTTTATTCACATCAGTCTCAGAGAATATCTTGACTTTAATAAGAACATATTACAACATTTGTTAATCATAATGAAATGTTGTACTCATTTTATACTGTGAAGTTTTAAGGAAATCCTAAAACTACTCTTTAATTTTTTTGGCTTAACACACACACAGACACACAAACACATCTAAATATACACACACACATATATATTATTAGGAGTTGATCTAGGTTTTAAAAATATCTTTGTATAACAACCAACAAAAGTATAGGATTTAAAAAAGATATCTCAGCTACATGTTGGAGCGTGAAGGATCTGGTTGCCTTAATAACCGACGGAGCCTCAGGCCTAGGCTTGGCCACAGTGGAGAGACTGGTGGGGCAGGGGGCCACTGCTGTACTTTCGGATCTGCCCAACTCAGATGGGGAGGCCCACGCCAAGAAGTTAGGGAAGAGCTGCGCCTTTGCCCCAGCTGACGTGACCTCAGAGAAGGATGTGCAAGCAGCCCTGACTCTAGCAAGAGAAAAGTTTGGCCATGTGGATGTGGCAGTCAACTGCACAGGCACTGCACTGGCCAGCAAGACATATAACTTAAAGAAAAGCCAGGCCCACACCTTGGAGGACTTTCAGCGAGTTATCAATGTGACTCTCATAGGCACCTTCAATGTGATCTGCCTAGTGGGTGGTGAGATGGGCCAGAATGAACCAGACCAGGGAGGCCAACGTGGGGTCATCATCAACACAGCCAGCGTAGCCGCCTTTGAGGGCCAGGTTGGACAAGCTGCATATCTGCTTCCAAGGGGGGCATAGTGGGCATGACACTGCCCATTGCTCTGGATCTGGCTGCCATGGGTATCCGGGTGATGACCACTGCTCCAGGCCTATTTGGCACCCCGCTGTTGACCACCCTTCCAGATAAAGTGCGCAACTTCCTGGCCAGCCAGGTGCCCTTCCCCAGCCGACTTGGTGATCCTGCCGAGTATGCTCATCTGGTACAGGCCATCACTGAGAACTCATTCCTCAACGGAGAAGTCATCCGGCTGGATGGGGCCATCCACATGCAGCCTTGAAGGGGGAAGACAGAGAGAACAAAGATTTCTCTGTCCCTCCCCCTGCTGGAGTGCTCTGCTCCAGTTGGAAGGAAGCCCAGGAGCCATTTTGCAACCTCTGCCTATCAGTCACCCTGTGTGCCTAATAAAGTCTCTGTTTCTCACAGAAAAAAAAAAAAATAAATGAAAAACACATCTCTATATATTCTCTCTGGTTTTACTGAGTTAACTATACTTCATGTCAATAATATTCTACTTTATATTTAGCTTTTTAAAATACTTACTTCATATTCTATTGATTCCCTATTTGATTTCTTAGAAATTAGGAAAAATAAAGACTATATAATAATATTTTTCTAAATAATATATCAATATAGCATGGCATAAAAACTACAGATCTAACTGAAAGCTAAATTTCAATACACAGTGCCAAACTTTTACATATATATGTTTATATTAGTATATATATATTATATAATTATTTAAAGCAATTAGAGTTAATAAAATGTATCATCACATTGCAGGTATGAGTGAGATCTTGGGCAAAAGAGTGAAATGAAGGAAACAGTATTGCTAAAGATGTAATCAATTCTTATTTCTGCAGAATCATTTTTCCAAATGCACTTGGGTGATGAGTTCTGTTTGTTTCTATGTAAAAGTCAAGGTAATTTTATCACATCAGTTATAAAAATAACTAATGATTTGATCCTCCTAGACTGAATGAAAAGGTGTTAGTTGTTCAGTTGTGTCTGACACTTTGTGACCCCATGGACTGCAGACCGCCAGGCTCATCTGTCCATGGAATACTCCAGGTAAGAATACTGTGGTGGGTAGCCATTCCCTTCTTCAGGGGATCTTCCTGGCTCTGGGCTCGAACTCAGGTTTCCTGGATTGCAGGCAGATTCTTTACCATCTGAACTACCAGGGAAGATCCTAGACTGAATAGTAAAGCCTCTCCTATGAATTTAAACGTGCTTATTTATTGTGTTTTCCCAACCTGCTACCAAAGTTCCTGCTCACTTAGCTTCATTTAGCCCTATATATTTTTTCTCTTTGTGAGCAGAACATATTTTTGGACCCTTCATCCCTGAAAAAAACTGTGAAGTCTGTGCATGCCTCTTGCTACCTTTGAAGCTGTTCTGGAATTCTAATTATCATAACAGGTGTTATTTTAAATGATAATTTTAATTATATTTTAATTTGAAAAATATGCTTGAGCACACAACGTGTATTAAATTAACATAATCTTAGCATGTGGTATGGAGAAGGCAATGGCACCCCACTCCAGTACTCTTGCCTGGAAAATCCCATGGATGGAGGAGCGTGGTGGCTGCAGTCCATGAGGTCACTAAGAGTCAGACATGACTGAGTGACTTCACTTTCACTTTTCACGCATTGGAGAAGGAAATGGCAACCCACTCCAGTGTTCTTGCCTGGAGAATCCCAGGGACGGGGGAGCCTGGTGGGCTGCCGTCTATGGGTCACACAGAGTCGGATATGACTGAAGTGACTTAGCAGCAGCAGCAGCAGCATGTTGTATAAAATCAAGTATGAAGCTGAAAATACTTTTTACTGATAAAGTTGTAAGAACATTACAATGATTTACTGTTACTACCTCTCCTTTCCTAAACCCGGAGCTTCTCCCTATGATAACTGACTGAAACTATTTAAGTCCAGCTAATGTTGCAGGAGACCAGAAACGGATCCTCACAATGAGCATGCCCTGACCCATTACATAACCATATGTCCAAAACTGTCCTCAACAAATGCTGATGGTATAGTGACAAAAGTTCAGTTTAGGAAAAACAATTATGATTGTTAATAATAACAACTGCCTGGAGGGAGAAAAGGCAAGATTATAGTGTCCAGGCAGATGGTTTTCTGATGTTCTGTTTCAGTTCTAGAGTCTGTTTAAGAGGAGCAGGAAGAGTCATTGGATTGGCATTTCTTTAAGCAACTTCAATGCTATTTATTTTGAAAAAGTTTTAGAAAAAATCTGACCTGAGGCTAACACAGGATTATACTGTGTTAAGCCCCAGCAGTGTAGTTATTTAATATGCTCAGCTGTTGGGGAGAAGTGTGTTTTAGTATTTGGCCAAACTATCACAGATTCATAAAACATCTTAAGCAAATATTTGATTAAAATTGTCAATGTATATGGAAATGAACCAACATGAACCCCAAAGTACACATATTATCAAGAACTATAATAAAATATTATAAACAAAATACAGGAGAAATAAAACTATCCTTCATGTTAAGAATGGATAATAGAAAAAGTTGATGTTTTTTACTTATTAAATATAGAATATGCCCAGTACAGTTACTTAAACAATCATTCTGCATTTTAACCGGGTGCTTAAAAACTAGAGATAATAATACTGCTGTCTATCTGTTTTCAAGTGTACTTTTTACATTTTTGTATGTCTGAATAAAGTCTATTAAGGTGAGAAAAGAGTATGCATTTTGTGTTATCTTTGAAAAAAACAGTATCAAATACTTAACCAATGTCTTCATATTTCTCACTTACTTTTTCATATCCTGACTACCAATACACCATAAATTCAGGGCAAGTCATTTTGATGAGACTACATTTTTCTTATAGTTACTTAATAAAGTCACACATTATGTTATGACTATATTTGAGAAGGATGAAGGAGAAAAAACATAAGAACTCTACAAGTGAGAGGATTGCTGGAATCAGAAAAATAGATTATAGGTTGTTTTTGCTTTTAAATCTGTCATCAAATTCCATAATAACTTACAAAGATTTTTGTATGCATTCTCTGCAAATGGATTCATTCATATGTGATTTGTAGCAGTTTTCTTCTCAAATATGTATTTAAATATACATGAAAATAATTAGGAATGTGCTCTGTCATAATTAACAAAATATGGCACTATTTTATAAGTCCAAATATAATTGCTCTAAAATAACAGGCAACATTTTTTCCCTTATATATTTCACAATATTTGAGTGAACAGAGCTTCACTGGCACACAGAGGAATGATTCTTTTAACTCTACTGTATTTCAATTACTAATGTAATTCCTATTCTAATTTATCTGATTTTCCATTTTAATATTAGTATTAATGGCAACCCACTCCAGTACCTGGAAAATCTCATGGACAGAGGAGCCTGGTAGGCTACTGTCCATGGGTTACAAAGAGTTGGACACAACTGAGTGACATCACTATCACTTATTAGTATTAAAATGTAGATCTAAACCAGGTGTTGTTCTTTAAACAAACGTATAACACAAATGCTGAATCATATCCATTAAAATGAGTTAAATTATTTTAGAACCAAAATTTAAAGTACATTTAACTTAAAGTTCAATTTTCTTACATGTAAAATGGGACTGGGTTGCTGAAAAACTATGTGTTACTTTTCAAATTAAAATTTGAATAAACCTCTAAAAGACGCTTACTCCTCAGAAGAAAAGTTATGACTAACCTAGACAGCATATTGAAAAGCAGAGACCTTACTTTGCCAAAGATCCGTCTACTCAAGGCTATGGTTTTTCCAGTGGTCATGTATGGATGTGAGAGTTGGACTGTGAAGAAGGCTGAGCGCCGAAGAATCGATGCTTTTGAATTGTGTTGTTGGAGAAGACTCTTGAGAGTCCCTTGGACTGCAAGGGGATCCAACCAGTCCATTCTGAAGGAGATCGGCCCTGGAATTTCTTTGGAAGGAATGATGCTGAAACTGAAACTCCAGTACTTTGGCCACCTCATGTGAAGAGTTGATTCATTGGAAAAGACTCTGATGCTGGGAGGGATTGGGGGCAGGAAGAGAAAGGGACGACCGAGGATGAGATGGCTGGATGGCATCAACTGACTCGATGGACGTGAGTCTGAGTGAACTCCGGGAGATGGTGATGGACAGGGAGGCCTGGCATGCTGCGATTCATGGGGTCGCAAAGAGTTGGACATGACTGAGCGACTGAACTGAACTGAACATATGATTTTGGCCTTTCATACAGTTCATGAGTATAAATGAACATGAACTTGGGCAGACTCCAGGAGATGGTGAGAGACAGGGAGGCCTGGCATGCTATAGTCCATGAGGGTCACAAAGAGTCAGACACGACTGGGTGACTGAACAATAATTCATGATTTAAAGAAATAATATGGGGCATATTTCATCAAATTATTGCAATATCATTTTTGATCACTTGAGAATTTCACTAGATCTAGAAATGTATTACCTTAAATAAGCCTGTGATGTTTCATAGAGGCAAATGGAAATTTGCAAGGGCAGAGCAAGAAGTCACCAGTAAAAATATTCTTTTATATAATATATATGAGCTATCTATATGTATATACATTATACCAAAAGAGGTACGCATACAAAAAAAAACCAGAAAAGTGTATTCCATTTCATTTAAATTAAACATATCCTATAACTGATGATTCATAATACATAGTAATTTGTGGCCCAGTTTAAAATATCTATCAACTTTAGTAGATGAAAATTTTGAGGAAATTTGACTAGGATTTACAGACAGAATTATAAAGTGGCCGATAATCTAGGAGAGATATAAACAAAGTAAAATTTTTGGTTTGTTTACAATGCTACTGACTTGATTTTTGGAGAAATAGTCAACTGTCTCAGTTTCTTCATTTTTGAAGTGGAAATAACAGTACCTATCACATAGTCTTTTTCAAAACAAATGGCAATAACATGCCACACATACTGGTATATATAGAAAAAAAGAGCAAAAACTTAGAGTTGAAATATTGGCCTTATATTATTAAGTCTATTATTAAATGTCAAGTATTGAATAGAACTCTGCCTAGTCAGATAATACTTTATCAGGTAGTAGCAAATGAAGTACAATTTAAAATAATGCTGATGTAAGCTAGAATATGCTAGAATTTCATAGGGAAAAAAAATCCTACTACAAAGGTTGCAGATATATAGTATATGGAAATCTATTAGTTTCAACCAATAATCAGAACTGTTTTATACATTTATATATTTTTAACGTTTAAAAATGAAATTTTAAAAGAGAATATTAACCTGCCTATTCCTCCCCATGGCTTTTCTTCCCACTCACAGACAGTTATTCTTAGATATGAAAGGTGAGTGTTAAAAGGAGAAAAATAAAAGGAGAGTAAACTCATTCACATGTTATGTGCTAATGGTAGATGACATATAACAGTTAAAAAAAACCTTGGAGATAGTACATTATCATTACTTAAAAATTAAACTTAGTAGATAATATATCTACACAAAATGAATGGTTACACATACACACATGCACAGTCACACACACACACACACACACACACAATTTATACAGTTTTTTACTTTTTACTAAAGAATTTACACAACAGGTTACCCTGGCCTCTTATTTTACTATACCTTTGTTTTGAGAAGTTTGATGGTTTATCTTAATTATTAACAAATTCTGACAGAAGACTAAAGAAATAGCACAAATGTCTGTTAATATTTTAAAGACAGTAAACAAGGCTTATTGAAAATGTAGAAGAAGGAAGATTAAAAAAAATCAAGTGAACTTGTAATTTGTTATATTTCATTCCAATATATTTTTCTATTTTTATTTCAATCACTTTTTCTGTTTTATTCCAATCTTCTCTGCTTTAATACAGTTGACCTCATACATTACTCATTTACTTTATCTGTATCTATCAATCAACTATGTAGAAGGAGTTGTATACTCACTTGCTGCATATAGTTTTTCCTACTTTCATTTAACCTCATAATATAAGCACACACAAGGCTATTTATTAATATCTTTGCTTACATCATTAAATATAGCAATATAGTATATTACTATAAAAATAAACATCATTTAACCATTTTCAGTTATTATATACTGAAAATATTTCCAGGTTTTACTAAGGAAGCTCTTAAATTGTGTTTTTAGGGTCATCACAAATCCATGTGTAATACTGAGCAGGATGAGTTAGGGTTTTCTTATTGGAGCATGTACTTCTCAAGGGGCTGAAATTCTAAATTATATACAGATCCTCCAAAATGAAAAAATAAAAAACAGGATTACTGTTAGATGCTATCTGGTGAAGGAGTAGGTTTTTCTTCTTTGTAGAAAGGCAAAAAATTTTAGGGCAAAAAGCAAACCAATGAGGTACAGAAACTCAAAAGAAAATGCTTGGACTTCCTGATCAATTACCTCTATTCAAAGCTTCTACCATTTTCTGTAATGGCAGACAAATAATATACTGAAATCAAATTTATTTCAAAATATGTTAGAGAACTTAAAATTATTTGCATATACTCCTAGGTCCTTATGAGGATATCATTTATTCAAATCACAATACAGCATTCTTGATAAAAGATGAAAAAACTAATGCTTTTTAACTGTGATCTATACATTTCACATATAATTTTAAACAAATAAAATTTGAATATATTTAGTTTCTTAAGTAAATCAATTAATGCCAACAAGGTAAAACACTTAAAAAATGATCAGATATATATTCTCTGTAGATGAAATGCTATTATTTTTTAAATACCTTTTTCTCATGGAATTTCCCCTTTTATTTCCATCAGATGATTTAATCATGTACTGAGTACCATGGGGAAGAGATAGGACATGGTTAAGAAAATTAGTTTCCTAGTAGTCTCTGAATTGGTGTTTCCCTAAACTTCAACCTATAAAGGAGAATATGTTTGGTGTGTGCAGCATTGTATAGGGAGTACATCAGATAGGAAAACATTAAAACTTAAGAATAAAGAATTTCCTTGTGACTATGAAAAGATTTCTTAGCTTCAGGTGATAAGAAAGTTTAAAAGAAGTTTATGAAGAATAGTGACAGGAGATGGGGAGAGAAGGGTCCTAACTTATGCTTTCTAGGAAAATGCCTAAATTTAGGCAGTCATGAAGATATCCTTTCTCAGAGAAGCTGTGGGAGTTGAGGGCAAGACCCAGAGTTGATGGATTCTTTGTGTAGGAATACAGGATCACTGAGAATCTTTCAGAACTTAATATGATTCAGAATAACACCAAAGCACAACAAGAATAAAACTGTATAATCAACACAGGACCGAAAAAAAAAAAAAGAAAAAAAAAGAAAAGAAACAGAGAAAGGCGAGCGGAAAGGAAAGGAAAACAATAAACTCAAGTTGAGTGGAGTCACAGGCGTTAAGCTTAAATCATTTGCCTGAGATTTCTAGAAGTCAAGGCAGAGAAAATGGCTTTGTTAAAGTACTAGGAAGAAAACAAACAAAAAANAATAACAGTACCTATCACATAGTCTTTTTCAAAACAAATGGCAATAACATGCCACACATACTGGTATATATAGAAAAAAAGAGCAAAAACTTAGAGTTGAAATATTGGCCTTATATTATTAAGTCTATTATTAAATGTCAAGTATTGAATAGAACTCTGCCTAGTCAGATAATACTTTATCAGGTAGTAGCAAATGAAGTACAATTTAAAATAATGCTGATGTAAGCTAGAATATGCTAGAATTTCATAGGGAAAAAAAATCCTACTACAAAGGTTGCAGATATATAGTATATGGAAATCTATTAGTTTCAACCAATAATCAGAACTGTTTTATACATTTATATATTTTTAACGTTTAAAAATGAAATTTTAAAAGAGAATATTAACCTGCCTATTCCTCCCCATGGCTTTTCTTCCCACTCACAGACAGTTATTCTTAGATATGAAAGGTGAGTGTTAAAAGGAGAAAAATAAAAGGAGAGTAAACTCATTCACATGTTATGTGCTAATGGTAGATGACATATAACAGTTAAAAAAAACCTTGGAGATAGTACATTATCATTACTTAAAAATTAAACTTAGTAGATAATATATCTACACAAAATGAATGGTTACACATACACACATGCACAGTCACACACACACACACACACACACACAATTTATACAGTTTTTTACTTTTTACTAAAGAATTTACACAACAGGTTACCCTGGCCTCTTATTTTACTATACCTTTGTTTTGAGAAGTTTGATGGTTTATCTTAATTATTAACAAATTCTGACAGAAGACTAAAGAAATAGCACAAATGTCTGTTAATATTTTAAAGACAGTAAACAAGGCTTATTGAAAATGTAGAAGAAGGAAGATTAAAAAAAATCAAGTGAACTTGTAATTTGTTATATTTCATTCCAATATATTTTTCTATTTTTATTTCAATCACTTTTTCTGTTTTATTCCAATCTTCTCTGCTTTAATACAGTTGACCTCATACATTACTCATTTACTTTATCTGTATCTATCAATCAACTATGTAGAAGGAGAGGTATACTCACTTGCTGCATATAGTTTTTCCTACTTTCATTTAACCTCATAATATAAGCACACACAAGGCTATTTATTAATATCTTTGCTTACATCATTAAATATAGCAATATAGTATATTACTATAAAAATAAACATCATTTAACCATTTTCAGTTATTATATACTGAAAATATTTCCAGGTTTTACTAAGGAAGCTCTTAAATTGTGTTTTTAGGGTCATCACAAATCCATGTGTAATACTGAGCAGGATGAGTTAGGGTTTTCTTATTGGAGCATGTACTTCTCAAGGGGCTGAAATTCTAAATTATATACAGATCCTCCAAAATGAAAAAATAAAAAACAGGATTACTGTTAGATGCTATCTGGTGAAGGAGTAGGTTTTTCTTCTTTGTAGAAAGGCAAAAAATTTTAGGGCAAAAAGCAAACCAATGAGGTACAGAAACTCAAAAGAAAATGCTTGGACTTCCTGATCAATTACCTCTATTCAAAGCTTCTACCATTTTCTGTAATGGCAGACAAATAATATACTGAAATCAAATTTATTTCAAAATATGTTAGAGAACTTAAAATTATTTGCATATACTCCTAGGTCCTTATGAGGATATCATTTATTCAAATCACAATACAGCATTCTTGATAAAAGATGAAAAAACTAATGCTTTTTAACTGTGATCTATACATTTCACATATAATTTTAAACAAATAAAATTTGAATATATTTAGTTTCTTAAGTAAATCAATTAATGCCAACAAGGTAAAACACTTAAAAAATGATCAGATATATATTCTCTGTAGATGAAATGCTATTATTTTTTAAATACCTTTTTCTCATGGAATTTCCCCTTTTATTTCCATCAGATGATTTAATCATGTACTGAGTACCATGGGGAAGAGATAGGACATGGTTAAGAAAATTAGTTTCCTAGTAGTCTCTGAATTGGTGTTTCCCTAAACTTCAACCTATAAAGGAGAATATGTTTGGTGTGTGCAGCATTGTATAGGGAGTACATCAGATAGGAAAACATTAAAACTTAAGAATAAAGAATTTCCTTGTGACTATGAAAAGATTTCTTAGCTTCAGGTGATAAGAAAGTTTAAAAGAAGTTTATGAAGAATAGTGACAGGAGATGGGGAGAGAAGGGTCCTAACTTATGCTTTCTAGGAAAATGCCTAAATTTAGGCAGTCATGAAGATATCCTTTCTCAGAGAAGCTGTGGGAGTTGAGGGCAAGACCCAGAGTTGATGGATTCTTTGTGTAGGAATACAGGATCACTGAGAATCTTTCAGAACTTAATATGATTCAGAATAACACCAAAGCACAACAAGAATAAAACTGTATAATCAACACAGGACCGAAAAAAAAAAAAAGAAAAAAAAAGAAAAGAAACAGAGAAAGGCGAGCGGAAAGGAAAGGAAAACAATAAACTCAAGTTGAGTGGAGTCACAGGCGTTAAGCTTAAATCATTTGCCTGAGATTTCTAGAAGTCAAGGCAGAGAAAATGGCTTTGTTAAAGTACTAGGAAGAAAACAAACAAAAAAAATTAGCTGATATGTATGAAATACTGTAATCACATTTAGTGTAAATAATTCACATGTATTAAGTTATTCAATAATCATAAATAATTCCTTTTTGCATATGAGGAAATTAAGGTTCAAAGAATTTGAGTGATTGGCTCAAAAGACCATACTCTCAGTCACATAGAGGTCTTCAAGTAAACAACCAATGAGAACCAACAGAATATGACTGTGTGTGTGTGTGAGTGTGTGTGCGTATGTGAGAGAGAAGAGTGTGTGCGTATTAGATATTATAGAGTAAGAGGAAGAGAAAGGGAAATGAACAATGAGGAGAGGAAGGAGAAGGCGAGGGAGAGGGAAGGGAGGGAGAGAGAGACTGATTTACCTTAAAGAATTGGTTATTAAAGAAGATGGCAGGCCTGAAATCTGCCAGGCAAGCCAGCAGACTGGAGTCCCAGGGAAGAGGTGACGTTGCTTGACTTCCAAAGGAGCCTAAAGGCAGAATATGCTCTTCCTTAGGAGACTTTAGTCTTCTCTGACTGGATGAGGGCTACCAACACTATATAGACTAAGCTGGTTTCCTCAGAGTCTACTGCTATTAATGCCATTGTTGCTGTTCATTTGCTAAGTCTTGTCTGACTCTGTGAGACTCATGGGTTTGTAATCTGCCAAGCTCCTCTGTCCATGGGATTTCCCAAGCAAGGACACTGGGTTGCCATTTCCTTTCCTTTCCTTTCCTTAGGGGATCTTTCCTGACCCAAGGATCAAACCTCTGTCTCCTGAACTAGCAGGTATATTCTTTATTGTTGAGCCACCAGGGAAGTGTGCTATTAATGTTAATCTCATCTAAAAACACTTTCATGTTAACATCCAGGATGGTGAAAGATGAAATATCTTGCTACTGTGGCTTAGTCAAGCTAACATATAAAATTAACCATCACATATGGTTAATATGATTGTAAAGCCCATGGAACTTCTAGTATCCCACACTATAAAATATCATTTTACTATCTTTCCAAAAGTGTATGTTTCAAGCCATTCACCAATATAATGAGGCAGGATTAAATAGGTTAATTTCTCAGATGAGTGATTCACATACACATACATATATTCTGCGGAATGTATTTACATTCAGTAGAAGAGACAGTCGATCAAATTTGGTAAGGACACAGTTACTGGATTCAGATACCTCTTGATTTCAAATTCCAGGCTCTACCACATTCTAAGTGAGTGTAAGCAACTTCCGTAAACCTCAGTTTCTTCCTCTGTAAAATGGAACATAATACATAATTTATGGACCTGTTGCAGGAGTAAGCATAGTGATCATCATCAAGATCTTAATAAAGACGTCTAACAATACTACTTGTTTTACTTAACAATAGCAATTCTGACTTGATAATGATGATGATGACAGTTAACAGAATAACAGGAAGGTTTTACCTCTGAAGCAGCTGGGCAAACACATAATTTGTCTTGACTTTCTATTAGTTATAAGAGAAAAACCAGCCAAGTAATGATGCTTTTAATAAGCAGGAGAAAAATAAGGAAAAACAAAGGAAACAGAAGGATCAAACTAACGAAACAGTGTTAAAGAGCTATCAATCCACGGGTCCATGGCTTACTGTCAACTCATTACCCATTTTTAACCTCTTTCTGGCATAATGAAAACAAAATTTTAAAGTTGTTAATTTTTCATAAAGCCAAACTTTCCAATTAGAGGATACTATTTTGAGATTATGTCCTTCCTACATTTTTGATTTTAACAATAATGACAGCATTTAGTAAGGTTTTTTTCTTTTCCTATTTTTCTATGACTATAGGTGACAAAAAAGAAAATCTGACAGATTTACTTCAGAGACACTATCTACTCTTTAATTTTAATATTTTGTTATTTTTAAAAGCCTGGAAACCATGGTCCTACTGTATATTAGTGAGTTTTAGGTAAGAAGATTCTGAGATGTGTGATTGCACAAAGTGAAATAATCAGAAGGCAATGGCACCCCACTCCAGTCCTCTTGCCTGGACAATCCCATGGATGGAGGAGCCTGATAGGCTGCAGTCCATGGGGTCCCTGAGAGTGGGACACGACTGAGCGACTTCACTTTCACTTTTCACTTTCATGCATTGGAGAAGGAAATGGCAACCCACTCCAGTGTTCTTGCCTGGAGAATCCCAGGGACGGGGGAACCTAGTGGGCTGCCATCTATGGGGTCGTACAGAGTCAGACACAACTGAAGTGACTTAGCAGCAGCAGCAGCAGCAGATATTCCTGCCATGGTAAAGAATACCAATTATTGAAAGGAATATCTATGCATATTATAATGAAAAAATAATCACTAGCATACATATAAAATCATCATGACTAATTCATACTGTGTTGTATAACTAAATGCAGATAGATGTGTCTGATTTAAAACAATTAAAAAGAAGACTTTATCTCTTGATAAGATGCACACTCAAAATAAAATGCACAGAAAGAATGGGGTGGAAAAAATCTGTATCAAGCATCAAGTGAACAAATGCCTGTGAAGCTATAATAATAGAGACCTTAACAATAATCTCATTATGTACCAGTGCCAAGAGACAGCTTTTCATGAACAAATAACAATTCTGAATTTACATGCAACAAATAACAGAGACTCAAAATACACACAGCAAAACCTTAAAATATTAAGGCATGTGAAAAGATGCTCAAGATTGTTAATTACCAGAAAATGAAAAGAAAAACAATGATTTGCTAATCATTTACCAGTGAGATACCATCTCATTGAGATGAGAATATCCATCATGAAAAAGTTTACAACTGCTGGTGAGGATATGGAGAAAAGGGAATCCTTAAATGCTATTGGTGGAAATGTAAATTGGTACAATCACTATGGAAACAGTATGGTCGTTCTTCAAATAACTAAAAACAGAATCACTGTACAATTCAGCAATTCCATTCCTGGGCATATATCTGAAGAAAAATGAAAAAAAAAAAACACCTCAAAAAATTATATGCACCACAATGTTCATAGCAGCTCCGTTTACAATGGCCAAGGTACAGAAGCAAGCCAAGTATCCATCAACAGAAAAATGGACAGAGATGTGGTGTATATGTACAATGGAATATTACTCAGCCATTCAAGGAATGAAATTCCACCATTTGCAGCAACATCAACAGACCTAGACAATACTATGCTGAATTAAATAAGTTATTCAGAGAGAGACAATACTGTATGACATTAANAGGTACAGAAGCAAGCCAAGTATCCATCAACAGAAAAATGGACAGAGATGTGGTGTATATGTACAATGGAATATTACTCAGCCATTCAAGGAATGAAATTCCACCATTTGCAGCAACATCAACAGACCTAGACAATACTATGCTGAATTAAATAAGTTATTCAGAGAGAGACAATACTGTATGACATTAATTTTATGTGGAATGAAAAAATAAAATATGTATATGGCAGACCAGAAGTAGACTGACAGATATAGCAAACAAACTAGTGGTTACAGGGTGGGGAAAGAGGGAAGAGCAAGATAGGGCAATGGGATTAAGAGATACAAATCACCATGTATAAAAATCGATAAGCAACAAGGATATATTGTACAGCACAGAAGATTATCATATTGATAGCTATTATTTTGTAATAACTTTCAATCAGTTCAGTTAATTCAGTCGCTGAGTCCTGTCTGACTCTTTGTGACCCCATGAATCACAGCATGCCAGGCCTCCCTGTCCATCAACAACTCCCGGAGTTCAC
>SJYA01004600.1:0-12045 GCA_006410615.1 Neotragus moschatus
TGCCACTTCCTCCCCCTCCCCCTCCCCCCCCCCCTCCCCGCTGGCACTTTCTTTTTATGTTATTGCTTTCCATAGGAATATGTGTTCTGAGCTCTTGTAAACGGACCTTAAAAAAAATAGCACGCGTTATTTCTACTTCCTTGTACTTCCTTCAGACTTTCCGGCTGCCCAGTCCTTGTCGAGTCCTTGCGTGACTTTCTGAGCAGCATGAAAGACCAACCACATCTTTACCTGGACAGAAGGACAGTTTCAAGCATTTTTTGGGGGGGTGTTTATTTTTGTTTGCTATAGAGATATATAGTTCAGCACGTGCACATACCAAGTGATGCTCTATGCATTGTTGAGTATGAAAGATGTGGGGCTCCCATAGATGAGTGGGTGCCCCTCCTCTCCAAGTGCCCGTTCCCTCCCTTCTGTTTACTGAGCTTCTGAGAGGTTGCTTTGCCGGCCTTGAGCTCTCGTAGCAACCGTGTGCCCAGAGCACACTCAGGCTGGTCTATATGGCGTCAGCTGGGGAATAGCTGCTCTGAACACTCATTAGCAGACCTCTCCTTCAGTCCTTTTACCATCCCTGTTTCCTCTCCTTACTCGGAAACTTGCTCATCTGCTCCACACCACGACCGTAAGAGGGGGCCCACCTATTTTCGTTTCGCCTTCCTGGTTAGAATGTCTCTGTTCTTGGATGACCCATCCTGGGAATACCTCGGTGATGGGAAAAACAATCTGGATGTATTCATCACACCGTGTTATCTCCTTGGCCTCGTCTCTGTCTCCGGCTCTCTCCCCTTTAACATCCACCTTGAGATGGAAGCCCTGAACTATTTTTTTCCACTGCTTATGCTTAATTTGGGCTCAGCCTATAAATAGTCTTAACATGAAGAGCAGCACATGTAGCCTCTCCATTTCCCAGAAATACTTTCTTCCTCTTTGGTTATGCCCTGGGTAAAAACGATTGTTTGTGTCTGTTAAGTTTATTTCAGGCCCTTACATATTCTGGCCGAGAATGGGGGCATTTGCCCATTGTTCATCAAATCACACGTGAGCTCTCCCGAGCTGTGCCTCTCAAGGAGGGCCATCAGTGGGGGTTTTCATCGGTTCTTAATCAGATGATTCTCAAGAACTTATTGAGAATGTGGCCCTAACATGAAGCTGCACACAAGCCCTATTCCTAATTCAAGTGTCTCCCCAGATGCTCATCCATTGGTGATTTTCTGTGTGAGAAGTGGAGGCAAGGAAGCTTTCTGCTTGCCTGCAGCCACTCAGGCATGTGGGCAGGTTAATAGGAAAGATAGTCTTCAGAGTGGAATATGAAGACAGCTCCCCTATCAGAATTTGGCAGCGTCTCAGCTTTTCTGCATCATCGGCTCCACCAAAGTCTGAACACACATCATGTGTGCACGCACACACACAGGAATCTGTTTTGGAACGTGTCTGCTGGAGGTGACAAAAGTTTCCATTTTGCCAGAAAAATCTTTCTCCCCCCTCCCCTTTCCCAGGCAGAAACGGTAAATTTCTAAACGATGCTCCGCATATGGAACAAATTCTGTCATTAGCAATGGAAAGGAGACGATAATAGCCGCTCCATACAGGCTCTGTTCGTGATGCTAAATGCGGAAAGCTGTTCATTTGTAGG
Source organism: Neotragus moschatus (assembly GCA_006410615.1). Classification (NCBI taxonomy): domain Eukaryota; kingdom Metazoa; phylum Chordata; class Mammalia; order Artiodactyla; family Bovidae; genus Neotragus; species Neotragus moschatus. The sequence continues at coordinate 1,634 of SJYA01004600.1, forward strand.
AAGCTGGTTGTGTGTGTTTTGTGGAATTCAGACCAATGTCCTGGGGTCAAGATTTTTAGAAAGTCGTAATTCAGTCTTTAGATTTCATATGACTGTTATGCTTTAATCTGGAAAGAGAGCAGAAATAAGTCAGAAGAAATTTGAGACTGTCTACTTCTGGTCCCTCCTGGTAACTCAGATGGAAGGATTGTTTTGAATCATGAAAAGGGAATTTCTTGGTGTCAGCTTATAAGATCCTGAACTCAGTCAGAATTCACGGATACGAGCCTGTGTACATGAGGCCTCCCTGACCCCTTTTCTTGGAAAATGCACCTGCATTTGGTGTCATATTATTGTCTATATTTGTGGCGTGTCGAAGGGCTTGGCAGTTTCATATGAGCCAAATGAGTTGAAATCTCTGTTTAAAATAATTCCTTCTGTGTCCAGGGTCTAGAACCCTGAGGAATCCGAGTCTTGCTGCTTTTGTCCAAGTGCAAACTTCATGGGAAGCAGACAAAAGATTGAAGCAGGTGGAAGGGTAAGAAGACACAGTCCCTTCTTTTTATAAAGTGATTCGAAGGCAGTTTCAAATCGGGCATCATTCAGGTGTCAAAAGCTGCCAAACTGTAACGCACATTGCAATTTTCACAGATGACTAATCTCAGGAAAAATGTGTTGGGGCACATTCTTGCATAATAACTTGGATAAAGAGGCAGAAGTGAAAAGACTGCAACAAGTCATTTTCAAAGACAATACACCTTGCCTTTTTACTCAGGGGGTGCGTGAAAACAGATCAGTGATTTGCTGTCTTTGCAGCTGGTCTGCTTGCACGTGGTTCTGTTAACCGCTTCATCTGAGTGCGGTTTAGGGGGAGAAAGAAAAAGTGGGGTCTTCGTCATCAGGGTGTCGAGGAATTTCTGATCCTGTCCATCTGCTGTTCACTGTCCCCCTTTAATCCGGGAGACAGCTTTGGTGGTTTGAAAGTCAAGCATCCCTCCTATTTTTCATTTCTCTGCTGTGTTCATTTTAAAATTTATATCTAGTTGCCAAAACACCCTAGACTTTCTCCCAGCCTTTTGCAAGTCCAGGAAAAATTATATCCTTTGGACCAAACATGGAAAGTCAAAAGTCGGTAGATGATTTTTAACTACAGGGGCGGGGTTGCAGGGGGCGGGAGATGAGCAGAGAGGGGAAAACTGAAAACTGCTGGTTATTTGTTCAGATTAAGTAAAGGTGGGCATCTTCTCCACAGGAACCGAGGTCAGAAAGCAGCGCTGCAAGTGTGGGTGAGCTGAGGGGGCCCTGTGACTTACTGCTACAGAGTTGTCTGTGTTTGGAAGCACACAGACGTGGACTCCCAGCCTTATCTCAGTCCACGAAGACCTGATCCTTGAGCACAAAGGTGCTTACTCCCTCGCCTGGCAGTACACACGGCAGTCCCATCTCCAGAGAATTTCAGGTCTCTCATTGCTAAGCAACAGGATTACTCTGTATCCCCCAGAGTGAGCCTGCATCCTCAAGTCGGAATCACTTGCAGGAACAGAGATGCTATCAGGAGTTTCTGCCGCTTTTGGCGGCTGCTGTCAGCGTGTGATGTGATGGAATAAGCCCCAAATGTCTCCAGAAACCCGCGTCCCTTTCAGATGACAGGAAGGGCTGTCTGCTGAGTTTTGTCTGTNGGAATCACTTGCAGGAACAGAGATGCTATCAGGAGTTTCTGCCGCTTTTGGCGGCTGCTGTCAGCGTGTGATGTGATGGAATAAGCCCCAAATGTCTCCAGAAACCCGCGTCCCTTTCAGATGACAGGAAGGGCTGTCTGCTGAGTTTTGTCTGTTAAATGAACTAGTCAGTGCTTTTGGATTTTGGCCTCGTCATTGAGGGCTGTCATGTTCTTCCACAATGCACCTGCTGCTTGGTGAATATGAGCATTCAGCATTCATGTGAAACGCTCTCTGACATGTCCGAGTTCTTAAAGCTTCGTGGCAAACCTGGGAGTTAGAAAAGTCTTTCTTCTGCCTAATCACCAGGGACCCTAGCAAATAGAGAAGGAAAATGAAGAGCAAAAGAGGAGACAGGTGGATCCGTAAAGTAGAATATTCTAGATTTCTGGCCAAAAATAGGGGAATAGGAATCTGAGACTTTGGATGAGGGGAAGGGATAACTAGGGATGAGTGGATATGTGCCCACTGCTATATTTAAAATGGACAACCAACAGAAATCTGCTGTGCAGCACAGGGGGCTCTGCTCAATGTTCTGTGGCAGCCTGGGTGGCAGAGGAGTTGGGAGGAGAATGGATCCGTGTATAAGTGTGGCTGAGTCCCTTTGCTGTCCGCCTGAAACTGTCACAACCCTGTCCATCAGCTGTACTCCAATATAAAATTTAAAAGTTAGAAAAAAAAAAAAAAACAACACTGTCATGAACAACTACCTCTTCTGTGTTTAGCGACTTCATGTTTTTAAGTAATATAAGAAAATATTTTCTTTCTATTTCTTTAGGGCTACACAAAGAAATGAAAACCCCAGTAATTCAGCATAAAGGACATTGCTGTAAACCTGTCCCTGTTTCTGGCTAGGAACTCTTGCATTAGAGAGTAGAACCCNGTAATATAAGAAAATATTTTCTTTCTATTTCTTTAGGGCTACACAAAGAAATGAAAACCCCAGTAATTCAGCATAAAGGACATTGCTGTAAACCTGTCCCTGTTTCTGGCTAGGAACTCTTGCATTAGAGAGTAGAACCCTTTCCTAATGAACTTCTTTTGTAATAAAAGATCTCTCTTTTTTTGCAGGACCTGTTCTCTGGGTGTCAGCTGAGCTACTAAGGTGGCTCTGCGTGTCAAGAGACAGACCTTGGTAGCCAGAACCTCAAGGCCCCTGGAGACCCCATCCCTCCTTCTTTTTTTGCGCGTGTGGGTCCTCACTGAACATTCAAACCTGTTTCTCCAAAGGGTTTTGCAAAGACTCAGACTGTTTCCCAAAGCAGACGCTCCGGCGTCCGCAGCAGAAGCGATGGGCAGCGTGCGCGCCAACCGCTACAGCATCGTCTCTTCGGAGGAGGAGGGCATGAAGCTGGCCACCCTGGCGGTGGCCAACGGATTCGGGAACGGCAAGAGCAAAGTCCACACCCGCCAGCAGTGCAGAAGCCGCTTCGTGAAGAAGGACGGACACTGCAACGTGCAGTTCGTCAACGTGGGCGAGAAGGGCCAGCGGTACCTGGCCGACATCTTCACCACGTGCGTGGACACCCGCTGGCGGTGGATGCTGGTCATCTTCTGCCTGGCCTTCGTGCTCTCCTGGCTCTTCTTCGGCTGCGTGTTTTGGTTGATCGCGCTGCTCCACGGGGACCTGGACGCGTCCAAGGAGAGCAAAGCCTGCGTGTCCGAGGTCAACAGCTTCACGGCCGCCTTCCTTTTCTCCATCGAGACGCAGACCACCATCGGCTACGGCTTCCGCTGTGTCACCGACGAGTGCCCCGTGGCCGTCTTCATGGTGGTCTTCCAGTCCATCGTGGGCTGCATCATCGACGCCTTCATCATCGGCGCGGTGATGGCCAAGATGGCCAAGCCCAAGAAGAGAAACGAGACGCTGGTCTTCAGCCACAACGCGGTGATCGCCATGAGGGACGGCAAGCTGTGCCTCATGTGGCGGGTGGGCAACCTCCGGAAGAGCCACTTGGTGGAAGCGCACGTGCGCGCGCAGCTCCTCAAGTCCAGAGTCACCTCCGAGGGGGAGTACATCCCCCTGGATCAGATAGACATCAACGTGGGCTTCGACAGCGGCATCGACCGCATATTTCTGGTGTCTCCCATCACCATCGTCCACGAGATCGATGAGGACAGTCCTCTGTACGATCTGAGCAAGCAGGACATCGACAACGCAGACTTTGAGATCGTGGTCATCCTCGAGGGGATGGTGGAGGCCACGGCGATGACCACGCAGTGCCGGAGCTCGTACCTGGCCAACGAGATCCTCTGGGGTCACCGCTACGAGCCGGTCCTCTTCGAGGAGAAACACTACTACAAAGTGGACTACTCCAGGTTCCACAAGACTTACGAAGTCCCCAACACGCCCCTGTGCAGCGCTAGGGACTTAGCGGAGAAGAAATACATCATGTCGAACGCTAACTCGTTTTGCTATGAAAATGAGGTCGCCCTCACAAGCAAAGAGGAAGACGACAGTGAAAACGGGGTCCCCGAGAGCACAAGCACGGACACGCCCCCGGACATGGACCTGCACAACCAGGCCAGCGTACCTCTAGAGCCCAGGCCGTTACGACGGGAGTCGGAGATATGACTGAGTCCTCCTGGGGAGCGCTTCCTCTGAAACACGGTCTGTTGGTCAAAGGCCCGAAACAGTTACGCACACCACGGTACCAGGGGCAGGTGGTTCGAGGCAAGTGACCCCAAGGGACTGGGGCTAGCGCGGTGGTTTTAGAGAAAGACTGTAAGCGTGAAGATGAACCTAAAGCACTAAACAGACCCCCCCGTGACCCGAAGGCACATAACACGTTGTAGAATAAGTTATGGGGTGTTTGTGTTTGTGTTTTGTGTTTTGAACCAAACTTGAACTTGCAGGCAAGCCTTGGTTGGTGGGGTGTTTGACTTCTCCAGAATGCTTCTCTTTGGGGAACAAGAATGTTTTTAAATGGCATCACATTTTTCAATGTTTTAAAGGCAAGACTCTGCCTTAACTTTTGAAAAGCTGCTAACTACACCAACACGTGTCGTATTGTTGCAGTGTAGTTTTTTTTTTTTTCCTTGTGTGTAATTTAAAACGTCAGTGTTGAACTTTGTTGAAAGCTCATGATATGCGCTTCAAAGTGGCAAGTATTTGGCTATTAGCTGCCAAACGAGAGCCTGATTTTTTGAGGCCAGTAATTTGTTTGCTAGAATTGATTCTCTCTCCCTCGTGCTCTCTGTCTGTCTCTCTCTGGTTACATAAGGGCATTATGTAACACTAGCCAAATGGTAGCCTCCGGGCTGTTGTTAATGTTTGTTTTTTTTTTTCCCCCTCCAAGATGTTAATGGGTTATCTCAAATTTTAAGTTAGACTACCTAAAATAAATACCAAAGATAATGCACATTTTTGCACAGTGGAGCTTACACTAAAAGGGAAAGAAAGCCCCACGGCTGCCTTGAAATCAAGAGACAAGAACTTTGAACCTCAGCAAGACCTTGAACTCCCCTCTCCTTTGGCACCTTATTGAGAAAATAGAACATCACACACACAGTTGAGTGAAGTGTGGCGCTCTTACTTTTTTGTTCTTTCATGTAACTCTCATGTCATAGGAAGAAGACAGGGGAAAGTAAAACTCATACACACACACACAGATACACACACACACACACGAAAGATATAAGCAACTTTCCTTTCCTTCGAGGTGGTGCTGGCCAGGCGGATGCAACTTTGAGAGATGATGATGACCCCTTAGATTTTTTTTTTTCTGGATTTTTCCATGTTTTGCATATTCCAAAGTTTATCCCAGAAGATAAGACCTCGGTTGACATGAGTTGGCATCCTCCACGCTGAGCCATGCCACTGGAAAGATCAGTAGGTTTCAACCTTAGGGCTGAATTCCTTGCCCTGACGGTGGGTACCTCTCTGGCTTGAGTTCATTTTCTAAAAGATGCCACGCCTGGCCCGTGGGCTGGTTCTTCCCATCAGACTGTTTGGACCGAGTCCTCCAGCATCTAAGAAGGCTGTGAATGCCCCAGTGAGAAGGTAGCAAGATGTGGAAGAGCCGTGTTGATGAAGCTCATCAACTTTAGTATTTAGGAGGAAGGGGAACATTGCCTTCTTTTTTTTAATGATAGAGAGCAGGAATGAAAGTGTCCCGGTATTTTAGGGTCAACAAGAGCCATAACAATCCTAACAGCGTCGCAAGTAAAGGAGATAATGATCTGAAGTGTCCTTTCCCCCGGCGGATCCACTCTCATCTCTGAATCCGAGTGGATCCCTTTTGCCTGTGGAGACCTGGAGCCCGTTACCTGGGGCACATCATTTCCCAGAAGCTTCTCCTGCCTGGCTGCCTGACTCGCTAGGAACATTTGGTTTGGTTTGGTTTTCCGCTCTAGCTTGATATAACGGAACTCTGTTTTGGTTTAAAGTTCCTTATTTGTGAATTTGGGGTCACTGATTTTTTTCTTTTCTAATGGGAGCCTCAAAATCAACTCTCTTTTCGGTATTACACCCCTGTATGCCATTAAAAAACAGCTTGTTCTCAAATCCTGTGTTTCGTCAGCCCGTGACTGGGATGGTCTCTGGTTCCTGACCAGCCATATCTGCATGGGGTGCCTGCAGTCACAGGACAGTCTCTGCTCTTGTCCGCCTTTCGAGTCGGTGGGTTTGAACCCTGTGCAGTTATTTACATGGAAACCAGGTTAGAGCTATCAAGCGAGGGATGATATTGAAGTCCAGACTTACAGGCCGATGGGGGAAGTTGTTTAGAGAGTTAGCGGAATTGGGGTGGAGTGGACACAGAATGTACAGTCTTCTGTTTATGGCCACCGTCCTGCCATTGATAGGGAGAGGGTGTTGAGGGTTTCAGCTGCTGCTATTCCGATATTTTTGCAAAGGAAAATAATCAAACCAAAGAGTATTCCGTGATCTGTAAATTACATGAAGACACAGTGGAGGGTGGGGGTGACGAAGGCACCCTCTCGTCACACAGTGCTGCCACTTAAAGACTTGAGATATTTGCAGTGGGGTGGGTGGAGGGGGGCAAGAATGAGGGAGGGAACTCTTGCAACTTCTTTCTGAAAAAGAGAAAAAAAAAATTAAAAATTCTGGTGCACAGGTTTGTTTTTTTTTTTTCAAGAAAATTTTGCAGAAGCTATGTTTTTAAAGTGTACATTTTATAAAGTTTATCAGATATTTTCATATTTAAAGCCAAATGTAAATAGAAGTCTGTAAAGGGAAGAAAATTGCCATAGAAAGTATAATTTCAGTGCAGCAATTTCTGAGAGCTAGTACCTATATGCTACCGGTTAGCATGGTTTTAGCAAATATTTACCAGCCTTATAAGGTTTGTCTTGCTTTGTTCTCCTGTTATTTATTTCAGCATGGACTGTTCATTTGAAAACTTTTTCTAGTTATTAGTATTTTAACAGTTACAAGCTTTAAATGGCAATTTTTTTTTTCTTTTTGTCAAGAGCCAAGACACAGTAATGCACAATGTTGTTGTTGTTTGTTGTTTTTGCTGCATTTTACCTTCAGAGCCTCGGTCTTTATTGACTGGGTCCCCTTGCTGAGTGCACACATGTCATGGGAATGCAGACTGAAGAACTCACACTGAGTATCTGGGGTCTGTTGCCAGATTCTTGTTGCTTCTCTGTTGCAAGCAAACCCCCACTGAATTTATTTAGGAATTATCCCCTTTTGAAGAATCTGTGCCCGTAACTGGATGGGCATTATATTTTTGGGAGGAGGTTTAGATTCCTGGTTATCCTATTTTTAAATAAAAGGTAGACAAAGTGAATTCTATTTTGATTATTGAGAAAGGAATATTAATAGTTTTCTATCCCTCTAAGATTATACTTGAATCAGACATTTTAAGGATGTCACCATAACNCATTATATTTTTGGGAGGAGGTTTAGATTCCTGGTTATCCTATTTTTAAATAAAAGGTAGACAAAGTGAATTCTATTTTGATTATTGAGAAAGGAATATTAATAGTTTTCTATCCCTCTAAGATTATACTTGAATCAGACATTTTAAGGATGTCACCATAACTCTGAAGTCACTTCCAAATTCCTGATGACAGTTTGTTCAGTTTGCTTCACCTTTTCTTTTAAAATTCTATCAGTGCATAATTCTTCCCTTCACCTCCTTTCTTCCCTGTCAACTCCCATCTCAAACCTCAGTGTCTATTCAGTGCATTTTGTTCCCTGAATCTTGTCACCCTGGCAAAAACACAAATGTCGATTCATATTTGATGATAAGCCACACAGTAAAAGCAAAAAGCCTGTTCTGAGAAGCAGAGTGGATGTTTTTTTCACTCTGTATCTAAAAAAGTTAAGGTTGTTTGAAAAGAAAAAACAAGTGTTGCATAGTCACCTACTACCAACGAATCCCTTTTCTAGTTATGTTGGGTTCCAAGCTCTGGGCTGTGGTGAACTGAACAACCCCAGCCTTTGACAATCCTGAGTTATTATCTTCCCATTTCCTGTCTTTTTGTATCTGAAGTCTTCCTAATGTACTGCACAAACCATGGATTGTACATATTTTTATATATTATGTCTTATTTTATTATTTCTAAATAAAAAGTTAAAATTGAAAACAAATCAGTGCAAGAAATTTTTGGGCTCTCTGTGTGATTCCTGTAGCATCTCAGATAGAAACCAAAGGTTCCCAAATGAGAGGACGTAAACTCGGATAGGTGGGAAGAATGGGACCATAGAAATCTCCAGAACAGGCGTGGTGCAGTGGCAGGTTACCTTAATCCCAGTAGGAGGAAGTCAGGCTCGGATTTTGTTTCTGGACAGAATGCCCTAGGTGGAGAGGAGAGGGAAACAACTAAAAAACAAGCAAACAGAAATAACAAAAACTATTGAATAGAAGGCTTAGATTTTACGTCTCTGTGTGATGATAAAAGTTACTTTGTTGAGCTTAACTCTGTGTAGGGCTCAGCTTTGTATTAACTCATTTCCCCAAAACCAAATCAGGTTTTTATATTCTGGTATAATAAATCAGAGTTGGCAAATATGTCCCATGAAAGGCCAGATAGTAAACAGTTTTGGCTTTGTGAAACAGTTCTTTGTCTCAGCCACGCAGCTCTGCTCTCATACTACAAAAGCGGCCACAGATAATATGAAAAAAAGGTGCAGCTGTATTATAGTAGAACTTTACTAATAACAGGTGGTGCGCCAGACTTGGCCCATGGCCTGTAATTTATTGACCTCTGTTATAGATGAAGAAACCAAGGCTAGGTTTTAAAGCTAATGAATCACTGAGCTGATACTCAACTGCAGGGTTTATCTGCCTCTAAATTTCATTGAATCCACTAAGCTCTATGGTCTTTCAGAGTTCATAGTTCCCAAGGATATGCGGGTCTCAGAGAAAACACCAATTCCTCTGGCAGATTTTGAATAGCTTAATTGTTTTTCACCAGTGGAAACACTGAGGAAAATCTCCATTCTGAAATATGGGTTGCTCCTTAAAATTTCTCCTTTAATAAATACTTGATATTTTTCCTTTTCACAAATATTTTTCCTTCAATAAAGCCCTTACTGTGATTCAAAATGGTCCTAAGCTCTTTGTGAGTATTAAATAATTTAATCTTAGTGGCGTCTGCACTATTATTACCCTCATTTAATAAATGAGGCTACTGAGGCTCAGGGAGGTTGAGTGTCTATTAGGAATGAAAGCTGAGATTTAAACCAAAGACATTCAACTTGCAGCACGTGGAGGGCCTAGAGATGACCACACTAAGTGGAGGAAGTCAGAAAGAGAAAGAGAAACGCCACATGATGTCACTTCCATGTGGAGGCTAAGATATGACGCAGACGGGTTTAGCCATGAAACAGGAGCAGACTCGCAGACGTGGAGAGCAGACTCGTGGCTGCCAGAGGGCGGGGCTGGCGCTGGGTGGACTGGGAGTCTGGGGTCAGCAGCTGCAAACTTCCCTAAGAGACGGATCAAACAACAAGGTCCTACTGTATAGCACAGGGGACTGTATCCAGTGCCCCGAGATAAAGCGTAATGGAAAAGAAGCTGAAAAGGAATCTCTATATATATGAAGTCTGGTTGATGTATAACGTTGCGCTAATTTCTGCTACACAGCAAAGTGACTCAGTTGCACACTGAATCAACTGTACTTCAGTTGAAGAACAGCTGGGGCCGTGTACCTGGGCCTTCTCGTCACTGCTCTCTGCTCTCCGTTTGGAGGCATTCTTGGCAAGTTTCAGCGTTTCGTCCCAGGCCTTTCTGCTTCTCTGTTGCCATTCTCTTAGGTGGGGAAAACACATGCCTTTTGTCTGCATAGAGTATGTGAACACAGGACTCCCCACCTCCCTCGTAACCTGCTCCCCAATTGCTCCCTCGGTTTCTGGGGAGAGGGCACAGCTCACAAAGGTAGACTAATGACAAATTTCAGCTTCGGTTTTGGGATGTGGGTAAATTTCAGACTTCAGATTAATTTCAATTAACTAGGAATTGTTTAGGCCTGTCCCGAGGTGAAACCACAAAGCCCTGTTACTAACAAAGCGGCAGGCACCTCACCACATCATAGGCTTCTGTTTTCCTCCAGCCAGGAGCTGCCAAGTTTAGGGAGAGCCTCCTGGTGGCTGGTCCCGTTCAACAAGGTGCACAATGGTGACTCCAGGCAACAAGTTCAATGCTTTATGGGTCTCACCACTACTTGAAAAAAAAAGAAATATATATATACACATATATGTCTCACCACTATAAACACACACACACACACACACACACA
>SJYA01004600.1:30369-49112 GCA_006410615.1 Neotragus moschatus
GGTCGGGGCATGTGGGGTGGGGGTCGGGGCATGTGTGGGTGTGGGGGCGGGGCGGCTGAGGTGGTGGCGGGGCGACGGGCTGGCCTGGGGAGAAGCAGGTCCTAATGGCACTGAGTTCAGCGCTTAGACCTGGGCCACAGCTTCTTGGAGAAAAGCTGTTAGGCAGCCTTGGGGCCCCCACACCCTCCGGGGAGTGGCCAGCAGGTCACAGCCCCTCACTCCCCAGGACCGGGTTCACACAGGGTGGCAGCGGCCATCACAGCCTGTTCCCAAGCCAGCCTTGCACGCCCTGGGCACTCCGCCGCTTGCAAGTCCCCGCTCTCCTTAACTGTCTCTCTGCCCCTCTTTAGATGGCCATGCTGCTGAAACTGCAGGAAGCTGCCAATTACATCGAGTCTCCAGACAGAGAGAGCATCCTGGACCCCAGTCTGCAGGCCACGCTCTGAGGGCCCAGCGGGCAGTCACGGGACAGCGGGGGGGCGGGACAGTGCTGTGCCGTCCCCTCTTCCCTGCTTCCTCCCAGCGCGGGCTCTCCAGCCCCAGGACAGGAGGGGCCGTGGAGGAAGGGGCAGGTTCCTGGTGCTGCACCTTGGCAAACTCCCTGTGGGCCTGGCGGGTGGACTCGCGTCCCCACATCCATCTTCTGGTCTCCTCTGGTGACTGGGGAGAAGATGATCCTGGCTCTTTTTCCTTGATTTCTTGTCTCGATTACAAACTCCGGGGCTTTCTGGGAAGGGGTTCAGAAGACATCAAACAAGCCTGTGGTAGTTCCTGATTCTCACAAATGGCTCAGAGAGACAGCCTCGCCGGGGGAAGTCTTCTGGGAGGAGGCGGCTCCTGGACCCTCCCTTGGACCCTGCCCAGCTCCATCCACTGCCAACAGCTCTCCCTGCCCCCAGGATCAGGCTGCAGCCCAGGAAAAAAAAGCGTGTAGTTTACAAAGTTTAAATCAACCTGTACAAGGTATTTTAAAAAAGGAAAACAGGCTGCAGGGAGGAAGCCCAGTGGCAAGGTGCGACCCCCGCCCCCCCTGGACACACGGGGGCACCAGCGAGACGGCCGCCCGCCTGAGATGCGGCCAGACAACGAGGACGTCACTGCAGCCTTCAGAGAAGCGCCACCAGCTCTGCTCACAGCGTCTAAGTCAGCACACGAGTCAATAAACCCGACTTTTTGTTTTGTTTCCATTTTTCCCTCCTATTTGCCTATTTATTCTCTTCTTTCTCGGCTTGTTTTCCTGTACCCTCACAAGTCCATGAAATGCTCAAGCTGCTTTTCCTGGGGCTGGTCTGGCTTTTCCAGGTCGCCCTGTGGAGAGTCCAATGCCGGGCAACTGGCACCCGCAAGATGCCTGCCACGCAGCCGTGTCTGGCACGCTGGGGGCTCTCGTGGGACCTAAAGTGCCAGCTCAGCAGTGGGACAGGAGGGACCTCGAGTCCCACACATCTTGCCTGGAGCATGGCGGCCAGTCTCTGGAGGAGAACATGGGCTCATCCTGACAGAAGACCTCAGCTGAGCTTCCCCATGGACTGGAGGGAAACCAGAAACTGGAAATCTCCCTCTGTGGCCTGTGGAGCCCCCCACTGCACTGTTCTGATGGCAGCTGCTTTGCCCAACTGAATCCAAAATCCCTGGCTGGCTTTTACTGTTGGTTCTGAACAAGCGAAGATTCACTTAGGAGTGGACACCCATGTGAGACGCTCCCAATCAGAATATGATGAGTCTGATTTGGTGGCAAAGATCTGCCTTCCAAAGGGATCCACCTTTTGCAGAAGTTGCCCTGAAGTTTCGGCAGTCCTAATTCCTTCATTGGACAAGCATTTATTGGGCACTTACTGTGTACTGGTCACTGGGTATAAAAAAAGGTGTGAGTCCTTACATTCACTGTCTAGTAGGAAACATTAATCTCCACTGAACACACATCTCCTTATCTCGTGGACCCTCAGGGTCGCCTGAGAAACGGTGTCCAAACCGCAGAAGCCAGCCATACATAAGCCCGGGATTAACTGCCAGGGCACTGGGTTGCCTGGCAGGGATGTGGTTTTGGGCTCTGCAGACCAGGGAACTGTGATGCTCTTTGGAGCCCCAAGTAGCACACACTCTTACCCGAACCTACAGGCACAGTGACCACTAACCTGGGTCTCTGTCCCAGCAAACCAAGCAGCGGCTGCATCTGAATCTTCCTATCAGAAGAGGTTCACTTAGGTCCAAAAGCTGGTCGGGTTGCTCCTTCCAGAAGCTTCTACATTCACTGGCGACTCCCAGGGATGACAGATCCTATCTGCTGGAGGGGATGTCTGTTGATGCTGCTAGAGCTGTGAAGACCCCAGCCCTGCCAGAAAATATGCAATTCTCCCACGGGAAGAGGCTGTCTGTCCAAGGATGGTGCTGACATCACTGCCTTAAGGGCTCTGCCGTGCAGAAGGAGGCGGCCCTGGAGCGGGGCGTCCCAGCTCGGAAGGACGAGAAGACACCCCGCCAGGTGGGCCTTCCCTGGGCGCTGGCCTCTCAGCCCCACCTTGGCTGCCGCCCCGTCCGGCTCCAGCGCCGTCTCCCCCAGGGCTGAGCCCATCTCTCCTCGGTGCTGCCCGGCCGGTGCCTTCTGTCCCGGGCGTTGCTGGCTACTTGAGGAAAAGGAAAGGGGTGACCCCTTTCCTCCATCCAACTGCCTCAGACCCCCCCGGAGCGATGCCTGCCTCCCCGGTCAGTGTGGAGGCCACCGTGCCCCTAACCCTGGACCTCAGCAGGTTGGCCCTGGCAGCCTGGGGTTCTCGCGCCTCATCTCTGAGCCCTGGCCCACCGAGGCAACGATGGCTGGCCTTGCGCTCGGCTCTTCAGCTGCTTGCCTCCAGAAAGAGGGCTCCCGTCCGGCGAGGGGGCACCGCCCAGCGCTGTCCCTCTGGAGTCTGGACTCCGTTTCCAGCTGTCCACCTGGGCCCCTGGCTGTGGGCGTCCGTCATCCCCCAGGAATCGCGGCGACTGCGGCCGGCCGAGCCTTCTCACGGTGCTAGGCCCCTCGCGCTCACGCAGGCCCCTCTGAAGCCGAGCCCTCCCCGCCCTGGCCCTGGAGTGAGCGGCCAGCGCAGACCCACAGCCTCCTCTCCCACCTGTCCCCCTGCTTCTTGGTTGAGTCGCTGGGACCCCCAGAAAGGGGCGGCCAGGTCCCAGGACTAAACTCGCACCCCGGCACCTTGAGAAAGCCCAGCCCCTCCGGGACCGGACCGCGTGCCGCCCCCTCCCGCCCCAGCTCCTCTCCTCGCAGCGTCTAGCATCCAGCGAGCAGACCACATGCTTCACGCCCAGCCCCACTTCCTGGCAGAGGTGCGACCACGGCCCGTTTCTGGATGAAGGAGACCACGCGTTCTGTCCAGTGTGTTTGTCCTCTGCTCCTGCTTAGGCACCAGAAATAAAGCGCGAGGTGTCGAGGCCGGCGGAGGACGCGCTGTCTGTGTGTGTGTCTCCGGGGGCGGCTGGCTGCTGCCGTCGCGTCTTCCGAGGCAGCTCCGTGGTGCTTAGCTCTCTGCGAGTCTCGTCTCGGTGTCTCTGTTGCGTGAGCTGCGTGTCGGGAAGCGGGAGGCTTGGCTGAGGTCCTGGGGGTCCCCTTGCAGAGTCCAAAGTGGTCTGCAGACTAAGCTTTGGTTTTGAATGACCAACTAGTCTGCCCATCCTCCTTGAGGACCTAAGACAACATAGGAGTTTTTAAAATTTTTTCTTTCTTCTGCTTTTCCTGGTTTGGGTCTAATCTCATCTCTTCGAGCTCCTTTCAACAAGACCCCAGGTATCTAGAGGGGCACCCCGTCAGTCTCAGAGGTCACTTTATGTCCAGGGGGAGGAGAGAGCCCCCTCCCAGCAACACCTCACAGGGGAGCCCTGCACAGAGGTGAAGGCTGCCTGTGAGAGCGAGACTTGTGGGACCCTCTCTTGCAGGGTGTCTGGGAAAGGAAGCTGGCCTTGTCCTCACTGCACTTTTCGCACAGGCCTCTTTCTAGGGCTGATCGCGTCCTCCTCCTGCTGCTGCTTCCTTCCCTACTCCTGGGCCTTAGCTAAACAGAAGCCAGCAGGGAGACTCTGTAAACACCCCCACCCCCACCCCGCTGCCTGCGCACTGACAGGATGAAGTGTACTTTTCCAGAGAGTCTGCTGCTGGACACCGGAACTGTCCAATGGTAACTGGGTTACTATTACACTACTGAGTTCTGGCCCATAGCCCCGCCAGAGAGGCCACAGTAAGAAAGCGGTTTAGGACCACTGTTCTCAGAAGACCAAAGCCTGAGAATAACGCCCTTTGTAACTGCAAGGAGTTTTATATATCCGTGAGCCCTCAGTCAGCCTCGCCAGGGCCATAGGGGCCGCCACCTTAGCCTACCCAGCTTGTCAGCCCAGCCTGGAGGACATGCTCCTGTCACAGGCCCCGGGGGAGGTGGCGCGGTCTGAGAGTGAGGACACAGGCCGAGAGGAACCTGGAAGCTGCAGGGCTGCCAGTCCAGGGGGCACCGAGCCTGCGCTGCTGGACCCTCCCAGTTTGGCCTTTGGGTCTCTTAATGGCTGTGTCTGGAGGGCTTTCTGTGACGGGCGTGGTCGTGGAAGGAAGTCGGCATCGGTCCTTTGATTCACCTCTTTCGCTTCTTAAAGCAGCGGTTCTTGTATCTGTGTACAGACCATCAGTGTCGGCAGCATCTGAGGACTTGAGGAAATGAAGCTCTCAGACCCCATCCCAGACCTACTGAATCAGAAACTGGGGAGAGGGCCGGCGAATTGTAACGAACCCTCTGGGTAATTGTGCTGTACACTACAGTTTCAATTCATTGTGTCAGGGAAAGCCAAGGACCAGAGTCCCCACACTGGGGCCTTAGGACCACGAATAAGGTTCTAGGTTAAAATTAGTTTCAAGGTCTTCTCATGTGCCCACATGATTCTTTTATTTAAAAAGAAGAGTATGTGTGCTTTTGGGCAGAAGTTAGGGGAATGCTTGTATTTCCTTGTAGAACACAACCTCCAGGGTAAAAGATCACAGCTCTGAGATTTCCAGGGGGATTCCCAGGGGGACGCAGAGGGAGGGCTCTGCCAGGTATCCTCTGCTGGGTGATGCTTCTCAACTTGGCCTTTTTTTTGCTGATGATGGGATGAGAGCAGTTTAAAAGTCTGATCTGTATTTCCACGACACTTGTCCTGGCAGCACCCCTCACCCTTGTCCCACTTCTAAAGGGCACCTGCCAGAACCTTCAGTCCGTCCCGCCCCTGGCCTTGCCTGGCCACAGGAGAGCCTTCTCAGGTGGAGCAGAGGGCCCTCAGGGCGTCCATCCTTCCCCCAATAAAAAAAAAAATTTTTTTTTAACTGAAAAGAGCTTCGTATTTTCCCAAACTCACAGATGGGGCCATGGGGGAGATGTGTGTACAACTGGCCTTGTTTAGAGTTTGTCCATTCGCCCCGTCAGAGCGCTTGTGGGTGGGGGATGAAGACCCATCTGGCACTGGGCCTCCTGGGGTCAGGGACCAAGTGTCTTGAGGAAGGCATGAAGCGTGCACTGAAGTCACCCCATGGCCTGCCGGGCTCTTCATCTCCTGTGGATCTCCCCACATCCCTGCCATGTCTCCAGACTGAAGACACAGATGAGAAGGCAAGGGCTCCCTGTCCCAGACAGTCTCTGGGCCACTGCTGTGCAGGAGTCTCCTGCTTCCGAAGTGTTCTTTTTTTTTTGTTTCTTTAACAGAACAATCTTTTTCTCCAATGAATCCCAGCCCTTGCTGGGTTCCTCTCCGTGTCCTCGCCGGCCCTGAGGCAGGTGCTGCCTAAGGCAGCGCTGTTTGTGTGATGGAGCCTTTGTTTCCCAAATGCACTGGGATCCTCGGGTGGAAGGTGGGCAGGAATCTTTACAACTCTTTTTAATTTATTGGGCACAAACCCCCAAACCAGGATATGTGTGTGTCTCTGTGTTTTAGTTTTTATCGTTGGCCTTCCCCTCTTCCAGCCCACCCCCTTTCATATCTGATGTAGAGAAAGGGAGCCGTTGTATTTATACATAATTGCGGTAACAATCATGAGAGAGCTGGGCGATTTGTCTTAAATAATAAATCGGTTGACAGTTAAATCCATCCTGGGGCCAGCGGATGAGGCCTTCTTCCCTCACTGCCAGAAGCCCCCTCACCTGGGTCCTCTGTCCGTCAGGCATGTCTCCTCCCAGCAAGTCACCTGTTCAATGCCATTTGCGTTTCAATAAAGTTATCTCCTGTGCTGTCCGCTGGCTCTCTCTAGCTCCCTCTGTCTGGCTTTTGTCTCATCTTCTGGTCCATGCCTTGATGGGGAAGGTCATTTGCCAAACCCAGAGTTAAGACGCCCCTGCCCAGGCGTCTGCTCCTCAGTCCTTAAGCAGGAGTCTCTCAGCCCCCTTGGCTGGGGGTGGCACGGGGTCCTGCTTGCATGCTGGACCAGCATCCTTCACCAGAACCAGAAACATCCAGTGCAGATGTTGAGGTTCCGGTATTCTCCATCCACTGCCACGATGTTTGAAAACATACCCCTCTCTGGACTTGCCTAAGTTTTCTTCTGGGGGTAAAAGTGACATGATGTCTGAGAAAAGAGGCTGCTCTAATGGAATTCTGCTTTTCCTGAACATTGAAAGAACAGCCTTTTTCTTACTGGGGAACTGCAGCCCCTAGCTGGACATCTTTCCCCTACAAAATTGGGCCGCTGACACAAGCCCCTTCTGCCCTCCAATGGTGCTGGTTTACTCGCTAATTCGTGTCTGCCTCTTTGCGACCCCATGGACTGCAGCCCACCAGGCTCCTCTGTCCATAGGCTTCTCCAGGCAAGACAGAGGGAGTGGGTTCTGCCCTCTAACAGGAGGTGGCAAATGGGTTTAGAGCTCCTCTCAATTCTTTCGGAAGAATACTCAGGTGAGGTGGCTTCTCCCTGTGGCCAGCGTGGCCTCCACAGTCCTAGCACTGGGCTAGGAACTGATGGCTGGTTTCCTTTGCTGCTTGGGAATGAGTCACGGTTCCTAGAAACATTTTTAAGGGCCTTAACCTGAACCGCTTACTAACGAATGCCTGTTCCCCTTTGCTCTGACACTCCCGGTCCCACAAGGGGCCCAGCCGCCTGCCCTGCACGGCTAACCCCTCTCAGCAGTCCTTCAGGCTTCAGGAGTGTCTACACCTTGAGACTGGCCCCCGGTTGGCCCAGGACGGCCATATTAACTACTCATCCCTGCACCTCTGCAAGGTCCAGCCATAATTTCCTTGGAAAACAGTTATAGTTTCTCAACTAACAGGGCTTACTCTCAAATGGCCATATAAGCACTTACTCCGGAAGGAATGCCCCTTCCCACGGCAGCCCCTCCTGGCCCAGTCCTTGAGGCTGGACTCCCCCACGTGAAAAACCAACGGGCTCCCGCCAGTCGCTTCAGACTCTTTCCCCCGACCTCTGGATTCCCGGGTCTGAGGGAGGAAAACTCGCTTGCTTGGGGGCAAAAGAGGCTGGTCTGCAGGAGGCGCCAACCTAGACCCTCTCCCGCCCTCTTCTGACGCGCGTCCTACGCCTGACGCGGCCGCGCCTGCGGAGTCGGGGCTGCGTCCCAGCGGGCGCTGCGCGCGGGCCGTGCGCCGCCGCTCCCCGCCCCGCGCCGGGTTCCCGTGGAGACAGTGCAGTTCCCCGCCCGGCGGCAGGCGGCGCTGTCTGCGGAGGCCCGCCCCGCGGCCCCGCCCCGCACTCCCGCCGGCCAGCGCGCAGGCGCGGCTCTGCGGATTGGCCGCGCGCGGGAGCCGTCCGGCGGCGGGCGGGCCGCGGGGCGGGCGCGCGGCGCGGGCAAGATGGCGGCGGCGGCGGCGGCTGGCGCGGCCTCGGGACTGCCGGGGCCGGTGGCCCAGGGGCTGAAGGAGGCGCTGGTGGACACGCTCACCGGGATTCTGTCCCCGGTGCAGGAGGTGCGGGCGGCCGCGGAGGAGCAGATCAAGGTGCTGGAGGTGACGGAGGGTGAGTGAGGCGGGCCGCCGCGGGGGCCGCTGCCCGAGCCCCGGCCGGAGACTGGGCCGGCGGAGGCCTGGCCTGGAGGCCCGGACCGGGCGACTCGCGGGGCCCCGGGCAGCCCGGGGCTGGGGGCTGGGGGCTGGCGCGCGCCCCCGGGCCGGGGCCCGCCGGGGCCTCCGCACGCGTCCCCGGGAGGCGGTCACTGAGCGGGCGCCTCCCCGCCCCGCCGGGCTTCCAGCGGCCGACGCTGTGCGGAGGGGCGGCCGTGCTTTGTCTTTGCGTCTTTGTCCCCTGCTTCTGCTGGGAGCTCGAGAGTCGTGGAGGACGAGACAGGCCTTTGGTTTGAGCGTGTCCGCCGGCTCCTGCCGCGCGGGCCTTTCTGCAGGCGCAGGGCAGCCGCGCTGCGACGAGCATTGGATCCGGAAACCCGAGGAGGGGAATCCGCTCGAGCTTTCAGTCGGGAACGCGGCTGGCCTGTCGGGGCTTCGTAGGCAAAACTCCAAACCTGCGGACTCCTGGAGCTCAGCAGGACGGCCCCAGCACCTCAGATCGGCCGTGGGAGTTGGCCCTCTATGGACTGAGGGTTGTTTTTTTTTAATTTAACACAAAGCTTCCATAAATTTATCTTGTATTCTCTCACAGCATGAGAAAGCTCTTGAAAAACCAAGTTATGAGATCTGGGGTTTTGCGGGTTGAGGACCGTTTGAAGGCCCAGTTTTGTGAATGTCAGGCCCTGCAAGAGGAGCAAACGCTGGGCAGGAGAAAGCTCTTGGAGAGCCGTGCAGGCTGACCTGCGGGAGTCATCTCTCACACTAAGGCCTCTGCCGCCTCTGGGTATGAAGGAGAAAGAAGCAGGGGAACGTGGTCACGTTCAGGGCACTGCTTGAGTGATGCTGGAGACGTGGTGCCCTCCCTGCGTGGTACCAGGGTGCCCGGTGCCCCTCGGGAAGGCGAGCCTGGCTCCTGTTAGAGCCGTCCGGCGGCAGCTGGGCCCTGGGCCCCTCCTCCCCAGCCAGCACAGCGGTCCCGTCGAGGCAGAGTCCGTCGTCATCTTGAGGCCTTCTGGCGGTTCTGCTCTCTTACACCATCTTTTTGGATCTCAAAGTGAAAACTTAAACAGAAGGGCAGAATTTTTGCATTTGATCTCTGCCACTGACGGGAATAGGCTGACCCACACGCGGCGCATAACTTCCTGGGAATGTGCCCGGAGGTGCGAAGAGACCGCGCTGCCGGCGGCCCAGCAGGGAGGCGGAGACCCAGGAGTGGGCCGCGGTGTGCCGGGCTGTGTCGAGTCTGCAGAATTGAAGGCAGTGCTTTGGACCCTTTGGAGATTATTTAGGCTTAAAAATATCTAATTCCTGTTAAGTAAAAACTATGGAGAGCAGCCCCTTTCGCACCCTGTTTCTCAGGGAGGGTGGTGGCCCCGCCCTCAGGAGCCGTGCCTCGCTTCTCTCTTCTTCTGGGGTTTGATGCACTGTGCTCTGCGTTGGGTGCAGAGTTCCTTCTGTCTCATTCTCTCATTCTCACGCGGCTCCTTTCCAAGGCTGCTTTCTTCTTTAATGAAAACAGCACGTGGCTTCCCAGCCAGGCTTTCGCCAGCTGCCTGGCCTGGTGAAGCGGGCAGGGCCTTGCTCCCAGTGTTAGAACACCCTGCAGGCTGTTCTTGCAAATGAATGAATCTTTCCCACCCCTTTGGAGTTGCTTCCTGGTATAGTTTTACACTAGCAGGAGAAACCTCGCTTTCTGGTCCTAGGAAATACACTCCTTAAAACTTGGGCGTTGATGGGAAATCTGGGGGTTGCTGTCTATTATTTGTGGTCTTTTGATCCTTTTCTGGTTCCATGGATGACTACCAGACATGGTTGTTTCTAGACCCCTCGAATAGCCACACTGTCTTTCAGTTCAGCTCAGTCGCGTCCAACTCTTTGCGACCCCATGGCTGCAGCACGCCAGGCCTCCCTGTCCCTCACCAACTCCTGGAGTCCACTCAAACCCACGTCCATCGAGTTGGTGATGCCATCCGGCCATGTCATCCTTGGTCGTCCCCTTCTCCTCCTGCCCCCCAATCCCTCCCAGCATCACTGTCTTTTCCAGTGAGTCAGCTCTTTGTGTCAGGTAGCCAAAGGACTGGAGTTTCAGCTTCAGCATCAGTTCTTCCAATGAACACCCGGGACTGATCTCCTTTAGGATGGACTGGTTGGATCTCCTTGCAGTCCAAGGGACTCTCAAGAGTCTTCTCCAACACCACAGTTCAAACGTATCAATTCTTCGGTGCTCAGCCTTCTTCACAATCCAACTCTCACATCCATACATGACCACTGGAAAAACCATAGCCTTGACTAGATGGACCTTTGTTGACAAAGTAATATCTCTGCTTTTTAATATGCTGTCTAGATTGGTCATAACTTTCCTTCCAAAGAGTAATTGTCTTTTTTTTTTCTTTTTTTTTTTTTGAGTAATTGTCTTTTAATTTCATGGCTGCAGTTGCCATCTACAGTGATTTTGGAGCCCAGAAAAATAAAGTCTGACACTGTTTCCACGGATTCCCCATCTGTTTGCCATGGTGGCGGGACACTGTCCTTATGAGCCACTCATTACTGCCTCGTGTGGGAGCTGGTCCCAGGCGGCCCAAGACCAACTCATCTGCCCCGTCTGACAGACAGGTCTGCTACCTTCCTTGCTGCCATGTGATGACCCTGAGTCTTGGAGATCAAGCAGAAGAGTCTCTCGTTTAATTTAGGGGGAGACACAGGTCAGCTATGAAGTCCGTGTTCAGTAGACAGACGAGAGAGGCTGTCATGCTCGGAGCAGAGTCTGATGTGGAAGAAATCTTAAGAAGCAGTTATCATGGAAAATTGAGGTGCTGGAATCCAAGGTACATCTGGGTCATTCAGCCAGCAAGCAGGTATTTTCCAGGAAATAGCCCACTGCTCACCTGTTCCCGTATTTTCCAGTGTGGGAGTCTGTTCTCTTAAGCCAAAGAAGTGTACGTGTGTGAGGGATCCGCCTGACTCGAGCAGTGGGTTAGCTTCGAAGGGATGAAGACCGGCTGTTCCCATCAGCCTGGTATGCTGGAGTGGTGGTTTTGACTCCCTGGTCGCTGGGCACCTGAGGGAACCCAGCAAGCCTTCCTGACTCACGCAGCCTGCAAACAGGGCTGATGGGCAGAGGATATAGTGCCGCCCTCTTCAGATGGCGCCCCCAGCCTGCACTGAGACGCTTATCACTGCAGAGTCTGCACAGTGAAATCCCAGCAGATGATTGGTTCCCTTTGTCTTCTTAGGAGGTTGCGCTTGTGTGTGTTGTCAGCAGTGTTTGAGTTCAGCTCTGCCTCTGTAAAGTGCTCCTCTAATTCCATTTTACTTGATAGGTGGGATCATATCAAGCATCTTATAGACACGGTAATTTAAAAGAAGGAAAGTTTGTGAACTGCTGAAGGTCTCTTGCGTCAAAGTCTGATGTTGTCTACTTAGCTTTTTGAACTCTGTGTGTGTGTGTGTGTGTGTGTGCAACACACCACGATCGTGAGTTTTAAGAGTGTCAGCTCTTCGTCTGGTGTATTTATGCGTGGCCTGTTTTTATATCTCAGAACACAGCTGTTTCCTTCTTCTCTTCTCTGTCTGCTCTCCTCTGAGAGCAGCATCACCTGAGTCTGGAATGTGTTGCTTCATTCATAAGCTTTAACTCTCCAGGCCAGCGCAGCACAGACTCTTTCTTTGGGTGCTTGCTTACCTTGCTGCGTCGGGTCTCGGTCTCAGCGCTCCAGCTCTTCGTTCCGTCATTTGGGATCTTCTGTTGCGGCGCGCGCTTAGCTGCTTCGTGGCACGTGGGCTCTCAGCTCCCTGACCGGGGATCGAACGCATAGGGCAGACAGTACACTCGCTTATGTGACGTGAGAGCCGAGGTGATTCTCTTCTCTAGTTACTTCTTTTTGTTTGTTAGAAATGAAGACATTTGGCCTTGACTTAGTTTTTTATGTCTTGCTCCCAGCAGCTGGGTCCCTGAAAAGACATTTTTTCCTTCCCTCCCACCACTGCCATGTTGAGCTGGGGAGGGGGCTCCTCTCGCGCGCTTTTCCTGGCATCTCACGCTCCCCCGTCCGTCCCAGTGCCTGCGGCTGAGGCCCGCTCCCTGGTTCTCACGGGCGCTTTTCTGGCTCTTTTGCAGTGTAGCGTAAGCACTGTCAGCTGCGAAGGAGCCCCTCCAGGATCCAGATGCGCTCCTGGGCGCGTGGCGGGCACTGAGCCCCGCGGAAGGCGGCCGCGCTCGGAAAAAGGCCAGTGGTGGAGCTTTCTTTTTCCTTTCAGCTGTGGTTTTGTGAAAGTCCTGTGAGAAAGGAGGCTTCCCCAGAGATTCCCTCCTTCCGGCTGGTCCCCAGTTCTTGGAGCAGGAGCTTTCCTTACTGTCCAGCCTCAAGTCTCCAGTCAGCTCTTGAGACCGGGAGCTTGTATTTCTCAGCTTATCCTTTCTTCTCCGTGCTGTCCTTGGAGCTCCCCTTCTAAGCCAAGTTGTAGAAGGATCCTGTTTTTGCCTGGTAGGGTGAAGTAAAAAAGAAAGGGGAGCAAAGAAAACCAGAGAAGGCAGCAGAGACTGAAGGGCCAGAGGGGGATTTGGAGAGGGCGAGAGGTTTCTTCCAAAGGAGGTTCAAGGGCACCTTGTGGGGTCGGGTTAGAGGTTAATCCAGCCCCACTTGGAGTTGGTGCGAACCCAGGTTCACAGGGCTGTCCTTACTCGTCTTGGGAAAGGGAGCCAAAGAAGTGAAGTTTCTTAAGGAAAATGGCTTTAGAAAGCCGACTTCAGATAGCCTGCTTGAGAACGTCCTTCTTTGGCCTAACTCCGTAGATGGGATCCCACCGTAACCTGCATCTGTCCCTCAAGCAGGACGAGTGCGAGAGCTGTGCCTATCTGTCTCTTGCATTTTCCCCGCCTTCGTCGTCCCAAAGTCGGCTGTTCAGGTGCTCCCACGCTTCCTGAGGGAATTACGCCAGTTTCAGCAAAACTGAAAATCGCCCAACACTCACTAAAATTAAAAAACTTTTTTCTTTATGGGTGTACTTAGTTATATTACATCAAAAACTACTGTATGATCTGTTAAGTGAATCTGTTAACAGGATTTTTTCCTGCTTCACAGAAGTCATCCATGGATAAGGCAGTGGTGTTGATAAGATTTAAAGTCAGTCGGAGAGCTTGGCGCTTTCTCCTGGCATTTCATCCTGTGTGCTCTTCTGTAGAGCAGAGTTCACTATTTGTATAGCACCACATTTTTTAAGTAATTTTAAGATAACTGAAAGCGAAATTAAATCTTGCAGTATGAAACTCTTCTGCTTGACAGTAGCCTGTATTTCTAGTGGACGATAGTCTAGAGTAAGTTAGGTTGGATGAAACTGCCGCCTTCCTTCTTGTACCCCCTTTAGCCTAATGCCTATGAGCTCTTTGTCTTTGAGTTTGGGGGTTTCCAAACCAAAGTCGATCATGACACTGTCTTTGAAACTCTGGGAGCCTGTGGTGAAGAAAGTGGATTTTGTGTATCCATTCTAAAGACCTGTCCTTAGGTGATATTCTTTGAAGATTTTGA
Source organism: Neotragus moschatus (assembly GCA_006410615.1). Classification (NCBI taxonomy): domain Eukaryota; kingdom Metazoa; phylum Chordata; class Mammalia; order Artiodactyla; family Bovidae; genus Neotragus; species Neotragus moschatus. Next base: position 43,908 of record SJYA01004600.1, read on the forward strand.
TTTCCATTAAAGCTTTTGAGCAGAGAGTCATACTTTTGAACTTCCAAGCCTCTTCTTCTGTGGCGGAAATAAATTGGAGACAAAGTCCTCTGTGGAACCAGGCTGCTGGCGCAAATCCCCTGCTGAGGCGGGTGCTGGGCCCCACGTGGGTCCTAGTCTCCTGGCCTCTTCCTCTCCGCCCTCGTTTAACTGCAGTCTCAGTGATGTGTGAAGCACGGTGATTGGTGGAAACTGGGCAGGCTCAGTGATGTGTGAAGCACGGTGATTGGTGGAAACTGGGCAGTCTCAGTGATGTGTGAAGCACGGTGATTGGTGCGAACTGGGCAGGCTCGGTGATGTGTGAAGCACGGTGATTGGTGGAAACTGGGCAGTCTCGGTGATGTGTGAAGCACGGTGATTGGTGGAAATTGGGGTGTGCTCTTCGATAGGTTCCAAGACAAGATGAATTTAAAGGTGATGTTTGAGTGAAGAGCTCCCAATCACTGTGACCCTCACCAGACTACCACCTCCTCATGGACTTGGATGGAAAGTGTGTGTTCACACAAAGCTCTTCCTTAAAAAGAGTGGGCTTGGCGGTTCTTGGGTTGATGAGAAAGGACCCCTGTGCAGAGTCGCCTGGCCTTCCTGTAGTAATGACTCTCTGACGGGTGCGGGGTGGGCTGGGGGGTGGGGCCCGGTTCCTTCTCCTCTCTGTGCGCCTCCGTGTGAGCGCTCCCCCTTCGTCTGTGCATGCACTGGGAGGGAATTATTCAGATTGGCTTAAGCTTTATAGTCTCCACTCAAGTTTCAAGTCCTTCTCAAAAATGCCCAATTTTATTCCTCAGTATCTTTCTTTTTCACACCTTGTGGCTAAAGGTTTTGTTTATCTTGATCTTCCTTGTCCCTGTAGTGGTGATCCAGACCTTGTACTTTTGGCAGGAACATTAATACCCGCATCAGAGTGGTCCGTGCAAAAATTGTTGAAATGATGCCTTAAAAGAAAACAGTGTGTGTCCTAGGTGACTTATGAGTGTGTTATAGACGTTCTGAAGGACCCCACGTAGGCTCACCAGGGTCGGCTGACAGGGTTCAGGGGAGAGAATCCCGAGCTTCTTAGCCAACTTGGAGCCGTCAAGCTAGCACCCAGTGTCACATGGCGGATCTGAGGTCAGAGGGTGTGGGGGCCTAACAGGCGCCCTTTGCCCTCTCCTCCTTCCGTGGGTGTCACGTGCACTTCAGGGCTTTTCTCCCACTCAGCTCGAGCTTTGGTCAGTATCCAAGCAGCCTGACTCACCTATGTTAGTCCATTGGGAAAGTTGACTCCCATATCTTTGGGTTGTAGGGACCTATTGTTTATTCTATTAAAAATGCGTTTTATAAAACTTAACAGAGACTGAACTAGCCACATTAACCCTAAGAATTAGAATGGACTTCAGTATCTTTAGAGGTAGTTCTGCAGATTTAAACTGTTTGCTTGTGATTTAATAACTTACTGCTATAGAAAGAATGTGGCGACTTTTTTAGTCTTGCAAACTCTTCCTTTCCTGAGTGGGACTTAAGTGCCATAGGATTGTATCAGTAATTGTAGCTTAAAATAAGAGTGTAATAAGAACGAGTAAGAATCCAGTAAGGTAGCATAAATTAAAGATGCAAAAACAGTTAAAATACAGAATCAGTCACCTTCACATACCCAAACAGTAAAAGGCTAGAGGATATAGCAGTGGTTTTGGTTTTTTAAGGCCTTTACAATAGCGACAAAAAGATTGCATGGTCAGGAGTGAGATGAACAGGAGCTACCCGGAGAGCTACGGGCAGCGTTAGCCACCCCGAGACAAGCGGGACAGTGAGCTATCCTTGGATAGGACAGCGCTGCATTCTAGACGGATGAGACGGGTCGATTCTGAAGGTCACCGAAAAGGAAGCTTGGAAGGAGTAGCTCCCAAAACACCAAAAGCGGCAAACGGGAGAAGAGTTAGTTCCCGCAGGCACTGAAGCCTTAGCTAAAGCCTCTGCAATCGAAACAGGCGCACGGCGCTGGCACACAGAATGCGGGGTAAGACAGAGGCCTAGAGACAGACACGAGCGACTGGAAGGTGACTGTTGGTGCCGGCGGCCTCTCAGCCACTGAGGTAAGGACACGCCTTCAGTAAAGGTGCTGGGCCAGCTGCGGGGGGGGCCACTTGCAATTAGACCCATTCCCACACCGCACAAACAATCAGCAGCAAAGGGGTTCAGAATCTAAATGTTTAAAAAGAAACCATAAAAATTGTAGAAGGACGTATGGGCGAATTTTTCTTTATTTTTGGCATTAAGAAAGGCTTCCTAACTACGGCTCAAAATCCAAAGGCAGGAAAAGATTGATGAATTTGACTACCTTAAAATTTCAATTTGACAAAAGTTAGGACCAGCAAGACTAAAGTACAGCTGTGCCTAGCATGTTCAAACTGGAGAAAACCAAGAGAGAGACGATCTTAAAGGGAGTCAGAGGGAAAGAGTACCTCATCTGTGGAGGAACAAGAGTTTACACTCACAGTGGACGGCTCTTCAGAAACCAGACAAGCAGGAGAGGAGTGGAGTGAAGTATTTAACCTGATCATAGAAAATATATTGCCCACCTAGAATTCTGTATCCACTAAGCTCACCTTGAAAGCTGAAGGATTAAGACTTTCTCAGCTGAAGGATTAAGACTTAGACAAGGAGACTCTCCGGTGGTCTGTTGGTTGGTACTCTGCGCTCCCGATACAGGGGGCCTGTGTTCAGTCCCTGCTTGGGGAACTAAAGTCCCACGTGCCCCTGTTCTTGAGCCATTTTGAGTGAATTGTTGCGTATGGTGTGAGCCGAGGGTCAGGGTGATCCTCCCACACGTGGGCATCCGGTTGTCCTGGCGCCCGCTGTTGAGCAGGCTGCTCTGTCCACATGGAGCGGTCTGCTCTGCTGATGCGGGCGGCTGTCTCTGTGCCAGCACCGCCCTGTTGATTGCTGTGGATCCGTAGTGCGTTTTGAAGTTGGGAAGTGTGAATCCTCCAGTTCAGGCCTTCTTTTTCAGGATTGTTTTGGCTCTTTGGGATCCCTTGAGATTTCATATGAAATTTAGGCTGGGTTTTTGTATCTCTACCGGACAGTCATTGGAATTTTGACAGGGATCGCATTGAAGGATCTGAATTTTAACTTGGGAGTGAGCATGGCAGCCTCCCCCACATGCTTGTGTATGTGTGTGTGTGTGTGTGTGTGTGTGTGTGTGTGCACGCATGTGCGCTGGGTCTCCGTGGCCACGTGGCCTTCCTGGTTGTGGGGTTCAAGCTTCTCGTTGCGGATGGGCTTCACTGCCCCTTGGCGCGTGGGGTCTTCAGACTAGGGGTCCAGACCATGTCCACTGTGTGGAGAGGAAGGTTCTCACCCACAGTACCACCAAGGAAGCCCCCAGTCTTTTGAAATTACTCCTTAGGTTGGTATTAGAAACTGTTGGCTTGTAACAGTTGTGTTTTTAGGACTAAGCCTGTTAAGACCGCATTTCCTTAGACTTACTTGCCTCTTGCCTGACGGCGTAGACCTGGGCAGCTCCTGAAGTCTCGGCTCTTAAGTCTTCTCTGGGTTGGGCAGCACCAGTTTTCGATGAGACACCTTATCGCCACCTTGAAGGACACGACGGCGTGCAGTGACGGGGGAAGAGAGAGCTGCTGGGACTGCCCACGGCGAGCAGCCCCACGCTGCAGGCTCTCTGTTCATCTTCCTTAGGGGAGTGAGTCTGAGCAGTCCCCAGCACCTTTGGAGGCGCCAAGTCAGACTCTTCTCAGATCTTTCTCGTTGGCGTCAGGGTGAGAGCTCAGTAAACCGCCATGGCTTCCTGGGCGCTCGTAGACTCACCGCGGAATTTTCTCTTCCAGAATTCGGTGTCCACCTGGCAGAGTTGACTGTCGATCCCCAGGGGGCACTGGCGATCCGTCAGGTAAGTCAAGACTGACTGGCCCCGTTTATAAGTAAGTTCTCCCTACTTGGTGGTGAAACTTTCTTATGGGGTAAGGCCAATTTATAAATAACTCAGAGTTTTACTCCAGACCTGGACAGGCCTGAGTGAGGGTGCGGGTGTGAAGAAAGGCTTTCCCACCTGGCTTGTTTCCTTCACAGCTGGCATCAGTCATCCTGAAACAGTATGTGGAGACTCACTGGTGTGCCCAGTCGGAGAAGTTCAGGCCTCCTGAGACCACAGAAAGGGTGAGGAGAGGCACTTGACCTGTCTTGCAGTGGAGGTTCGGGGGGTCATCGTAGGGGCCTGGGCAGAAGGGGACGGAGTGACTGGAGGCTGCCGTTTTGGGCAGCGTGCTGCAGATGAGAGCTCGAGCGCCAGGCGGACCTGGTTCACACTCCAGCCTGCTTTTTACGAGCTGTGAAATGTTTAAAAGTATTTTAACTTCTGAGGTTCAGTTTCCTAAATATCTAAAATTCCAGCTTCAGAGAGTTGTTTGCGGGTTGCGTGAAGTGGCGTTCCTCCCTGGTCCGGTGCTCTGCAGCTGTCCTGGGGCCCCATGGCGCTTCGAGGTGTGAGGCCCTTTGGAACTTCCCGCAGTGGGGGTGTTCCGTGTCTGCGCCGTCTGGGGAAGCTGCTCTCCGCGTGTGGTGCTGAGCGCTTCATGTGGGGCTCAGGTGGCTGACAAGCTCGGCTTTTAATCTCATCTAGTTTTCACCACTTTAAATGGCCCGTGTGCCTGGTGGTTCCTGTCGTGGACAGCATGAGTGTGGAGCCGTGGGGGGCTCGGGATGCAGTGTTGTGGAGCTCTGCACAGGTGCGCGGCGCCCTGCCCATGTTGCTCTTCCAGCACACGAACTGGGCGGCGACCGGCCGCACTCTCACACCCCGCTCTCATGCAGGCAGGCTTCTCTCCTCTCCAGGCAAAGGTCGTCATCCGGGAACTGTTGCCCAACGGCCTGAGGGAGTCCATTAGCAAGGTGCGCTCCAGCGTGGCCTACGCGGTATCAGCCATCGCACACTGGGACTGGCCTGAGGCCTGGCCACAGCTCTTCAGCCTGCTCATGGAGATGCTGGTGAGCGGAGACGTGAACGCCGTCCACGGTGCCATGCGGGTGCTGACAGGTACGGGCGCCGCACCCTGGCCTTGGACTCCTCCCGGCTCTCACCTCCATGCTCCCCGCCCGCGTCAGGGACTTCCCCCCCCCCCCCCCCCCCTGGGGGGAAGGAAGGGGGCGGCCCAGCATGGCCCCCGGGGGCCG
>SJYA01004600.1:49179-69732 GCA_006410615.1 Neotragus moschatus
TGCGCCCCCGCCGGGGCAGGGCCCTCCCCCCCCCCCCACCCCCGTCAGGAGAGGGCCGCGCGTGGTGGTCCGGCATGCAGGCTGCAGGGCACGGTCTGGCTCTCCCCTAGCCCGACCTGCTCGCCTCTTGAACCTGAGTTTCCTGGTGTGCGGAGCTCGGGGGTGGTGCCGTCCGCCCGGCGGGGCTTCCGGGGGCTTCGGTGAGCCATGTCGGTGAGGTGCCCTGTGCCGTGCGACGGGTCTGCGCAAGACTGTACCTGCTGTGATCAGCGTCATCATTACACGGCGTTTTCTGCTTCATTCACTGCAGAGATAAGAGCAGGCAAGTCAGGTTTCTCTGGGAATGTTGAAAGAAGACAGAAACGGCCACACTGTGTAGTCAGGACCTTCGCTTGGCCAGCTTCGGACACGTGTAGTCTTTGGTGTGAGCAGTTGAGAAAAATACTTGAACTTTTGGTCCCAAGAGGTTGGTGAGGAGCTCTTCTAGGCATGGGTGGTCTGTCCGTCCCTCAGAGGCCTTGCTCACCCCCAACCCGCCGGCGGCCGGAAACCTCGCCTCTGCAGGTCCCGCTCCGCCTCCGCCCCGCTGCTGCTTCGCTGTCAGGGGACCCTTGTGTGGACCGTAGCCGCTGGACGGTGACGTGTCAGAAAGCGAGGTCTTCATATCTTTCCTCCTCTGTGGTCGGCCATCTCACCTGACAAGTACTCTTACCTAGTTAGGAACGGCGTTTCGACAGGTCTTGCTTTATTAAACTTTGGGGCCCAATTTTACAAGTTCGTCGAGCACTGAGTTTGAGCAGGCTCCGGGAGGTGGTGAAGGACAGGGAAGCCTGGAGAGGTACAGTCCATGGGGCTGCAAAGAGCCGGGCACGAGCCACGGCGGCTGAGCCACAGCAGCAGTCTGACGTTGATGGCTGTACCGGTTCTGTGTCCGAAAGCAGTCCCTCCTCTCGCCTGGTTTCATGCCCCTCCTCGCATCCCCCTGCCTCTTCGCACCACCCAGCTGGGTGCACCTGTCTCGATGACCTGTGACACGTGCTCGCGGCGCGCGCAGCCGCCCTGCTGGGAAGATCGCGCGCTCCGCTCAGACTCTCGCTTTCTTGCTTGCGGCTCTGCTCCTGTGCGTGGCTAACTTCTCAGGTGACCTCTCACACCATTCTGTGGAGTGAGCTTTCTAGGGTTCTTTACTCACAGCCTCATGATGCCAGGATATCAATTAACAGGTCTATTTTCCACTAAGGAAAGGAAGCCTCCTCCTCCCCTGTCTCCTACACAAAGTTCAGCTGCTCCTTGTGAAACCTGGAGGAGAAGGTAGTTGCCCGTGTCCCCAGAGCGGTCTCGCTGTGTGTGACTAGCGGAGTCTGCTCAGTGAGATGACTGTCCTCGGCTGCAGGGAAGGAGCTGGCAGGGCATGCTCCTGCGCTGGAGCAGCGGACGTGGGTAGAGAGCGGCTGCCTCACACCAGGGAGCTGCTCTGTGAGGCTGCACTGTGCTCTGGGGGCCGCTAAGGCGCACGTTCAGGACGCAGGGTGGCGTGGGCGGGCAGGAGGCCAGGAGGAGAAGGGGCTCGTTGGGGCTGTTCAAGGCCCTGCTCCTGTTTGCCTGGTTTAGCGAGGCTTCCCATCAAACTCACTGTTCATCCATGAGAACCAAGGCCAACGGTGGGAAGGCAGCGCAGGCCCAGCTGTCACGGCCGAGGCCGCTGACACACGGCCGAGGCCCCCTCTCCCGTCTCGTGGCGCTCCCGTCTCATAAGTGCTTTGGAGACGCAGCTGCTGGCGTCCTGCACTTTCTCTGACTTGATGAGTGCCCTTAGAAAACTTATTTTGGACTTAACCGTGTGAAGGGCTGTAAATGAAGAATGGGCGCCAGAGTACAGAACGCAGTCGGTTGAGCAGCGGACGAGCAAGCGGGCGCAGACTCGGGCCCTGTGTCTCACGTCCAGCGGTGCGTCTCAGTTCTCAGCTTGCTGCCTCGGTGCCTCGTGAGGCTTTGGATGTGAAGGGAAAGGCTGGTTCGATGGCCAGACTGGCAGGGTAGCGGCCCCTTGCTCTTCCTTTGAGCAGCAGCCTGACCTTGGTCATCGGACGCCGTCCTCATGTGCAGGCCAGAGCGGGAGCCTGGTTTCTCCCAGGCTTTCTCACTTGCGTCACGGCGGCTTCAGGGGGCAGGTGCTGAAGGCAGAACCCAGCGAGGCGCCCCCGGGCGCGCCTGGGTGCCGGCACAAGGCGCAGGCCGGGCTGAGCCCAGGTTCTCCTCCAGTGGCCCAGCGCTCTCCACAATCTCGTGTGCCACGCTCCTTTACCCCTGCGGTGTTCCCTTTCCCTTCTAACAAATGCTGCACACTGCTTCCCTACCCCAGGGTCGGGCTCCTGGCCAGCGTCTTTCCCTGCGTGCTCCCTAAAGCAGTCCAGCCGTGATCTCGCGAATGTCCTCCTAAAGCAGTGCTGTCTTTACTTCCTGCTTTCTTCTCTAGAGTTCACACGAGAGGTCACAGACACGCAGATGCCGCTGGTCGCGCCTGTCATCCTCCCGGAGATGTATAAGATCTTCACCATGGCTGAGGTAGGGCTTCGCGTCACGGAGGGCGGCCCTGGCGCTCGGGAGCCTGTTGAGTCTGCTGCTGACCCAGACCTGAAGACGAGCTGACCGAGGGCTGCGTTGGATGAGCCTCGGCCCCTCCCTTGCGACCGGGAGGCCAAGCCTCTGGGGAGAGCGGAGGGGCTGCCCAGGCCCCTCTGGGGCCGCCCACCCGCTTGCCCCCTTAGCCGCGTGTCGGGCACAGCCTCCCGCACTGCTCAGTATGGGCCCTGCTGCGTGTGTTGGATTGGAGACTGCCCGCTGGGGGATGTTGCAGCCTCGCTGCTCCTCCCCACCCACAGCCAGGGGCTGTATTTTGGAAGCGCTATGCAGCCTGTGCTGGGATTCCGAGGTGAACCCAGCTGCACGATTCCAGTCAGGTTAGCCCACAGAGGCCTGTATTCAAGGCTGATGCTAGTAAGTTCTCACGTTGTGTTGCCTTTCACTCTGTGGACTAAATGAATCTGTCCCCTGGACAGGAGTGGTAGACATTTCCTGTCTCTCGGGGGCCCAGCCCCACGTCGGGGCTGAGTGGTCACAGTGGAGCCGCGCGGGCGTGTGCGCCGGCCTCACAGCCCCGCTGCGCCTCGCTCCCAGGTGTACGGGGTCCGAACCCGCTCCCGGGCCGTGGAGATCTTCACCACCTGCGCCCACATGATCTGCAACATGGAGGAGCTGGAGAAGGTGAGCGCGCCGCCGTCGTGGCCGCGGGCCTGCCCTGCGCTCTGGCGGGCGTGCTGGGCGCGCAGCAGCCGTGCCTGCGATGCCGTGAGCGTCCGAGTGCAGCTGGGCCCCCTCCCGTTGAGTCTGGCTTTCCCTGGTACCTTCTCCTGCATCCTTTCCGCACTGGCTGCACCCGGGGCTTTATTGCTCTCTCGTGGCCTCCTGCGTGGGACCTGCCCAGCTAAGAGATGCCAGTCCCCGGGATCAGGAGTGGTTTGAAGAAGCTCCTGGTGAGGAGCCGCCCGTGTTGGATAAGGACATGGCAGACCCTAGGGACACCTCCAGGGACCTTGTGGCCACACCTTCTGACGAGGGCCTGAGCCTGGAGGGCCCGGAGGCGCCACGCGCCTGGATGCCATAGACGCGGGCTGAGTCCAGGACTGATGTTAATTTATTTCTGCCTTCAGGGTGCAGCCAAAGTCCTGATTTTTCCTGTGGTGCAGCAGTTCACAGAGGCCTTTGTCCAGGCCCTGCAGATCCCAGATGGTCCCACATCTGACAGTGGGTTCAAGATGGAGGTCCTGAAGGTAAGTGCTTTCTGTTGGGGGGTGCTGGGAGTCTGCAGGGTGGTCTGACATCAGTAATTTCTCTCCCATGTCACTTGTCACTCTTGGTTTTTCCTGTAACTCCTCAGGCAGTGACAGCCCTGGTGAAGAACTTCCCAAAGCACATGGTGCCCTCCATGCAGCGGATCCTGCCCATCGTTTGGGGCGCCCTGACGGAAAGTGCAGCTTTATATCCTCCCGGGAGAGGGCGGGGCCGGCCGCCCCTTGGCGGGGCGTCTAGAGCCTCGGGCCCCCCGCTCGCGTGGCTCTGCTTGCTAAGAGTGTCTGCGCGTGGGGTGGGGTGTGTCGTGCCCCCTTGCCGGGTGTGTGCAAAGCAGATTCTGTTTCTTTACTCTTCATCATACTTACGTGAGGACAGAAGTCAATTACACAGAGGAAGTGGAGGACCCTGTGGACTCCGACGGTGTGTAGCGCGTGTGGTCATTTACCTCGTAGTGGGAAGAGAGTCGGGGGAGCCAGGACAAAGGCAGGAGGCTAGAGGCTTCGCTCTCTTGAGGACATTCTCACTGAGTTTCCTGTCAGTGGATCAGATGTGGGGAAACAAAAATTGAAAATCTGTAATCTGGTCCTCATCAGCATTTGCATAGGTCTTGTGAAATCATGGAATTTCTCAGTGGAAAATGTATTCAGTGTTTCAGATTCTTTTTTCTTTCTCCTGGTTGCACTGCGTGACTTTCAGGATCTTAATTCCCCAGCCAGGGTTTGAACCCAGGCCCTCAGCAGTGAAAGCCCAAGGTCCCAACCACCGGGCCACCAGGGAGCTCCCTGGCCCTTCTGCTGGAAACACCGGAGAGTGCCTAGTATGCTGTCCTCGGGCACTCCCGCTCCCTGGAGAGTCACCGTTAGCCAGCACCCTAAGGGCCCCCAGCTCACACAGGCGCTGCGGTTCCTTCCCAGCCTCTGTTTCCGCCTGTCCTCTTCGCTAAGAGCGTCTCTCCTGTCCGTTCACAGGTGAAGTCCTGGGCTTTGAAAACCTCGTCTTCAGCATTTTTGAGTTCGTCCATGCTCTCCTGGAAAACAGCAGATTCAGAAGCGCCGTCAGGAAGGCCCTGCCCGAGCTGGTCTACTACGTCATCCTGTACATGCAGATCACAGAGGAGCAGGTGCGCGCGCGGCGGCGGCGGCGGCGCCCAAGCGAGGGGTCCTGGGCGGGCGCGGCTCGTGTCCGGAAGCCGACGCCTGAGGAGCAGGGACCGGAAGTTCTAGGCGGCGGCGGCGGCCAAGCGAGGGGTCCTGGGCGGGCGCGGCTCGTGTCCGGAAGCTGACACCTAGGAGCAGCGGGACCGGAAGTTCTAGGGAAGCTGTGATTTCACGCACATCATTTTGCCGAGTCCCTGGGTGCTGGGGTTTGTCAGCTTCTGTGGCAGGTAGTCGCACTTGCAGATACTCCCACTTTGGTATCCGTAGGGGACCCCCAACCAAGGACCCGGTAGCAAGAAGAGCCGGCCTTTCTCTGCAGATAGTGAGACACAGCATTCAGATCCTTAGCCTGGCCAGAGAGTCATTAGCCTGGAAGAGAGCGTTAGGAGTACGGCGATGCCTGTGCTGCGTCCTAGGAGCTGACGTGACTTTCACGTTAGACTCTCATCAGACCTACTAGGCTCAGCACATTGGCCTGTTGGGGTCACAGCCGCCTGGCAGTGGGAGGGGCCGGCAGTCAGCCGCCTTACGCAGCGGCCTCGGCTGCAGGGCTTCATAAAGGGAACATTCTGTTCGAGATAAAAACAAGGTTGGAGTCTTCCTGTGTGTGGGGGCCAGAAGAGGGGGCCTCACAGAGAGCTGACTGCATCGTCCTTTCAGATCAAAGTGTGGACCGCCAACCCCCAGCAGTTTGTGGAAGACGAGGACGACGATACCTTCTCCTACACCGTCAGGATCGCGGCCCAGGACCTGCTGCTGGTGAGGGCGGCCCCGGCGCCCCACTCGCCGGGGTCCTGACGGCGTCCGCTTCTCCTCTTGTTCTAGACCTCCCTCAAGCCTTAGCTCAGCACTGGTCTTGGGCAGCTTTACCTTAGACCGGGCTGGGTAACAGTAGCTCAGATGGCAACGAATCTGCCTGCAGCCCCTCAGGAGGCCTGGGCTCAGTCCCTGGTCAGGAAGATCCCCTGAGAGGGAATGGCAGCCCACTCCAGTCTTCTTGCCTGGAGAATTCCATGGGCAGAGGAGCCTGGAGGGCCACAGTCCATGGGGTCACAAAGAGTCAGAGTGACTGAGCGACTAACAGGAGCATCCCAAGTGAAGTCTCAGACGCAGGAATTTCAGAGTGCTTGGCCTGGCTCTGACTTCCATGCCGGTATTGATGTCAGAGTTGTGTGGGGCATGCTGTTCTACCAGGAGAGGGTATTTGAATCAGGAACTCTTCAGTTTAGTTCAGCCTCAGCAAGGGTCTGTGTGTAGCACAGGCTGGCAGATTTGAAGCGCTGCGGTTGCTGTGGCGTGAACGTCCCGGTGGCTGCCCGTCTCCTCTGGCTCTGACCGGAGCACAGAGCTGTCTCTAGCCTGAGGTCTGTGGAGAAGCTGCTGCCTGTCTGGTGATAACGCTTATTCCCGTTTCACTGTTGGTGGGCAGTCCGTTGTCCTTCGGTGTTTCTAAGGCACCTCAGGAAGGCCACAGCATGTCACTTAGTAGAACAGCCTTGCTTTTCCAAGTCGACCTCCCAGAGATAAATACCTGGTCCGTTGCCATCCACAGCTGTGTCTCTCATGGACCCCTGCTGCTCTGCAGAATGTAGCCGTGGGAAGCCGTGCATTCTGTAAGCTTTAGGAGCTCAGCCTTCTAGAGAGACGGGTGCTGCCCTAACTTAGAGACCTTCGTGCAGCTCAGGGTTGCATCATGAGTGTGTCTGATCACGTTGGCCACGTGCACGGCAGTGCAGTTCATGGTTTTAATTTGCACAGAAATATCTGTTGGCACCTCTTCTCTCATCCTAGGCTGTGGCCTCTGATTTCCAGAATGAGAGCGCGGCCGCCCTGGCCGCCGCGGCCGCCCGGCACTTACAGGAGGCTGAGCAGGCCAAGAGCAGTGGCGCCGAGCACTGGTGAGGGGGCGGCGGGCGGCCTCGTGGGGGCACCCTCTGGGCATCGGATGAGGGCACGTGTCCTGGCTTTGAATCCCCTGTTCTAAAGCAGTGTTCCTTAAAATGGTTCAGTGCTTTTATTCTATCCCTTTTTAAAAAGCCTGGTAAGGAACGACTTTTGCTTTGTTTTCAGTTGGGAAAGCCTGTTACTGTTAAGTTCTGCCGTTTTCAGATATAGGCTCAGGTTGGAAGAGAAGCTCCACGCCCTTCAGGGTCAGGCTTGCAGACGCTCCTTTGCCTCAGGCGCTCGTGTCTTTGGCGGTGGGTCTGTGTGACTCAGCCGTGGGGCCCCTTTGGCAGGTGGAAGGTGCATGAGGCCTGCATGCTGGCCCTTGGCTCGGTGAAGTCCGTCGTCGCCGACAGCGTGAAGACCGGCAGGGTCCCCTTCGACATGCACGGCTTCCTGACCGGCGTCGTCCTTGCAGACCTCAGCCTCTCAGGTGCGTTTCAGCACAGCAGGGTTGTGGGGTCTTCAGCTATGTCGTTCCCTCAGGTAAACCTTGGGGTGGGATTCTTCTTGCAGCTTGGCGCTAGGGCTCCTTTGACTCTGCACTGCCCAGGGACCTTGACTCAGGTGTCAGCAGCCGAGTCTGGGGCGGCCTCATTGCTCACTCCTTGCCATCCTCCCATGTCTGCCCCCGGGTCCATGCCCACTGCCCGGGGTGGTGGTTGGCGTCTGAACAGGTCGCAGGTGTGGCTGCTGTGCAGGGAGCACTCTGGCGGGAGTTGTGAATGCAGAGCCCCCTGTGCCCTCAGGCTCATCCTGACCCCTTGCTTCAGCCCCCTGTACCCTCAGGCAGTCTGTGTCAGGCTCATCCTCTCTGTTTGCTTCCGGTCAGTTTTCTCAAACTGTCTGTTCCCTCTCAAACTGTTGTAACTAGATAATTAAAGTGCTCTGTTCTCACGTCCGTGTTCACTGCTAGCCTTAAAAGTAATTGCCTCGACTGCGTGGAGCCCATTCCTCCCGGCACAGGGCTGTGGCTGCGGGACAGCACCATCCGGAGAGCCAGGCCCCAGCTCTGTCTCCGCTTCCTGTCTGAGCCTGGGTCGTGGGGCCCTCGCCTGGCTCCTGCCGTGCCAGTCCGCTGTCCTGTGTCCTTGTGCTGACTTAGCCCTCCGGGCAGCCTAGGCCACTGGAGAATCGTCTCCTCTATCTAATGACGTCGTCAAGCCAGCTCTCGCTCTGAGTCACGGGGCATGGGGCTGTGCGGTTGCGTGTCGTGGTCTCAGGCCCGCTGAGGGCGCTCCTCTTTTCCGCAGTCGCCGCGCGCGCGGCCTGCTGTGCCTGGTGGGTGCTCCTCTCTCCTGCTGGGCTGCACAGCGTGTGCCCGCGGAGGCCTCGCCACACACCCTCCCGCCCCGGTGCGCACAGTGTGACTACATGCTGATGGCTGCTGGGATTTCTCACACTCGACCCTGGAAACGCTTTTCTGTATAAGCCATTCTCAGACTTTTTGGTCTCGGGACCCCTTTACACCTTTAAAAATTATCAGTGACGCTAAGGAGGTTTTTTGTCCGGTGTAACAGTATTTACCATACTAGAAATTAGAACTGAGAAGCTTTCAGAGCATAAGAACTGCAAGTGTCTGTCTCATTAGCTGTCAGAGCCGTGGCGACGCGCGCCATGGAACCTTTGGAAGACCACCGTGTACTCGACGGGGTGAGGCTGAAGCAGACCAGCGCCTCTCAGTTTTGCTACGAAAACGTTTCACTTTTGTAACTTCCAGGACTTCCTGGACCGTATTTTGAGAATTGTTACTCTCCGTTATGTGATCTGTTATGTGATTATCTGGTTTGCTAGGTTCTGTTGAGTAGGTCCCATCAACTAGTATTCATTGTACAGGTAACAAGGCGAAGCCCTGTGACAGCTGAATAAGTGTAGTCTCTGTTCTCAAAAATCTTAACAATAGGCAGGGCACAGTGATCCTTAGCCCAGTGGCCGCGACGTCAGCATATGTATGTTTGAACACATATACATAAAGTTCACTTTAGAAAGCTGATGGCGTAAGGTCACAGTGGCCCAGAGATAGTCAGGAGACTTCAGCCCAGGAGATCGTTACGTAACACAAGGAAAGGTGGGTGTGCTGGCTTAAAGGCCACGCACAGAAACGCAACGCAAGAGGACGGCTCCCCAGGGCGGGCTGCATGCCTGAGCTGGAGGCACAGGGGAGTGGAGGTGATGCCAGAGGCACTGGTCCAGGGGGCTTTGTTTGGTGAGCTGTGGAATTCATTGACGTTTTAAATAGGAGAATGACAGAGGTGTAGTTTGTAATATTCCAGTAGTGGTCCCAGAGTAGGGGAAAGCTGGCCATGGAGAAGCGTCCAGAGAGCTGGTTAGCAGTGCTTGAGGCGTGGCGAGAGCTGGGGTGGGGTCAGGGCTGGGATGTCTTTTTCGTCTAGGAATGTTTAGAATGTGCCCTGGGAGTCTGGGAAGCGGCGCTAGATTCTGTGCCGAGGGTCACACGTTTGCTGCTGTCTTCCACAGTCTCCCTTTTCCTCTTCATTAGCTGCGTGTGTGTGCGGTAGTGCCCACCTGTTGCAGCACGCCAAGGCGTGGGGGTTGGGAGGAGGGGCGAGTAGCTGGAACGTGCCGTGCCCTGCCCCTGACTGCTCTCTCTCCTTCCCAGTGTCTCCTTTCCTCCTGGGCCGGGCCCTCTGGGCTGCCAGTCGTTTCACTGTTGCTATGTCCCCCGAGTTGATCCAGCAGTTTCTTCAGGCAACGGTTAGTGGTCTTCATGAGACACAGCCCCCATCAGTTCGAATCTCCGCAGTGAGAGCCATCTGGGGGTGAGTACGCCATCTCAGAGCAAGCAGCCCTGTCTAAGAGGAAGTGCTCGGGGGAGACGCCCCAAAGAGCAGCTGCCCAGCTCACTGTGCTGCTGGGAGATTTCTGGCAGAGGCCTCCTGCAGAGCGAATGCTGGCAGGACGGGGCCTCTGCGAGCCCCAGGCCCTGACCCTGACCCTAACCCCAACCCAGACGCTTTCACTCCTCCTTCCTCTTCAAGCCAGTCCAGGTCTGCGACCAGCTCCCTCCCCCACAGAGGGGCCGGCGCGGGCCCTGGGAGAGACCTGCCCTCCCTGGGGCTGCACAGAGGTGGGCATAGCATGGAAGCGGGCTCAGAGCCCAGCCTACCTGCTTGGCTGACGGCGTCTGTGCTAGAAACCAAACTTGGGATAATACCGCCTGGAAACTGTGTGTGTTCCCCGATTTTGCATCTTTCTCATAGCTCGTGGCTCAGGTAGCCCTTTATTTGTGCTCCTCCCCAGACCAGAGAGGCATTGGTGTTTGCAGGGGTGTTTTCAAGTCCAAACCCAAGAGCCTCAGTTGAGCCCTAAGAGTTGCTTGAAACCCTGAACACACAGAGTTTCTCTTCCACTCGCCCGCCCTGCTTCCTGGCCTTCTGAAGCGGATTGAGGCGTCGTGTGTCCTCAGAGGGCACTAGGGTGCGGGCCGTCAGAGGGGTCTGAACAGGAGCCCTCGCTCTTATCCCTCCTGCATCGTAGTTTGGCATCTGTCCAAGTGCAGAGCCTCCTGAGGACAAGCGAGCTGTTTTGAGAAGACAGGCTCACATCCTGACTGCTGACTTGCCCACCAGCCCTGGCTGTGGTCCCATTTGACTTGGCTCTGTCATCATCACCGAACATCAAGCATCCAGGGGAACCTCACCGACCTGTGTGTCAGGTTATAGGAACACAGACTGTCCCAGCTCTGGATCCAGGGAGTGGTCCAGGAAGTCCTGGAGAATGCTGACTGGGACAGCCACCCACAGATGAGCCTTTGTCGAAGTCCACAGCCCAGTGGAGATGCTCCAGCCTGGCACTGGGGCGAAAAATTCAAGACTGAACACTTGTAAGAGGCTGGCCCCTAAAGCCTGAAGGAGCTCACTGCTACTTCTGACGCGAAGACAGCAACGCAAGATATAAAGGAACCTGAAACCCAAGGAAACGTGACGTCAGAAATGGAGCACGGCAGTTTCCCATAGCCAGCCCCAGAGACTGGGAGACCTATGGTTCACCTGATAGAGTTCAGAGTAGTCATTTCAGGCAGCTCAGTTAACTGCCGGAAAGCACAAAAACACAGCTTCATGAAATCAGAAAAACAACTGACAGACGAAATGAGAAATTCAACCAAGAGAGAGAAATCATAAAAAAATAATTCTGGAGCTGAGGGATACAGAAAATGACACGAAAAATGCCACAGAGAGCATCAGTAGCAAAACGAGTCAGGTAGGAGCCTGTGAAGTAGAAGACGGGGCCTTGTGAAATTATCCAGTCAGGGTGACAGGGAATCAAAAATGACGACAAAGGAAGAAACGTGAACCCAGTGGCACCTTTAGGAGAAATAGCAGGCACACAACTGCAGCCCCAGAGGAAAGGGAAGAAGCCTGTTTAAAGAAATAACGCGTGAGGGCGTCCCAAACCTGAGGGGAGGCTTGAACCTCCTCATCACGAAGCTAGTATACCTCACCCCGAAATTTCAGCCCAAGGTGGTCTTCAAGACACAGTGTAACAAAACCATCTAAAATCAGAGACAGAATTTTCAAAGCATCAAGAGGCAAAAACCTTTTTCTCATAAAAGGAAGCTCCCGTAAGGCCAGCAACAGATTCCTCAGTGGAAGCTTTGCAGGCCAAGAGACCATGGAATGATACATTCCATTGCTGATTGAAAAAGCTGCCAACCAAGGATACTTTACGTAGCAAAGCTGTCCTTCGGAAGTGAAGACTAGATCAAGACTTTCCAAGGCAAGCAAAGCGGAAGGAGTTCTTCAGTGCTAGACCTGCCTTGCAAGAAACACTGGAAATTCTTCTAGCTGAAGTGAGAAGATGCGTGTTACTAATGAGAAAATATATAATATATTGCTGCAGGTAAGTATACTGTGGATTCAGAATACCCTTAATCCTGGGGTATGGTTGTGTTAACCACCTGACTCGGGTATAAAGGGTAAAAGATGAAAGTGTTACAAATAGCCAGCTAAGTGAACCCAGGTCTTCCGCATTGTAGGCAGACGCTTTACTGTGTGAGCCACCAGGGAAGTCCTCGTAATGAATACACAGAATGAAAGATGCTGAGCTGTGAGAGCAGAGACACTAATGGGTGGGGGTGAAGGAGCAGAGCTGCTTAAATCTGTAGATACTTTATGGTGACCACAGAGCAAAAGTCTGTGATAGACGCACAGACGATGAAGAGGAGTGCAGGAAACACTTCCCTATGGACGGCCACCGTCCACAGGGGAAGACGGCCGTCCACAGGGGAAGACCGTCGTCCACAGGGGAAGACCGCCGTCCACAGGGGAAGACGGCCGGGGGGCAGTGGGGCCGGGGCCACAGCAGAGCCAGCAGCAGCCGAGCAAGCGACAGTCTGAGCTGGGCTTACTCACCAAAGGTTGCCTTAAATGTGAATGGGCCAAATTCTCCAATTAAAAGTCAGATTAGCTGAATGGACTGGAAGAAGGAACCAAGTGAGGCTACAGGTCTTAAGACACACAGGCTCAAAGTAAGAGAATGGAAAACAGATACTCCATGTTAATCCATGTTAAGTAGAGACCAGAAGAGAGTGAGAATGTCTGTACTTTTATCAGCAAGTGGACGTCAATTCAGAAGCTGTAACATGAAACAGACCGTTATACCGTAAGGGGGTTGGTTCATCAGGAAGATGGAACAGTCACAGATCCGTGTGCGTCTGCCGTCAGGGCACCTCAGTACGCCCAGCAGACGTTACCCCGAAAGGAGAGACAGGCCGTGGTATGGTGTCAGCGGATTTACACCTCCGCCCCTTTACAGTGGGCGTTTGTCCAAACAAAATCAGTAATGGAACATTGGACCTACCTGCACTTTGACCTGGACGGACCCAGCAGCCCTGCTGAGCAGCTCCTCCAGCAACAGCTGAGCCTACCCGCTTCCTAGGCGTGCGTGGGGTGCGCTGCAGGACAGCCCGTGCTGCCAGGGTTGGCAAACCTCAGGTAAAAATCATGTCGAGTGTCTTTTCCAGTCACACGTGGAGGAAACTTTTGAAATTAGGTACAGGAGGAAAGCTAGAAAAATCACAGATACATTGAAATCAAACAGTACTTTTCTGAACAACCCGTCGGTCAAAGGAAAAATTAAAAGAGGAATCTAAACATGTCTTGAAACACATGAAATGGAAATACAACATACCAAAACTCGCAGGAGACAGAAAGAGGAGTCGTAACAAAGGAAGTTTATAGATGGAAACACATTAAAGCAAAAAAGGAAAAAACCATCTCAAACAACCTCACTCTCTTACTCAGGAGCGCGAAAGAGGACCAGCTAAGCCCGGAGGCAGCAGGAGGAAGGTAAGAGCACCGACGGCATGGGGACCGGAGAGGCGTGAGAGGAGCCTGATGAGGGGGGCGGGCATTCTGGGAGGACACGCAGCATTGACAGGCTACAGCAGACTGAACAGGAGAGAGAGCACTCACACGAATCAGAGACGAAACCGGAGGCTTTACAGCCGGCACCACAGAAAGACAGAGGTTCATGGAGGCCGCTGCGAACAGGCATACGCCAGCAGATCGGTTACCTGGAAGAAGTGCATAGATCCTTAGAAACATACAGCCTAGCAAAGCTGAACCGTGAAGAATCTGAAAATCTGAACAGACCAGGAGGCAATGAGGAGAGTGCGTCAGTAACGAGAAACCTGCCACAGGAAGAGCCCGGGACCAGATGGTCCCACGGGTGAGTTCTGCCAAACATTCGAAGGAAAATAAATGCCAGCCCTGCTCAGACTCCTTCCAGATACTGAAGAGGAGGGAACGTTTCAAAACTCATTTTTCTAGGCCAATGTTACCCTGATAACAAGGACACTACAGGAAAAGGAACAACAGGTCGGTGTGCCTGACGAGCGTGAGCTGCACACAGTGCCAGCAAGCTCGGCCCAGCAGCACAGTGAAGGGCAGCAGGCCACCATCAAGCGGGGCTGACTTCTGGGGTCCAAAGGGCTCAGCGTCATAAACTAGTTAATAGATGCAATATCCACTTAGCAGACTGAAAAAATACCCGAATGTCTCAGTAGACGCAGGAAAAGCATTTGACAAAATTCAGTACCCTTTCATGACAAAAGGCTTTCAACAAAGCACGTAGAAGGAGCATATCTGAACACAATAAAGGCCACATATGACACCCCCCAGTTAATATATTCAGCAGTGAACGGCTGAAAGCCTTTCCTCTTAAGAACAAGGTAAGGGTACCCACTCTTACCACTCCTCAACATAGTACTCGAATTCCTGAGCAGAGCAGTTAGGAAAGAAAATAATAATGAGCTATCAGAAAGAGAAATTTAAAAATAGCTGCATCAAAAACAGTAAGAATAAACGTAAGTCACCAAGATGAAAGATCTATACACAGAAAGCTATAAGACATCGAGGAAAGAAACTGAAGACACAAACTAAAAGATACTTCATGTTCATAGATTGAAATAATGAACATTCTTTAAATGTCCAAACTAACAAAAGCAATCTACAGGTTCCGTGTAGTCCCGCTGAAAATTCTGATGGCATTTTTTATATAAATAGAGCACACAGTTACAGGCTTTGTATGGTGTCACAGTTCTTGGTTTTAAACGATATTACAAAGTGATAGTAATCAAAGTAGGATGGTATTGGCGTTAAAGCAGACACGAAGACCCATGGATCCCAGCTGCAGACCTGCACCTCTGCGGCCAGTGACTTCATGACACAGGAGCCAGGGACACACACGGGGGAGGACACTCTGCAGTAAATGGCGCTTGAGAATCTGGACCTTGTCTTATACCCTGCTTATTTAACTTACATGCAGAGTACATCGTGCGAAATGCCAGGCTGGATGAATCACAAACTGGAATCAAGACTGCTGAGGGAAATATCAGTAAGCTCAGATATGCAGATGATTCCACCCTAATGGCAGAAAGTGAAGAGGAACTAAAGAGCCTCTTGATGAAGGTGAAAGAGGAGAGTGAAAAAGCAGGCTTAAAACTCAACATTCAGAAAGCTTACTTAAAGTCATGGCATCCAGTCCCATTACTTCATGGCAAGTAGATGGGGGGAAAATGGAAACAGTGATTTTCTTGGGCTTCAGAATCACTGTGGACGGTGCCTGCAGCAGAAAAATTAAAAGATGCTTGCTCCTTGAGAGAGAAGCTGTGACGAACTTGGACAGCATATTCAAAAGCAAAGACATCACTTTGCCAGCAAAGGTCCATGTAGTCAAAACTATTTCCGCTAGTCACGTGTGGATGTGAGAGTTGGACCATAAAGAAGGCTGAGCGCCGAAGAACTGATGCATTTGAACTGTGGTGTTGGAGAAGACTCTTGAGAGTCCCTTGGACTGCAAGGAGATCAAACCGGTCAATCCTAAAGGAAATCAGTCCTGAATATTCACTGGAAGGACTGATGCTGAAGCTGAAGCTCCAGTATTTTGGCCACCTGATGGGAAGAGCTGATAACAGTGGTAAAGACCCTGATACTGGGAAAGACTGAGGGCAGGAGGAGACGGGAGCAACAGAGGATAAGACAGTTGGATGGCATCACTGACTTAATGGGCATGAGTTTGAACAAACTCCAGGGGATAGTGAAGGACAAGGAAGCCTGGCGTGCTGCAGTCCATGGGGTCACAGAGCTGGACACGACTTAGTGAGTGAACAATAATAGTCTTACACTATATGCTGAAGTCAGCTCAAAATAAAGACTTGTTCATAAGACCGAAAATCATGAGACCTTAGAAAAACCTGAGAATTTAACTCTGATACTGGTCTTGGCAATGATTTCTTTCACTTGACACCAAGAGCAGAGGCAACAAAAGCAAAAATAAATGAGTGGGACCACATCAGACTAAAAGCCCACCAAAGGGAGCCGTGAGCCAGCGGAAGAGGCCGCCTGCTGGCCAGAGAACATCTGCAGACCGCTTATCTGGTAGGGGTAGTATGCAAAATGTCTAACAGACTCAGACAGCTCGGTAGCAAATGAGCAATCTGGTGAAAAATGGACAGCAGAGGATTAGGAAAGACGCTTTTCCCTAGAGAAGATGTACAGGTGGTCAGTAGGTACATGAAGGGTGCCCAGCACCGCCAGGCCCCAGGGAAATGCAAATCAAAACCGAGAGCTCTCCTGGCATACTCGCCAGCACAGCTAGCATCAAAAAGGCAAGAAGGGGGCTTCCCTGGCGGTTCAGTGGATAAGAATCCGCTTGCCAGCACAGGGGTACTCCAGTTTGAGCTCTGGTCCGGGAAGATTGCTTGTGCTGCGGGTCAGCTCAGCTCCCAGAACTGCTGAGCCCACGCACCGGAAACAAGCAAGCTGGTTAATTTTTTTAAACAGATAAGTTTGACGAGGGTGTGAAGAGAAAGGAGCGCTTGTACTGTTGGTGGGAGTGTAAACTGGTGCGACCACTGTGGAGAAGAGTATGGAGGGTCTTAAAAGCAGTGAAACATAGAGCTGCCGCTGGGTCCATCCAGAGGAGGTGGGAGCCCAGTCTCGAAGCGACGCCTGCACTCAGGCTTCCTGCTGTGTGCCCTCGCAGGCTGCTCGAGGGCGGCGGCGGAGGGGCGGGTGCGGGCGATGTGTGTCCAGTGGGCGGAACTCAGCTGCGCGAGGGAAACCTGCCGTCTGCAGCCGCCGATGGACCTCGAGGGCACTGTGCTGGTTGCGATGCGCCGCACACTGCCCTCTGGAGGCTTCTGGAAGGGCCAGACTTGCTGTGAAGGGGAGCAGAAGGCTGGGGGTGGGGATGCGGGCAGGGAGAGGGGGAAGGGAGCTCGCTGTCGTCCCAGGATGAGTCAGGCCTGAGGCTCCAGCGCGGACCGCGACTGTCTGCACCTGCGCTGTGTGTAACAGCAGTGGGGACCACACGTTCCCCCAGCAGAAGGGGAACCTGAGGGGAGGACGCGGTGATAAAGTGGATGAGGGAACCTGCGCAGCGTGGGCACATCCAGGCACCACAGCACTCGTGCTCACCACGTAAAGGAGTAGCCACTGTCCCGGGAGAAGGGACGGGAGCTGTGAACACGCAGAGCAGAGAAGTGGCACGGCCCACGTTTCTAGAGCTGAGTGCCACGTGAGCAGGAGTGGACCCGGGGCGGCGAGCTCCAGGCAGGGGAGGGTCCTCTCTGTGCCTGTCCTCAGCCAGGGTTCACGTGGGGCCTCTGCCCTCTTCAGTCCTGCAGCCGGGCTCAGCCCCGCCTGTCCTCAGCGCATCCCTGAGCCTGCCCCGCCTCCTGTCACCAGCAGCCCCTCCTGGCCATCACACCGCCCAGCTTGCCTCTCTGCTCACCCAGCGCTAGTGTCTGATCAGGTCACGGAGTGTACGCCACTGCACACTGCCTCAGGGTGCTCCTGCACAGGATGCTGGTGACGGGTCCTCACGCGTGGGCCCCGTTTCTCGAGTCGCATGGCTGCTCCAGGTTCATGTGCGTGCTCCTGTCTGTACCAGGACAGGCGTGAGTACCTGGAGACTAACAGCAGCCACGACTGAGCCTCCTGACAACCGCCTGCAGGCCTCCCCTGCCTGCGGTGCCTGTCACCATGCAGGTGCCGACCCCACACCCAAAGCAGAGCTCTGTCGTCCCAGAGACGCCAGCCCCTGCCTCCTGCGCTCGTTCCCCACCTGCCCCGCTCCCCCTCCTCCTCCCTCCTTCCCTATCCTCCCCTCCTCCCCGTCCCCCACTCCAGCTGCCCTGTGTGCTCAGCTTCCGCCTGAGTTCCTGCAGGGCCCCCGAGGGGTTTTGCTGCCTGCAGCCGCAGACTGCTGCCATCTCTATGATCTCAGCTCTCAAACTGGTCTTTCTGGAGTCGAGTGCATGTGTCTTTGCAGCTGCAGTGGGAGCTCTCACGGCCCTGGTCGTGCTCTTCAAGCTCTGGGATGCAGGCACCCAGGAGAGAGCATGCCAGGCGGTCCCTGAGGCCACTGGACAGACACAGGGTTTTCCTGGGGCGTTGGTTCCTCCAAAGACTCGGGGAAAGAAGAAACTACATGTCAGGAGTGGCTTGTGAAAGGAAAATCCTTTGAGACACACTGACTTCCAGAGTAAAGCCTAAGCTCCTCAGCATGGCCTGCAAGATCCCACGTGGCCTGAGCGCACAGGGCAGCCTCTGACCTGCCAGGCTGTGCTGACACCTGGCGTGCGGCTGCCTTGAGCGCAAGTATCTGCCCAGCCCACTCTTCCGGAGGGGTGGTGGGGAGCACGGTGGCCTTGAGCATGAAGGCGCTGTGAGCCAGGAACAGGCAGTGGTCAGACCTGAGGCCCAAGCCCACCGGTATACTGGTCGCCATGACCTCTGAACCCAGCAGCTGAGACACAGATGTTACAAGACGTCTGAAAATTACACCAAGAGAAACAGTCGTTGAGAACTGGGGGGCCTTGTGTCCGCACTAGGTTCTTCTCACGTACAGAGATGCCGTCGCCATTCCACAGATAACGAAGACTTGGATGATGCATTTGAATGATGTGTCCAGTTGGACATGGAGAGCAGCATCTACAAATGTTTATTGAGAGGTTGATGTGGCAGGAATGCACAGCTGTGCGAAAAGAGCTTCACGACCCAGATACTCACGAGGGGTGATCACTCCCCTGGACCCAGACATCCTGGAGTGAAGTCAAGTGGGCCTTAGGAAGCACCATTACAGACAAAGCTAGAGGAGCTGATGGACTTCGAGTGGAGCTGTTTCAAATCCTGAAAGATGATGCTGTGAAAGTGCTGCGCTCAATATGCCAGCAAGTTTGGAAACCTCAGCAGTGGCCACAGGACTGGAAAAGGTCAGTTTTCATTCCAATCCCAAAGAAAGGCAATGCCAAAGAATGCTCAAACTACTGAACAACTGCACCATCTCACACACTAGTAAAGTGATGCTTAAAATTCTCCAAGCCAGGCTTCAGCAATACGTGAACCGTGAACTTCCAGGTGTTCAAACTGGTTTGAGAAAAGGCAGAGGAACCAGAGATCAAATTGCCAACGTCTGCTGGATCATCAGAAAAGCAAGAGAGTTGCAGAAAAACATCTATTTCTGCTTTATTGACTATGCCAAAGCCTTTGACTGTGTATATCACAATAAACAGTGGAAAATTCTGAAAAGGATGGGAATACCAGACCACCTGACCTGCCTCTTGAGAAATCTGTATGCAGGTCAGGAAGCAACAGTTAGAACTGGACATGGAACAACAGACTGGTTCCAAATAGGAAAAAGGAATACGTCCAGGCTTTATATTGTCACCCTGCTTATTTAACTTATATATGCAGAGTACATCATGAGAAACGTAGGGCTGGAAGAAGCACAAGCTGGAATCAAGATTGCCGGGAGAAATATCAATAACCTTAGATATACAGATGACACCACCGTTACGGCAGAAAGTGAAGAGGAACTAAAGAGCCTCTTGATGAAAGTGGGAGAGGAGAGTGAAAAAGTTAGCTTAAAACTCAACATTCAGAAAACTAAGATCATGGGATCTGGTCCCATCACTTCATGGGAAATAGATGTGGAAACAGTGTCAGACTTTATTTGGGGGAGCTCCAGAATCACTGCAGATGGTGATTGCAGCCATGAAATTAAAAGATGTTTATTCCTTGGAAGGAAAGTTATGACCAACCTAGATAGCATATTGAAAAGCAGGGCATTACTTTGCCAACAAAGGTCCGTCTAGTCAGTGTTATGGTTTTTCCAGTGGTCATGTATGGATGTGAGAGTTGGACTGTGAAGAAAGCTGAGTGCCAAAGAATTGATGCTTTTGAACTGTGGTGTTGGAGAAGACTCCTGAGAGTCCCTTGGACTGCAAGGAGATCCAACCAGTCCATTCTAAAGGAGATCAGTCCTGGGTGTTCTTTGGAAGGAATGACGCTAACGCTGAAACTCCAATACTTTGGCCACCTCATGCGAAGACCTGACTCATTGGAAAAGACTCTGATGCTGGGAGGGATTGGGGGCAGGTCAGGAGAAGGGGACGACAGAGGATGAGATGGCTGGATGGCATCACTGACTCGGTGGACGTGAGTCTAAGTGATCTCCGGGAGTTGGTGTTAGACAGAGAGGCCTGGCGTGCTGTGATTCATGGGGTCGCAGAGAGTCAGACACAAGTGAGCAACTGAATTGAACTGAGGTAGAAGTATGTGTAACAAACTTTTTTAAGGTAAATTTAAAAAAAATCTTTATGTTGGAGTACAGCTGACTAAGTGCTGTGTTAGTGTCTGGGGTCAGCACGGAGACTCAGTCATACAGGTGTCTGTTCTTAAGCTCTTCTACCATTTAGATGATTCCAGGCCTGGGCAGAGTACTCCCTGTGCCACACAGCAGGTCCTTGTTGGTTATCTGTCAACACAGCAGTGTGCACACGTCCACCCCAAGCTCCCACTGGCCCTCTCCTCCACCCCTCTCCCTCTGTAACCATAGGTTCATTCTCTTAAGTCTGTGAGTCTGTTTCTGTTTTTAAACAAACATCTAAGCCCCGCGAATAGTACACCACGTTTGTAAGTATGAGTGAAGTGTTTCTATAAATTGATCTAATCTTAGGTTGCGAAAACTGCCAAAAAGTACAAAATTTCTGTAACATGGGAGTAAAAAAATAGTCTACCATCAATGAATAACCATTGTTGCCGGGAGCCAGCGTGGGAATCCCACCCGTGAA
>SJYA01004601.1:0-31940 GCA_006410615.1 Neotragus moschatus
CCACCATCCTTCCTGGAAAGGGCAGGTGCTCTTGGCCAGCCGTTTGCCTGGCCTGGTGTGACCTGTCCCCTGCTCAAGTGATGGAGTGGGTCCTTTACGAAGACCTCTCTTTACTACACCGAGGATGGTTTGCTGGCACGGCTCCAGATTACAGAGAGAAGGACATGTGTCCCTGGTTGTTCCACTTAGCAGAGTAAGGGTGTGACTCACAGAGTGACCCTCGCAGATTCCAGGACCACGCGTTGCAGTTCCCTAGAAAACACTCTCAGCAAGTGAGTCTTGGTGTTTTTGGTAATATTTTCATGGTTCCTGCCCCAGTGTCAGCAGGTGTCAGTTTAATAAATAGTGAGTAAATGTGAGGAGTCTTCTTCCGAAAGAGAAAGAGCAGTCCCAGCTACAGGAGAGGTGACACCCTGACAGGGAGTCTGTACTAGGAGGGGCTGCTCTCACGTGGAGACTCGCAAGTGTTCACGGAAAAGGCGATGCCTGTCCGGCTTGTGGTTCTGCACCTGTATAACCATCCGTTCAGTTCAGTTCAGCTGCTCAGATGAGTCCAACTCTCTGCATCCCCATGGAATGCAGCACGCCAGGCTCCCTGTCCATCACCAACTCCCAGAGCCTACTCAAACTCACTCCCATCGAGTTGGTGATGCCACCCAACCATCTCATCCAGTCATCTCTCTTTATAGCCATACTGGTTATTAAAAATAACATGATAATTAACGGCTTGGGAGAT
Organism: Neotragus moschatus; assembly: GCA_006410615.1. Lineage (NCBI taxonomy): Eukaryota > Metazoa > Chordata > Mammalia > Artiodactyla > Bovidae > Neotragus > Neotragus moschatus. Next base: position 737 of record SJYA01004601.1, read on the forward strand.
TTCCTATTAGCATTTGGGTTTTTAAATTTAGTTTGTTTTTGGCAAGAGAATTGTTTGATTAGAGTAAGGAAACCTGGAGAGGCGGTTAGTGCAATCACTTTCTCTTAACTGTTTGAGACGAGGTGGCCAGGCTGCCCACACATGGCCCTGAGAACATGTTGATGTTGAAACTGTATGTGCAAATGCTCTATCATTTTCATGAAGGAGAATGGACATAAAAATGTGCAACAACTTACTTATCAAACTCCAGTCCATCAGCTCTTTTGTGCAGAGTTGACAAACAGTGATTCTGAAAACATCTGCTTATTTACATAAAGCATCTGCCTGGAATGCAGGAGACCCAGGTTCGATCCCTGGGTTGGGAAGATCCCCTGGAGAAGGAAATGGCAACCCACTCCAGTACTCTTGCCTGGAGAATCCCATAGGTGGAGAGTCAAGCGCTAGACGTGTTGAATTAGAAACACTGTCCGTAAAGGGTTGGACCCATGGGCTCTAACTTTCCCTGGGTCCTGAAGGTGCAGCATTCTTCCTGATTCATTTACTGCTGTTCCTTTGCCATTTAATCCTGGTCTGGGCAACCTCCAGGGCCTTCTCAGTTGTCTGAGCACGTTCTCATCTATACCCGAACCAACAGAATGAAGAATCTCTGCATTTAAGTGGAGATGAATGTGTTCTCATTTTGTTCAGGATAGGGTAGGACCTAGATGCAGATGGATTCGGGCTTCTTACACCAACTATGTGATTTGAGGGACTCAAAGAAACCTCCTGTCTTGAAAACCTCTGATTCCTCTCTGACTGGGAGAGGGAAGGAGGAGGGACAAATTCAGTGAGGACCTGGAGTAGGAGCTGGTGATGCTGAACTCATTCCAGTGAGGCCTCCGGGAGAAGTGCTGAGACAACTGAGAAGTGCAGCCCAAGACCTTGGAAACTGTAAGTGTATGTGTGTCCACATGCTTGTGTAAATATGACGAAGGAGCAAACTACAGTCATGGCATGGGAAGACACTGGAAAGAGGAGGAAGAGTCACTGCTTAACTTTCCCTAGAGGTTGCTCTGCTGCTGCTGCTGCTGCTATTTAGTCGCAAAGTCATGTCTGACCCCTTCGTGACCCCATGGACTGTACCCCGCCAGGGTCCTCTGTCCATGGGATTTCCCAGGCAAGAGTACTGGAGTGGGTTGCCATTTCCTTCTCCAGGGGATCTTNTTGCTCAAGTGATGGAGTGGGTCCTTTACGAAGACCTCTCTTTACTACACCGAGGATGGTTTGCTGGTATGGCTCCAGATTACAGAGAGAAGGACATGTGTCCCTGGTTGTCCCACTTAGCAGAGTAAGGGTGTGACTCACAGAGTGACCCTTGCAGATTCCAGGACCATGCGTTGCAGTTCCCTAGAAAACACTCTCAGCAAGTCAGTCTTGGTGTTTTTGGTAATATTTTCATGGTTCTTGCCCTAGTGTCAGCAGGTGTCAGTTTAATAAATAGTGAGTAAATGTGAGGAGTCTTCTTCTGAAAAAGAAAGAGCAGTCCCAGCTACAGGAGAGGTGACACCCTGACAGGGAGTCTGTACTAGGAGGGGCTGCTCCCACATGGAGACTCGCAAATGTTCACGGAAAAGGCGATGCCTGTCTGGCTTGTGGTTCTGCACCTGTATAACCATCCGTTCAGTTCAGTTCAGCTGCTCAGATGAGTCCAACTCTCTGCATCCCCATGGAATGCAGCACGCCAGGCTCCCTGTCCATCACCAACTCCCAGAGCCTACTCAAACTCACTCCCATCGAGTTGGTGATGCCACCCAACCATCTCATCCAGCCATCTCTCTTTATAGCCATACTGGTTATTAAAAATAACACGATAATTAACGGCTTGGGAGATTTCCTATTAGCATTTGGGTTTTTTAATTTAGTTTGTTTTTGGCAAGAGAATTGTTTGATAGAGTAAGGAAGCCGGGAGAGGCGGTTAGTGCAATCACTTTCTCTTAACTGTTTGAGACGAGGTGGCCAGGCTGCCCACACATGGCCCTGAGAACATGTTGATGTTGAAACTGTATGTGCAAATGCTCTATCATTTTCATGAAGGAGAATGGACATAAAAATGTGCAACAGCTTACTTATCAAACTCCAGTCCATCAGCTCTTTTGTGCAGAGTTGACAGTGATTCTGAAAACATCTGCTTATTTACATAAAGCGTCTGCCGGGAATGCAGGAGACCCAGGTTCGATCCCTGGGTTGGGAAGATCCCCTGGAGAAGGAAATGGCAACCCACTCCAGTACTCTTGCCTGGAGAATCCCATGGAGGGAGGAGCCTGGTAGGCTACTAGTCCATGGTGTCGCAAAGAGTTGGACATGACTAAGCGACTTCACTTTCACTTTCTTTCTAAAGGTAATTCTGGTTGTGGATTGAAGTTGAGAATTTAAAATCTTAAATAAAATTTGCTTCCAGGTTTGTTTGTAATTACTCAGTGTTTCTCAATCTAAGGAGACAGTATTTTTCTAATCCCTCCCTGCCGCCATGCCATGGAATTTTAATACCAAAGATTACTGAGTATCTTTTAGGTACTATATGTATTTATATACTATATGTATTTTTGTGCTTTATACATAGAAAAGTAAGGTTTTTTTTTCCCTCTGCCCCCAAGAACCACTTTTCACCTTGTTGAGCAAATGTCTCCAAACATTTGCTGTTGTTGGTGGCTGTATTAGAAATAGAATCAGATTTTGTGTGTTTTATGTTAAGTATGTTAATTATTTAGGTGGACTTTAAAGAAATATGTTATATATATAATTTTTTTAAATCATGAAACTGTTTTTGTTTCACTGTTAAGCATCCGAGTTGCCATAGAAACTTTTATGCAGCTTCCCTACAGAGCAAAAAAATTCAGACTGTACTGCACAAAACCTGTCACATTGCACATTAACTTCTGTGAAGACAGTGCTGAAATTGTGTAAGTATAGCTTCTAATATATGCTGAATCATTAGTAAAAGTCTTAAATTGAGTGTAGGAAGTTTATATGAAATCAAGTCTTTATGAGAAGTGCTAAAACGATTTCAAAGGTCTCTTTGTCCTTCAGGAGGGATCTTCTGAATCAGCCTGTCAAACCTGGCCGTGCAGCCATGTCCAGAGGTTGCAGTGTAGGGGGGTTTAGAGTAAGACCCAAGCTCTGGTTTTGTTTTCATTTTTTTTCTTTTTTTTTATACAAAAAGGGGCAAGTTAGCTGTAAAGAGAAACACAGATGCATTAGATCATGGAGCATTAGCGAAAAGTCCAGATGTCCTTCTCCCGCCCTGTTTCTTCCTTCCTGCCCTCCCTCCTGGGGAGCCTCTGTGACCGTTTCAGGCTCTGAATTGGCAGGCCTTTGCTGGTGCTTTTATGCATAGTTACATTGACGGAGCTTTTAATGAAAATTAGAATGCACTGTCTTACTGGCAAATTTACCAGCTGGCTTAATATCCTATTGGTGTGGATTCCAACGCAGCTGCAAGAGTGATGTTTTCATTGGACCAAGGGAACTACAGGTAATGAGGGCTGGGGCTGTGGAGATGGCAGGGTCTCCACAGACCTCACGAAAGCATCGGTAATGGAGGCGGCCTCCAAGCTGAGAGAGAACTTAGAACGGGATATCACCAGGCCGTGCAAGCTGAATCAGAACTGTGCTGCTTCCTGCAGCTTTATCCCCCACAGAGCCACAGTGATGGAGGAGGGGGGAGACAGAGTGCGAGGGTTGGGGGGCGGGGAGCTGCCCCCAGGACCTCAGGTAGTGCTCATTCAGGACAGCAAAGATCACGGTCATAACCCTGACACAGCACTGCCCAGTGCAGGGACCCATCCCATACCAACACTGGCAGTGTGGGCAGATCACGAGATGGGGGGTGTGTGTGTGAGAGATACATGGGTACACATGTGCGTGCGTGCGTGTATACATCTCTGCATCAATGTACAGTGCAGGACTGTTTGGAAACAACCTAGCTGGTTATCAAGAGAGGAACGGTTGGGGCAGCTAGTATGCCAATTATAAGCCCCCAGGGGAAAGACTGAGGGTAGAAGGGAGTACATGTATTGGCAAAGAGCTTCAGCAAACATTCTTAAGACAAATTCGCCAATAAGACAGTGCACTCTAATTTTCACCAGTTTATTTTAAATGAAATAACTCGGGAGCAGCCAGACGGAAGAGATGCATGGGGCAGGGTCTGGGGAAAGGGGCTGCCTTTCCTCCAGGGACACCTGTTCCCCCACATTTCTTAGTGTTCCCCAGCCCAGAAGCTCCCAACCTAGTCCATTTTTAGTGTTTATGGAGGCTTCATTACTTAGTCATGATTGGTTAAATCATTGGCCTTTGACAGTTGATTCAATCTCCAGTACGTCTCCCTCCCCAAAGGTCCAGGGATTAAAAGTTCCAACCCTCTAATCACAAGGTTGGTTCCCCTGGCAACCAGCCCTCATCTCTAAGTCACCTAGGCACTTTCTACAGGTCACCTCATTAACATAACAAAAGACACCTTTTATTACTCTCCTCACTGAGCTCTGTGCCAGAAACAGTGACAGTGACCAGGTTCATATTTCTTACTATAAACCACAGCATCACACAAAGGAAAGGACAAGATGATAGGCAGAGATGGGACACAGTGAAAGGGAGTCATCAGAGTGAGGAACGCCATGAGATAGCAGGCCCTGGGGAACCCAGGGCCACTCTTAGAACTTTGGTTTAACCAACACGGAGGGAGCCCTCGCTCTGCAGGTGTGTGCTGAGCATTCCTCACTCAGGGTCCCTGTTCCGGGAAGCTAGCACCCTGGCTGGGGAGACGGATGTTGCAGGTAAATGGGACAGTGGTGTTGGGATGGATGATGCCGTGGAGGTGGGCACGGTAGCGCAGGAAGCCCCACAAAGGGCCCGTTCGCAGTGAGTCTCTACACTGGCACAGGCGGTGGTGGGAGAGAAGCCTGCTGNTTTGCTGGTGCTTTTATGCATAGTTACATTGACGGAGCTTTTAATGAAAATTAGAATGCACTGTCTTACTGGCAAATTTACCAGCTGGCTTAATATCCTATTGGTGTGGATTCCAACGCAGCTGCAAGAGTGATGTTTTCATTGGACCAAGGGAACTACAGGTAATGAGGGCTGGGGCTGTGGAGATGGCAGGGTCTCCACAGACCTCACGAAAGCATCGGTAATGGAGGCGGCCTCCAAGCTGAGAGAGAACTTAGAACGGGATATCACCAGGCCGTGCAAGCTGAATCAGAACTGTGCTGCTTCCTGCAGCTTTATCCCCCACAGAGCCACAGTGATGGAGGAGGGGGGAGACAGAGTGCGAGGGTTGGGGGGCGGGGAGCTGCCCCCAGGACCTCAGGTAGTGCTCATTCAGGACAGCAAAGATCACGGTCATAACCCTGACACAGCACTGCCCAGTGCAGGGACCCATCCCATACCAACACTGGCAGTGTGGGCAGATCACGAGATGGGGGGTGTGTGTGTGAGAGATACATGGGTACACATGTGCGTGCGTGCGTGTATACATCTCTGCATCAATGTACAGTGCAGGACTGTTTGGAAACAACCTAGCTGGTTATCAAGAGAGGAACGGTTGGGGCAGCTAGTATGCCAATTATAAGCCCCCAGGGGAAAGACTGAGGGTAGAAGGGAGTACATGTATTGGCAAAGAGCTTCAGCAAACATTCTTAAGACAAATTCGCCAATAAGACAGTGCACTCTAATTTTCACCAGTTTATTTTAAATGAAATAACTCGGGAGCAGCCAGACGGAAGAGATGCATGGGGCAGGGTCTGGGGCAAGGGGCTGCCTTTCCTCCAGGGACACCTGTTCCCCCACATTTCTTAGTGTTCCCCAGCCCAGAAGCTCCCAACCTAGTCCATTTTTAGTGTTTATGGAGGCTTCATTACTTAGTCATGATTGGTTAAATCATTGGCCTTTGACAGTTGATTCAATCTCCAGTACGTCTCCCTCCCCAAAGGTTCAGGGATTAAAAGTTCCAACCCTCTAATCACAAGGTTGGTTCCCCTGGCAACCAGCCCTCATCTCTAAGTCACCTAGGCACTTTCTACAGGTCACCTCATTAACATAACAAAAGACACCTTTTATTACTCTCCTCACTGAGCTCTGTGCCAGAAACAGTGACAGTGACCAGGTTCATATTTCTTACTATAAACCACAGCATCACACAGAGGAAAGGACAAGATGATAGGCAGAGATGGGACACAGTGAAAGGGAGTCGTCAGAGTGAGGAACGCCATGAGATAGCAGGCCCTGGGGAACCCAGGGCCACTCTTAGAACTTTGGTTTAACCAACACGGAGGGAGCCCTCGCTCTGCAGGTGTGTGCTGAGCATTCCTCACTCAGGGTCCCTGTTCCGGGAAGCTAGCACCCTGGCTGGGGAGACGGATGTTGCAGGTAAATGGGACAGTGGTGTTGGGATGGATGATGCCGTGGAGGTGGGCACGGTAGCGCAGGAAGCCCCACAAAGGGCCCGTTCGCAGTGAGTCTCTACACTGGCACAGGCGGTGGTGGGAGAGAAGCCTGCTGTGGGTGCAGGGGGCTCATCACCCCAGGTCAGAGCTAGACTCCCCACTTCCTGCATCATATGTTCTGTATGTAATGTCCGAAACATCCAGTGTGTAATTTCAAAGTGACGTTAGCATGACTGGCCTTGGCTTTTATTTAATGAGATTGCCTTTGTTCTCTTCCAGACGGGCCAAGAAGTGGGACAGTGCAGCTATTCAGTACTTCCAGAACATCCTGAAAGGTGAGGCAAGTGCATGACCTCATCTGCCTGCTTGAACTGACCCCCAAGGGGGTTTCACCTTCTGTCGGGGAAAGGGTTTGAGATGCTCGTGCTTAGCTGTTTGGCCTCCCCCCTCAGGGAGATTCATAAGTCACATGGAGCTTTTTCCACTCCAAGTATCACAGTGGCTGTGTACCCTTGGAACCTGAGGGATGGATGTGGACATCAGTAATTGGCAAGTGAAATCAGCAAGGAATTGTGTAGGTGAGACACCCTTACACGGCGATAATGCCTTTTTCTTAGTCTGCATAAAACTGCAGCACTGCAGAATAATTTACATGCATTTCATTGAACCAGCAATGATGAAAAGCCTGTTTTCTATCAGGCGAAGGGTAGTAAGTGGGCACTTGCTGGGTGTCCCCGTCCTTGCTGATGAAGCTGTATAGAATGTCTCAGCACCTGTTTAGTGTGCTCTCTGTTTAAATCGTTGGCCGTAAATTAAACTCTTTTGTGGCATCTGCCCTAAGCCCTGGCAGTCTGAGCCAAGTAACTGGGCGGCCTCCAGGGCCATGCTGAGGAGTGGTGGGTGTGCAGCGGCTGGGCTGCACCCTGATGCCGGTTGGGGCCCTGGCCCCTCTCCTTCACTGCCTGCTGTCCGGGTGGAGGAGCAGCCAGAGGCATTGTTCTGGAGAAACGGGAGGTGGGGGCACCTCTGCTTTTGTAGTTCGGGCCCTTGTGAGCCCTCGGGGGCCCTGAGGGACTCAGACTTGGAGGAGGCAGAGTGCTTGGCTTGGGAACTGTTCTGCTGCCTCTGAGCCTTCTGAGAGCCTGGTCTGCTCGCCTGTGAGGCGGCAGCAGTGCCACCTCAAAGGCTTGTGGTGAGAGGGAAGTGGAGCGCGCTGGTGGGCTGAGCAGCGTGCCTGGCGGCACCCACACGTGGAGCTGCTCTCCAGGCGTCCGGAGGGTGGGATGACTCGGGGAAGACTCTGGCTGGGCCTGTGGCCTTGGGGACCACTGGAAAAGAAGAGGGGCCCAGAGCTGTGCTCGAGGTGCTGTCACAGGGCGGCCGGAGGAGGATGGGGGCTGAGGGACAGAGGACACTTGGCAGACTTTGCCTGGAGAGCCTTCACCTTGGCTCGCCTGCCGCCAGACCCCTTCTGAGGGAGGAAGCTGTCGGACGTTGTGGCACTGGGTAGTCGTGAGTAGTTAACAGAGATTAACAGGCGAGAAATAGTCACAGTCGTCTCACCCGTTCTTATTTTTTGACCATGAGGCATGGCATGTGGGGTCTTAGTTCCCTGACCAGGATTCAGACCTGCAGTGGAAGTGCGGAGTCCTAGCCACTGGACCCCCAGGAAAGCCCCTCAAGCACGCTTTTAACATCGTCTTCTTCATGTTTTCACTCGTGCTGTTTAGCAACTACCCAGGTAGAAGCCAAACTGTGTGCTGTGGAAGAAGATACTTTTGAGGTTTACCTTTACGTAACTCTGAAAAATGAGAAGGTAAGTAAGTTGTATTTTTAAAGTATTTTATTATTATTAAAATGCTGTTTTAATAAAACAATGCACCCAGGAAAACCAGTCTCATTCACACTGGCTCGTACCTCAGGCTGTTAAAGAGCAGAGGCATGCTCAGCAGAGAGAACTGACGGTGGGTGCCTGAGGTCATAATTGCTAGAAAAACAAATGGGGCCAACAGTTCTTTGCTAGCTCCTAAAGGAAGCACAGGGTTGTGTCCAGGGTGTTCTCTTTCTCTCTCTTTTTTAAACTTGTTTTCTTTCACACAAAATTCTTAGGAGACATGCACGTTGATCCTTTTATTGTCAGTGTCTTTCCATTGTCTGGATGTACGACAGTGTTTATCTACTCGCTTGTTGGTGGACATTTGAGTTGTGGCCTCTGTGGGGCAAGTGCAAATGAAACTCCTGTGACGATTCATGTGCAAGTCTTCCTTGGACCTGTGCTTTCATTTTTCTTGGATAAATACCCAGGAGTCACCCTCTGGGTAGTTTTATAAGTGTTAAGAGACTACCAAACTGTTTTCCAGAGTGACCATTGTACAGTCCCGTCAGCAATGAGAGTGACACGTCCTCCACATCCTCCTTTCCTTTTATGGGCATTCTCGTTGGTGTGTAGTGGTCTCTCACTGGGGTTTATTTGCACTTCCCTAATGCACTTTCCTTCTTGGAGAAGGCAGTGGCACCCCACTCCAGTACCCTTGCCTGGAAAAGCCCATGGACCGAGGAGCCTGGTAGGCTACAGTCCACGGGGTCGCAAAGAGTCGGACACGACTGAGCGACTTCACTCACTCACTCCATGACGTAACGGTCTTGAGTGTCTTTTCACATGCTGTTTGCAATCCAGATATCTTTAATGAGGTATTCAGATCTTTTACCCATTTACTTTCATTTTCTCCTTTTTAAAGCTGAGGTATAGTTGATGTACAACATTATATTAGTCGCAAGTGTGCAGCACAATGACTTAATACTTGCCCGTATGCATTGCACAGTGTCTAGTTAACATCCATCACCACACAGTGACAGAATTTCTTTTCTCATTCTCATCACAAGATTTAGCAACTTTCAAATATGCAGTACAGTATTGTTAACTATAGCCACCTTGCTGTACATCATATGCCTGTGACTTGTTTATTTTATAATTGAAAGTTTTTACCTTTTGACTCCCTTCTCCTATTTCACCACCTTCTCCCTCTATTCCCCCAACCCCAGCTCTGGCCACCACTGGTCTGTTCTCTCTCTGTGAGCTTGTTTTGTTTCGTATTTAGATTCCACATAGAAGTGGAGATTATGCAGCTTTTGTCTTTCTCTGACTTACGTCATTTAGCGTAATGTCCTTAAGGTCAGCAGTATATGTTGTCACAGATGGAAAGATTTCATTCTTTTTGTGGCCAAATAATATCCCATTGTGTATATATGTATATACACCACATTTTTTTTTATCCATTCATTCACTGATGAATACTTAGATTGTTTCCATAATTTTGGCTATTGTAAATAATATTGCAGTGAACATGGAGATGCATGTGTCTTTTCAAGTTAATGTTTTTGTTCTCTTCAGATAAATGCCCAGAAGTGAAATTGGTGGATTGTATGGTAATTCTGTTTTTAATTTCTGAAGGAACCTTGGTACTGTTTTCCGGAGTGCCTATGCCAATTTACATTCCTACCAGTAGTGCCTAAGGGTTCCTTTTTCTCCACATCCTTGAAACACCTGCCCTGGGTGTTTCTTGTCTTTGTAATAATAGCCGTTCTGACAGCTGGGAAGTGATACCTCACTAAGGTTTTGATTTGCATTTCCCTGGTGATTAGTGATATTGAACATCTTTTCTTGTCCCTGCTGACCATCTGCATGTCTTCTTTGGAAAAATGTCGATTCAGATCCTCTGCCCATTTTTAAATTGGATTATTTGGGGGTTTGTTTGTTACTATTGTTTATGAGTGTTTATGTATTTTGGATACTAACCCCGTATCAGATGATAAGTGGCTTAACAGATGTTTCCTCTTATTAAAAATCTTTTTGTTTTATTGGTGCTTTTTTTTTTTTGGCTCTGAAGAAGCTTTCTAGTTTTATGTATGTAGTTCTGCTGGTTTATTTTTATTTTTGTTGCCTTTGGTTTTGGTGTCAAACTCCAAAAATTATCACCAAGACCAGTGTTAAGGAGCTTATCATCACCTATGTTTTCTTCTATGAGTTTTATGGTTTCAGATTTTATATTCAAGTCTTTAATCCATTTTGAGTTTGTTTGTATGTGGTGTGAGTTAATGGCACAGTTTCAATGTTAGGCGTGTAGCTGTCTAGTTTTCCCAACACAATTTATTGAAGAGACTGTCATTTCCCCATTATATATTCTTAGCTCCTTTTTAGTAGTTTTACTGACCATATATATCTGAGCTTATTTCTGGGCTATCTTTCTGTTCCATTGAACTATGTGTCTGTTTTTATGCCAGTGCTGTACTCTTTTAATTGCTATGTTTTGGCCGTTTAAAAATTGGTTTTGTTTTCTTTTAACTGAGTTTTTTGAGAGTTCTTTATGTATTCTGGATACATGTCCATCTAAAGGTATTATCTAAAAATATTTTCTCCTGTTTTTCTTCTCAAGAAGGTTGACCAGAAGTGTGTAGTTCACCATTACAAAAGCAGAAGTCACGAGATCAATCTCTGTCAAATTCTGTTTATAAAATAATTTTTCTGAAGATAAATTTTCAGTTAGGTTTGGCATGCTTTTGAAGTCGTGTGACTGTGTTTGTCTTATTCATGAAATGTTTATACAGGTTTGTGTCAACGATGACCTGGTTGCAAAGAACTTCGCTTGTTATGTGTCACCCATGGAGAATAAGAACTTTGATTCTTTGGAGAAGCCAAGATTGAGTATAAAGTCAGCATCCTTTTCCAATAAGCTCAATCCAGCACTTACTCTTTGGCCAATGTTTTTGCAAGGAAAAGATTCTCAAATGATGGAAAGTGAGTTGATTTCACCAATCTATGTTTCCCTTAAGTTGTCTTCTTTATAGAAATCTTAGTGTATTAATGTAAATTGTTGTATCGACTTTTCCCCATATGGAGATAGAGACTTTAATTCTGAATTTAATATTTTAATTTTTTTTGAAATATTTTAATTTTAATCCTAGTGAGTTTGTTAGGTTTGAGTTTTGAGGTTCTAAGAGAGCTATTGTGGTTTGTTTTTATGAGAGCAGGAAAAAAGATTGTTATTAATTTCTTATTAACATGGAGTTATATTTTCACTCTGTGGCTAGGTCAGTAAAGAATCCACCTGTCGTGCAAGAGACACAGGAGATGTGTGTTCAGTCCCTGGGTCAGGAAGACCCCCTGGAGAAGGAAATGGCAACCCACTCCAGTATTCGTTCCTGGAAAGTCTCACAGACAGAGGAGCCTGGTGGACCACAGTCCATGGGGTCACAGAGTCTGACTTGACTTCATGACTGAGCGCGAGCACCCGTATTTTCAGAACTCTGTGTGTTAGTAGTTTGACGATATTATCAAAACAAGGGTGTTTTTTAGAATTTTGAAAAATAGCCATTTATTAGCATGAAAATATGAGAAGAGTCAGTCATGGACAATGGAAACAACTGTAAATATTTCCTCTATACCCATGTTTCTTAGTCCCCTCACATTGCTCCCCTGCCCTATGTTAGGTATTCTGTAAATCATACAGCAGAGGTGATTTACAACAAATTCACGTTTGTATTTTGGGTTTTATTTAATGCTTTAATCTCGAAATGTATTCTTTCTATCAGAGTCATGTGGTTTCACTTTTCTAGCAAAGTCTCTTGGGCATCCGTGGTCCCAGGGTGCAGGTGACCTCAGGCCGACCAGTAGGATCCTGGGTGAGTGTTCCTCTCTTGTTCCATTTCAATATAAAAGAATACTCTTAAATATCTTAGGACTGTAAGAGTTGTTTATAAGGGCTATGGTAATTCTGTCTCTCTTTTTGCCTTAATTTAATGGAACCAATTTATGCTGTGAAAGAAAGTGAAAGTGAAGTCACTCAGTCATGTCTGACTCTTTGCGACCCCATGGACTATAGCCTACCAGATTTCTCTGTCCATGGGATTTTCCAGGCAAGGATACTGGAGTGGGTTGCCACTTCCTTCCTCGGGAGATCTTCCCAACCCAGGGATCAAACCCGGGTCTCCCACATTTTATGCTGTACATGCTGACAAAGATAATTTGCCTTGTAGTCTGTAGGATTTTGCCGAAACATAAAGTAACAGGCACTTGTTTGTGTGTAGGACTGATTTATTCCAGCCCAGACATATACCAGTGGCTATTATTTGTCATCAGAATATACCTAAGGATTTGACTGGTTTTTATTTTAAGCAATAGGGTGCATACAAATAAGAAAGAGGCATTTATGAAGTCAGAATATCCTGTCTTTAACTCCGTATCTACAAGTTCTTGAATGAGTTGGAATTACTGGGTGAGGGTGAAACCTGCTCGGCTCACCCTCTGTGGCAACTGCTCTGTGCTCACCCCCACATTGGGTGTATGTGTACCTATCAGCACTTCAGAGAGAGCCGTAGTAAGCCTCTAGTAAGCTAAAACTTTAAGTGTGTGCTCAGTCGTGTCCAACTCTTTTGCGACCCTGTGGACTGTAGCCCACCAGGCTCCTCTGTCCACGGGATTCTCCAGGAAAGAGTGCTGGAGTGGGTTGCCACTTCCTATTCCAGGGGATCTTCTGGACGCAGGAATCAAGCCCACTCCTGCATTGGCAGGCAGGTTCTTTACCCACCACCTTTGATGTACCTACTTATTAAAATCTTACAGTCTTTTTTCTCCCAGTTTTTCAGGTGTGAGGGTGTGTCTTATTTCTTAAGAAATGAGATTCTACTGTACAAACCTGTATGTGGTGTTTTTCACCTCTCTCTAGGTTAGCTGCATCCAGTGTGATGTGGTTTGAGGCTTTGGACTCTGCCATGAGACTGTCCATCTGCTCCCTCCTCTGTGGCACAGGGAACATCATTCCCTGCTGCTGGGTTGGTGAGATGAGCTCTCTGCATGCAGAGTTTGTGTGGCAGACTTGGGCACCTCTGACCCCACCTACATTCTGGTGTGCCTTATACGAGGCATAGTGTGTCATAGGAATTCCTGCTGAATGGCGCCCATTACTGATGGGAATGTTATTTCCATTTCCATGGAAGCAAGAAAAATACCAGGCATTTACATTGTGTTTAACCACTGCACAGCTTTCCATTGTTTAAGGGCTTCCCTGGTGGCTCAGATGGTAAAGAATGTGTCTCCTGCAGTGCAGGAGACCTGGGTTCAATCTCTGGGTCAGGAAGATCCCCTGGAGAAGGGAATGGCAACCCATTCCCTTGGGAATGGATATTCTTGCCTGGGCCTTGTGGGCTGCAGTCCATGATGTCGCAGAGTTGGATACGACTGAGCCACTAACTCTTTCTTTTTAAAAAATAATTATTTATTTATTTGGCTTTGTCGGATCTTTGTTAGGGCATGTGGGATGTTGCTTTGTGGTGCTTGGGACTCTCTATTTGTGGCTCACAGGCTCTGGAGTAGTAATCGTGGTATGTGGGCTTAGTTGCTTCACGGTACGTGGGATCGTGCTTCCCTGACCAGGAATCATCCCCATGTCCTCCACATTGCAGGAAGGAGGACACTGGACCGCCAGGGAAGCCCCACCTAGTTTTCTTTATTACAGTCAGTGTTGGAATTAACTCTGCATTTCTTTGAAGAGGAAAAGGTTGATGGTAAACAGAAGAAAGCTCATATGAGATGTGACCAGACTATCATGCAAGAAACAAAATTATTAGATGTTACCTACTCAGGCAAAGATTTCTTTTTCCTTTTTAATTTTTGTGAGAAGCTATTTCAATTTCAGTTGTCTTTTTATTAAATTTTGATACTTCTCTTTGAAGTTCCTTATATTTTCAAAAATCAAAGTTCAGTACTTTCTAACACTTGGCTAGACAATCAAATAGTACAGAAAGGCTATAAAGAAAAGTAATTTTTTCTTGTCCAGCTTCTTCTCACCCAGGTTCCTTGCTTGAGATAAACCTTTTTTTTTTTTTTTTTTTAAGCTATTTATTTTGGCAGTTCTCTCTTAAGTTTTAAAATACCTGTGGTTATTTTACTTTGTCCATGCTTACACATTCTGGACCCTGTCCTGATTTCTGCGGCGGTTAGCTGTCACACCTCTAAGCCACACATCTTCAGACACTGTTCTAGGGATTCACCAGAAAAGGAATCAAAGTCTGCTTTCATTTATTTTCTCAGTAAACTTCTGTTTTAGAAAGATCGCAAACTTCCAGATAAGTTGGAGAGCATTGCGGAGAACTTGATTGTATCCTAAACCACGTGAGAGTAAGTTGCCGACTGGAATGCCCCATCTCTCCCCAGTACTTGAGTGTGTTTTTCCTAGAAAGAAGAGTACGTTCAAAAATATTCACAGTATAGCCATCTACATCAGAGGTTGCCGTTGCTACACTGTGCTCGTCTGACTCTCAGATAACCCCTGCCATTTTGATAGTTATCGCGCTGAGTCCTCTGGGGAAGGAAGACTCAGCTCAGCTGACGTCAGGTGGAGCATCTCCTCGCCTCCCTGGATCAGCAGCAGTCTGCAGTCTTCCTGGACTTTTCTGACTGTGGCACTTTGGAGGACTATGGACCTGTTATTTCATAGCATGTCCCCATCGTGGCACATGATCTCCTGTTTACATTTTCATTGATTTTTGCTCTGAATTTAATTCTTTTTGGCCGCTTACTTTACATTTAATTTGCTCTTCTTTTCTAGTTTTCTAAGGTGGAAGCTTATATTATTAATTAAAATTTTTTTTCTCTTCTAATACAAACATTTAATACTGTCAACTGCCCATCACTGAATCCCATAAATTGTGACAAGTTATATTTTTATTTTCATTTGGTTGAAAACATTTCAGAATTTCTCTTGATATTTCTTCTTGATCCATGTATGAGATAGAAGTGGGTTGCTTAATCTCCAAGTATTTGGGGATTTTCCAGCTATCTTCTTGTTACTAAGTTAGTTTAATTCCGTTGTGGTCTGATAGTGTATTTCGTACAATTTCCACTTTAAGTTTATTTAGATGTGTTTTATATGGTCTGTCTTAGTGTCAGTTCCACTTGAGCTTGAGGAGGAAGTATATGCTGTAGGGTGAAATGGTCTGTAGATACCAATTCTGACCAGTTGAGGTGATGCTGTTGAATTCAGCTATACCCTTACACTGATTTTCTGCCTGCTGGGTCTGTTCATTTTTGGTAGAGAGCTGTTGCTGTCTCTAACTGTAATGGTATTCTCATCTATTTCTCCTTGCAGTTTTATCAGTTTTGCCTCACATATTTTGATGCTTTCTTGTTAAGTACAGACACAATAAAGTCTCATATGTCTTTTTGAAGAATTGGGTTCTTTACTACTATGTGATGCTTCTGGCCTTCATATTTGCCCTTGTTCTGAAGTCTATCTGAAATTAATGCAGATACTTTAGCTTTTTTTAAGCTATAAAAATTTTGCTGAGGTACCATTGATGTATAATATTATTTGTTTCAGATGTACAGCATAGTGATTCACAATTTTTAAAGGTTATGCTGCAGTGATAGATATTTTAAAATATTGCTTGTATTCCCTGTACTGTGCAACATATCCTTGTAGGTTATCTATTTTATGCATAGTAATTTGTGCCTCTTAATCCACTGCTGTTGGGGAGCCTCCCCTCTTCCCTCCCCACTACTGATAACCACTAGTTCTTCTCTGCATCTGTGAGTTTGTTTCTTTTTTGTTAAATTCACTAGTTTTATTTTTTCTTTTAGATTCCACATATAAGAGATATCATACAGTATATGTCTTTCCCTGTCTGACTTAATTTCACTAAGCATAAATCCATCCATGTTAGTGCAAATGGCAAATTTTCGTTCTTTTTATGGCTGAGCAGTATTCCAGTTTGTGTGTGTATGTGTATACACACCACATCTTCTTTATTTGGGTATAGATAGATTGCTTATTATCTTGGCCATTGTGAATAAAGCTGCTCTGAACATTGGGGTGCATGTTTCTTTTCAGCTTAATGGGACCACATGTTCTTTATCCGTCCATCTGTCAATGGACATTTACATTGCTTCCATGTCTTGGCTGTTGTAAACAGTGCTGTCATGCCGGGGTGCATGTATCTTTTTGAATTATGGTTTTCTCCAGATAGACAGCCATGGATGGAATTACAAGATCATATGGCAACTCGGTTTTTAGTTTTTTAAGGAGCCTCCGTACTTTTCTCCATAGTGATTGCACCAGTTTACATTCTGACCAATGGTATAGGTAGGTTCCCTTTTCTCCATAGCCTCTCCAGCATTTACTGTGTATGGACTTTTAGTGACGGCCATTCTGACAGGTGTGAGGTGATACCTCATTGTGCTTTTTTGAAATTCATTTTTAATTGGAGAACAGTTGCTTTACAATGTTGTGTTGATTTCTGCTGTATATCAAGATAAATCAATCACAGGCGTACATATCTCCCCTTCCTCTCCACTCACTGTGCTTTTGATATGCATTTCTTTGATGATTAGCAATGTTGAGCATCTTTTCACATGCTTGTTGGCCATCTGTATGTCTTCTTTGGAGAAAAGTCTATTTAGGCCTTCTGCCCATTTTTTAATTGGTTGGGGTTTTTTAGTGTTGAATTGTATGAGCTGCTTGTATATATTTGGAAATCAAGCCTTATCAATCATGATGTTTCCAAGTATTTTCTCCCTGTTGCCTTTTTGTTTATGGTTTCCTTTGCAGTGTAAAAGCTTGTAAGTTTAACTAGGTCCCATTTGTTTATTTTGGCTTCTATTTTCCTTTGCCTTGGGAGACTGACTTATACAGATTTCTAGAATTTGTATAAATATTTGTCTTTTATTTGGTGTAATTAGACCAATACCATTTAAAGTGATGGTTGATTTAGTTAGACTGATACCTGCCAAACTCGTTACTGTTTTCCATTCATTGCCTTTGTGTTTTATTCCTGTCTTCCATTTTTTGTCATTTATAGCTTTAGTTGAGCGTTTTACAGAATTCTGATTTCTTTCCTTTCTTAGCACATCAGTTTGCTTCTTTTTTCACTGTCTTTAAATGATTGCCTTAGATATTGCAATATTTACAACCAGCCCAATCTATTTTCAGGTAGCACTGAACCACCTTACAGGCAGTGCTAGTGCCTCATAATGACAGAGCCTTCATAATCCCTCCCCCTGGCCACAGTGTCACTGTTGCTACTCTTTTCATGCGTATGGGCATGTGTGTAATAAGTGTATATTTACAGATTTTATGTGTATATGCATCAATAATGAAATACTTTGTGGCTATTATTTTGAACAAACTATTATCTGTTATATCTGTTTTCAGAATGTGCATGTCCTCAAGTTCAGTGATTCTTTCCACAGGTGAATACAGTCTACTAAGTTCATCAAAGGCATTCTTCATTTCTGTTAGTATTTCTGATCTCTGGCATTTCTTCTTGATTCTTTCTTATAATTTTCATGTCCCTGCTTATATTACCCATCTATTCTTACATATTGTTAGCTTTTTCTATTAGAACCCTCAGCATATTAATCATTTGTTGTTACGGTTGTTCAGTTGCTAAGTCATATCCACCTCTTTGCAATCCTGTAGACTGCAGCACACTGGGCTCCTCGGTCCTCCACTATCTTCTGGAGTCTGCTCAAATTCATGTCCATTGAGTCTGTGATGGTATCTAACCTTCTTATTCTCTGCCGCCCTCTTCTTTTGCCTTTAGTCTTTTCCAGCA
This sequence comes from Neotragus moschatus, assembly GCA_006410615.1. Taxonomy (NCBI): domain Eukaryota; kingdom Metazoa; phylum Chordata; class Mammalia; order Artiodactyla; family Bovidae; genus Neotragus; species Neotragus moschatus. The sequence goes on from SJYA01004601.1 coordinate 18,760, forward strand.
TCAGGGTCTTTTCCAGTGAGTCATATCTTTACATCAGGTAGCAGCCAGAGTATTGGTGCTTCTGTTTCAGTATCAGTCCTTCTGATGAATATTCAGGATTGATTTCCTTTAGAATAGATTGATTTGATCTTGCTGGCCAAGGAACTCTCAAGAGTCTTCTCCAGCACCACAGTTTGAAAGCACTAGTTCTTCAGTGCTCAGGCTTCTTCATGACCCATCTCTCATATCTGTACATGACTTTCCATCCGTACATGGAAAAACCATACCTTGGACTATATGGACCTTTGTCAGCAAAGCAGTGTCTCTGCTTTTTAATGTGTTGTCTAGGTTTGTCATAACTTTCCTTCCAAGTGTCTTTTAATTTCATGACTGTAGTCACTGTCTGCAGTGATTTTGAAGTCCAAGAAAATATGTCACTGACTGCTTCTACTTTTCCCCCTTCTATTTGCCATAAAGTAATGGGACCAGATGCCAAGATATTAGTTTTTTTTCAATGTTGAGTTTCAAGCCAGCTTTTTCACTCTCCTTTTTAACTTTCATTAAGAGGCTCTGTAGTTCTTCTTCACTTTCTGCCTTTAGACTGTTATCATGTGCATATCTGAGGTTGTTGATATTTCTCCCAGCAATCTTGATTCCAACTTTTTGGTTCATCCAGCCTGGCATTTTGCATGATGTACTCTGCATATAAGTTAAATAAGCAGGGTGACAATATATAGCCTTCTCATATACCTTTCCCAATTTTGAACCAATTCATTGTTCTATATCCAGCTCTAACTGTTGCTTCTTGACCTGCATACAGGTTTCTCAGGAGACAAGTCAGGTGGTCTGGTATTCCCCTCTCTTTGAGAATTTTCCCCTGTTTGTTGTGATCCACACAGTCAAAAGCTTTAGCGTAGTCAATGAAGCAGAAGTAGATGTTTTTCGGGAAGTCGCTGTTTTCCTCCATGATCCAGTGAATGTGGCAATTTGATCTCTGGCACCTCTGCCTCTTAGAAATGCAGCTTGTACACATGAAAGTTCTCAGTTCAACTACTGCTGAAGACTAGCTTGAAGGATTTTCAGCATTACCTTGCTAGCATGTGAAATGAATGCAGTTGTGTGAAAGTCTGATCATTCTTTGTCATTGTCCTTCTTTGAGGTTGGAATAAACACTGACTTTTTTCAGTCCTGTGGCCACTGCTGAGTTTTCCCAACTTGCTGACATGTTGAGTGCAGCATTTCAACAGCATCAGCTATTAGGATTTGAAATAGCTCAGCAGGTATTCCATCACCTCCACTTTCTTTGTAGTAATGCTTCCTAAGACCCCTTGACTTCGCACTCCAAAATGTCTGGTTCTAAGTGAGTATCCACACTAACATGATTATCTGGGCCATTAAGACCTTTTTTGTTTAGTTCTTCTGTGTATTTTTGCCACCTTTTCATAACCTGTTCTGCTAGATTCTTAGCATTTCTCTCCTTTATTGTGCCCATCCTTGTATGAAATGTTCCTTTGATATCTCCAGTTTCCTTGTATGAAATATTCCTTTGATATCTCCAGTTTTCTTGAAGAAATCTCTAGTTTTTCCCCATTCTGTTGTTTTCCTCTATTTCTTTGCATTGTTTATTTAAGAAGGCCTTCTTACCTCTCCTTGCAGTTCTCTGAACTCTGCATTCCTTTTCTCCTTTGCCGTTTGCTTCTCTTTTTTCCTCGGCTATTTATTAAGCCTCTGCAGACTTCTTGCAGGCCTTCTTGCATTTCTTTTTCTTTGGGATGGTTTTGGTCACTGCCTCTTGGACAGTGTTACTAATCTCTGTCCATAGTTCTTCAGACACTCTGTCTGCCAGATCTAATCCCTTGAATCCGTTTGTCAGCTCCACTGTATAATCATAAGGGATTTGATTTAGGTCATAACTTGAATGGCCTAGTGGATTTCCCTACTGTCTTCAATTTAAGCCTGAAATTTGCAATAAGGATCTCCTGATCTGAGTTGTACTAAATTTCTGGTCTGACAGTTTCAACATCCCTGCTCTGTCTAACTCTGATTCTGATTCTTGCCCTGTTTCTTCAAACTGTCTCTTTTTCTTTGCTTTTTGGTATGCCTTGCAATTTTTTTTTAATTTAAAGCCAGACATGATATTCTGGGTAAGAGGTAGGCTTTTAGACATACAGCTGTAAAGTATAGAGGGAAGGGAAGCATCCTTTAAAGCTGTGATTAGATCTCCATGTTTTTGAGCCTTTGCATCTGGGTTGTGACCTTCAGGTGTGCTTTTCAGACCTCCACTTTTCCTGTTTAGGAGGGCTAGGATGGCCTGAGGGGGTGGGGAAATAAATGGGCTATTTCCCTTCCCCCAAGGCGGTTCAGTTCAGTTCAGTTCAGTCACTCAGTCATGTCCGACTCTTTGCGACCCCATGAATCGCAACACGCCAGGCCTCCTTGTCCATCACCAACTCCCAGAGTTCACTCAAACTCATGTCCATCAACTTAGTGATGCCATCCAGCCATCTCATCCTCTGTCGTCCCCTTCTCCTCCTTCCCTCAATCCCTCCCAGCATCAGAATCTTTTCCAGTGAGTCAACTCTTCACATCAGGTGGCCAAAGTATTGGAGTTTCAGCTTTAGCATCAGTCCTTCCAATGAACACCCAGGACTGATCTCCTTTAGAATGGACTGGTTGGATCTTCTTGCAGTCCAAGGGACTCTCAAGAGTCTTCTCCAACACCACAGTTCAAAAGACTCTTGAGAGTCCCTTGGACTGCAAGTAGATCCAACCAGTCAGGCTATTTTTCTTCCCCCAAGGTGGTTAGTCTCTGATAAAGCCTGGGTAGTTCAGTTCAGTTCAGTTGCTCAGTTGTGTCCAACTCTTTGCGACACCATGAACTGCAGCAGGCTAGGCTTCCCTATCCATCACCAACTCCAGGAGTTTACTCAAACTCATGTCCATTGAGTCAGTGATGCCATCCAACCATCTCATTCTCTGTTGTCCCCTTCTCCTCCCACCTTCAATCTTTCCCAGCTTCAGGGTCTTTTCAAATGAGTCAGTTCTTTGCCTCAGGTGGACAAAGTATTGGAGTTTCAGCTTCAGCATCAGTCCTTCCAAAGAATATTGAGGACAGATTTCCTTTAGGATGGATTGGTTGGATCTTCTTGGAGTTCCTTGGCCTCTCAAGGATCTTCTCCAACACCACAGTTCAAAAGCGTCAGTTCTTTGGCACTCAGCTTTCTATATAGTCCAGCTCTCACATCCATACATGCTGCTGCTGCTGCTAAGTTGTGTCAGTCGTGTCCAACTCTGTGCAACCCCATAAATGACAGCCCACCAGGCTCCCCCATCCCTGAGATTCTCCAGGCAAGAACACTGGAGTGGGTTGCTATTCCCTTCTCCAGTGCATGAAAGTGAAAAGTGAAAGTGAAGTCACTCAGTCATGTCTGACTCTTAGCAACCCCATGGACTACAGCCCACCAGACTCCTCCATCCATGGGATTTTCCAGGCAAGAATACTGGAGTGGGTTGCCATTGCTTTCTCCCCTTCCATACATGACTACTGGAAAAACCATAGCTTTGAGTAGACGGACCTTTGTTGGCAAAGTAATGTCTCTGCTTTTTAATATGCTGTCTAGGTTTGTCATAGCTTTTCTTCCAAGGAGCAAGCATCTTTTAATTTCATGGCTGTAGTCACTGTCTGAAGTGATTTTGGAACCCCTAAAAATAAAGTCTCTCATTGTTTCCCCATCTGTTTGCCATGAAATGATGGGACTAGATGCCATGATCTTACTTTTCTGAATGTTGAGTTTTAAGCCAACTTTTTCACTCTCCTGTTTCACTTTCATCAAGAGGCTCTTTGGTTCTTCGCTTTCTGCCACAAGGATGGAGTTATCTGCATATCTGAGGTTATTGATATTTCTCTCGGCAATCTTGATTCCAGCTTGTGCTTCATCCAGCCTGACATTTTGCATGATGTACTCTGCATATAAGTTAAATAAACAGGTGACAATATACAGCCTTAATGTACTCCATTCCCGATTTGGAACGAGTCTGTTCAGTCCAGGTAGTTCAGGCTCTGCTTAGTTTCTCTGGAGGGCAGACCTTGCTGAGAACAGAATGCACTGGCATATTTCAAAAAGGTTGATTTTCCCCTCCCCCTCCTAAGCCCCAAGGGGATTTTTATATGATCTTCACTGTGAGAAGCTGTGGAGTTCTAGTAAGTGAGAGTCACAAGGTGTTGGGGGTCCTCTTGAATTGTTAATTTACTTTCCCACACTAGCTTCCAGTAGCTGGTCAACGTACAGTTCAGATTTTCCTTCTCTGGTGCTAGGTTCTACAGAGATTTCTGCTCACATCAGTTGTGATTATCTGTCTCTCCAGTTGCAGGCGAGAAGGTTTGCCCTGTGGCTTCATCTTTATGTCAGATATAAGAAGAGTTGTTATTTTTCACTTGGGTTAGCTGTTTACTTACTGTTATGATGGAGTGGTGAATTCCAGCCTCCTTACATGCTGGGATAGAAATTGGAAGTTAAATTGAGCTTTGAAATGTAAGACTGGTAAATATAAGATAACAACATTATTTCTTCTTGGAGATTCTAATTGCTTTTCTTTTTCCTATTGTCTGTCTCTGTTGACTCCTTAAGTTGTTCAAGAGTCTCAGTTGAGTATTCTATATCTTTTAAAGTTTATTGGGACTTGTATTGTGACTCGGAATATGGCCTCACTTGGAAAAGGCTGTGTGTGTACTTGAGAAGAATGCATATTGTGCTGTTGTTGGGGCGAGTGTTAGGTACATATTAGTTATGTCATGTTGGTCGATAGTCTCGTTCAGGTCTTCTCTGTGTTCATGATTTTTTTTTTTTTTTTGTCTGCAGGTCTATCAGCTACTAAAGGAGAGGCATTGATATCTCCAACTATACAATTGTTTTATTTATGACTCATTTCCGTTCTGTTAGTTTTTGCTTCATATATTTTGAAGCCGTCACTTAGGTACACGGAAGTTTAGAAGTTTTATATCCTCTTGATGAATTGATATGTGTCATTATTAAATGACTCCTTCTTTGATCTGAAGTCTACCTTGTCTCTTCTGGGCTATCACCTGAAATATATGTAGTGGCCTTTCCATGCAGTTGCTTGGGCTTCCTCATAACATAACGGCTGGGTTACAGAAGTGAGCGTTTAAGAGAGCAGATCATAGGCGTATGACTTTTTTGTGTTCCAGCTTTGGAAGTCACGTAACACCACGTCTGTGTTTCTGAGCCCAGGCTTCTGGGCAAGGAGGGTGAGCCCACCTCTCCATGGGAGAAGTGTGGAAGTCTCACTGTGAGAACAGCATGTGTGCTGGGAATCATGTTCTGGCCTCCTTGGCAAAATAGAGTCTGCCAACTTGGGAGAATAAATAATGGTTAAATTGTTAGTAAGCCAGTAAGGAATTTGCTTCAGCATTTTTTTTCGTTTTTTTTTTTTCCCAATAAGGATTGATACAAGATTTTTAAATTTAATCTCCTCAAGTAAAGTTTGATATAAAACCTTATGCTGTAACAATTTTATGTATTAAGGTTTTATTATGATGACACTTTTTTAGTAAGATCCTTTTGATCCTGTTTTCTATTTATTTATAACACTTCCTGAGATAATTTTTATCATTATTTTTATTTTGCAGATAAGACTGTAAAATGTACTATGGATTCATTGAAAGAGTCACCTAAAAAAGAATCTGAAAAGAAACAGTACATCTCCTTGAAAGATGTAAATAAGGTGGTGTTTTTAAATGTTCATTAAATATAAAGTTTATGTAGTGTTCATTTTAGAATATTCTCGTTTAAAATCTACCAGGAACCAAAATTGTGGCTATGATAGTTTTATTCATGAAAAAAATGTAAGTTTACAAGTTTACTCTGTTTCAGATGAACAGAATAACCCTTGTTCCTCCCTTTTCAAGTCTCTTGGCCTGCTGACCACTTGACAAAATTGGGTGGATATTCTCACTTTAACAAGGGTATAAATATCTAATAGTTAAGGTCAAGTCTTACCTGTCCGTCCAGTTTCCTTGAGAAGACAAGTGAAAGTAATTCCAGGACATTCCGACAGTAATTCTGACTGTCTGAAAGGTTGGCTGCCTGCTATTTGGACCCTTCAGTCTAGTGTGTATAGTGGTAGCCTCTCCAGTTCTCGGTCTGTTCATATCTGTGTTGCCTGGACCTTATCTGAGATGGTTGTCTATGAGAACAACTCCCAGGGAATTTTGATGCCTCAAGAACACGTATGTTGCTAGCATAAATATTCATCCTGAAAAAAACATTTTTTTTTTACAGTGTGTTGAATCTTCAATGTGCTGGCCAACAAAGAGAGGCATAACCATATATGCCGATCCAGACACACCAGCTGCAAGGTATGATCTGAAAATCTCGTGTAATTGACTAGAGACCTAAGGATAATATTGTTTTATACAGTGTGCTGTAAGATTGACGATGGGAGAACATTCGCTTTCAAAAAGAGTGACCCTGGAAAATTTGATTAAGCGTATATTTAAAATAAATATGTTTGAGTGCTGGCTAGCAGCACAGTTTTCCAAAAAGTGGTAGTGATTCTGGAGTCTCCTTGTTACTTGTCAGACAGAACTGTGTCTGTAAGGCAGATATCTTGATGTGAAGGGTGGGTGTATGTGGGCCCGATAGCAGTTCAGGTTGGTGGGAGGTGCAGAATGGTTTCTTGTATTCTTGAAGATGAGTTTCCAGGTCTTTGTAACCCTGTCCTCAGCAAGATCCATGTCAGTGAAATTAATGGGAAAATGTGATAGTATGCACTTCATAGAGAGTAGAAGATCTTAAAGTAGGAAGCTTCCACTTCTCCCCCCTGGACTTTATGCTAGTGTTGCCATGCATTGTATTTATACATTTGTTATAAATGCTGGAATCTACTATTCTTCCTTTTTAAACAGTTTTTCTTTGAGGGATTTAAATAAATAATAAGCGAAATGGTCATGTATTTACCTATGTAGTTATCATCCATGCTTGTTACTTTTTGTGTAGATCCAGATTTCTGTCTGGCACCATTTTCCTTTTACTTGAGGGACTTCCTTTACTATTTCTTGTATTATATTTCTTCCTTTACTGTTTCTTGGGTCTGCTGGTGATGAATTCTTTCAGCTTTTATATGTCTGAAAAAACTTTGCTAGGGTAGAATGCCAGCTTTAAATTTCTTTTTCCCTGTATTTTAGCGATGTTGCTTCACCATGGTCCTGCTTATATTGTTTGCAATGCAAAATCTGCCATATATTTTTTCTTTGTTCCTCTGCTTGCAGCATGTCTTTCCCCCTGTTTTTAGGGTTTTCTCTTCGTTGCTGGTTTGAACAGTTCAATTGTTGTGTGTCTTGATGAAGTTTCTCTCGTGTTTCTTAAAGAAGCTCGAGATCCACCAGGGCTCTTCCTTTGTAGGTTTCTGTCTTCACTGGGGCTTCCCTGATAGCTCAGTGGTAAAGAATCCACTTGCAATGCAGGAGACCCGGGTTCGATCCCTGGGATGGGGAAATCCCCTGGAGGAGGGTATGGCAACCCACTTTAGTGCTTTTGCCTAGAGAACCCCATGGATGGAGGAGCCTGGCAGCCTGCAGTCCGTAGGGTCGCACAGTCGGATACAGCTGTGCAGCGCTGAGCAGCAGCAGCTGTCTTCTCATCAGATTTGATAAGCGTTCAGCTGTGTTATTCGACAAATATTTTTTCTGCACCTGCCATTGTCTTCTTTTTTGGGACTCCTATAAGACAAATGTCTCTGAGGCTCTGTTCATGTTTTCCGTTTTTCTTGCTGTTCTTCTGTATTAATAGTTCTTCTGGTCTCTGTTTACTTTCATTGACTCCTCTGTTATCTCCACTTTGCTATTAAGCCCATCCATTGAATTTTTTATCTGATGTATTATATTTTTTGTTCTAAAATTTTCATTTGATTTTTTATGGTTTATATTTTTCCTGAGAAGGAAATAAAATTATGTCATTTAAGAGTACTCACCTTTCCTTCCCTTATGGAGCATGGTTATAATAGCTCCTCTAGGGTGTTTTATAATCACACTTCTGAGCTGTGTTGGGGTTGGCGCCTGTCGGCTATTTTTTCCCTCTACAGCTGATCTGATTTTCCTTATTCGTTGTGTGTTGGGTAATTTTGGATTGTACTCTAGATACTCTGAATGTTAGGGCGTGAGACTTCGGCTTAGCATCTTCTGGCAAATGTTGATTCTGTTGCTTTAGCAGGAGGCGTCACTCCCTGAAGGTTCAGGCCCCAAGCTCCGTCTCACTCGCCGTGGGTGGTGGCTGCGGCACTGTCTCCAGCTCTGTGGCCCGCTGCTTTGGGGCTCTTATGGACACACTCAGTTTGGGATCGGAGTGGGACTTGGGCTGGCTATGGGGTCCCCCCCACCTCCAGCTCTCTATCTCTTTTTTCCCAGGACTTTCCCTCACATTCACCATTTTCTAGATCTTCTCTCTCCCTGTTCCTCTGACCAGATAGATGTTTGTGTGTGTGTGTGTGTGTGTGTGTGTGTGTGGAGAAGCTGCCATGCAGTTCGTGTGACTGGGGCTGCTTGTGGAATAAAATAGCAATGGAAATAAAAGAAGAAAAAAAGATGGAAATTTTTCCTCCCCCAGTCTCTAGACCACTGGGTCCCCATTTGCTGGTTCATTAGAGGGAGAGAGAAGTTTCTCTTGGGGTTTTAAGTGACCATGTGTGTGGTTAGCACCACTGCCTGTAGCTCCATGATCAGAGCTGGCCTTGGGCTTAGAACAAGAGGAGAGAGGGCCAGGAGAGACAAGAGGGGAGAGGGCCAGGATTCCTCACACCCACTGGTCTCAGGCCCCTCTTCTCGGTTCTCTGGCTTGAAATATGTTCAGCTGTCCTCATCTGAAGCTCCTGCACCCGCACTGATGCAGATTCCTTGATTGCGGAGGGTCCGCTGTACTACACTGTCTCATATAAGGGACTTGAGCATCCTTGGATTTTGGTATCCCTGAGGCTTCTGGAATCATCACCCTGCAGATAAAGAGATACTGACGGATGACTTTCTCAGGTTTTTTGACGTCTGCATCCTCTGGACCATTCTGCAACTTGGGCCACCCTTGAGTCAACACCAAGAGAGAGAGAAATGTGAAAGCCAGGACACCCTCCATGATTCTGGTGGTTTCTCACTTTGGGACTTCCTCCCTGTAGTTTCATACTTCATCCGGAGTTTCTCGTCGTAAGCTGTAAAGGAGAGAGGCTGTAGGGGGCTTGCTCGCTCTTGGTAGCCTGAGGACTGTCAAAATGGTCTTCATACCCAAAGGACTCAGTTTCAGTTCTCAAAGAATTTACTTAAGTTGATCCACTTCTTCTGTAGTGGTATTTCTCAAATTTTCTCCCAGAAAATAAAGGTATTTTCAGAGTTGGAGTAAATGGATTCAGAAATTTTAGCAAATGTTTTTGATTTTTAGTGCTTCATGTCAAAAGCCAAGTGAGAAGCCACTTAGATCAGCTGAGAAGAAGGAATACAATGAGAAGAATGGCTGTGTGAAGTATGGATTTTTTTTTCTTGGCCTAAATTTTTATTGAAATAATTGTAGAAAAAGTATAAGCAGGAAGAATTTATATATGATTTTATTATTAATTTCAAACCTGCGTTCCCAGTGACTCAGTGGGTGAAGAATCCACCTGCAGTGCAGGAGACACAAGAAACACAGGCCCAATCCCTGGGTCGGGAACATCCCCTGGAGGAGGGCATGGCAACCCACTCCAGTATTCTTGCCTGGAAAATCCCACGGACAGAGGAGCCTGGTGGGGTACAGTCCTTAGGGTCACAAAGAGTCGGACACGACTGAAGCAGCTGAGCACAACACAGCACACACACAGTGTCTTCTACAGGCTTTGAGGTTAGTTTTTTCTTTTTCATTTGCTAGGGCAGATTTTTCTGTTTAAAGTTTTATTCTACTATAAATAGTCATTCTCTGCCTCCCCTTCCTGAATCTCTGGTCAAGTGAACAATTTTATGAAACAAATTAAATATAGTTGATCTTTTGGGGGCTGTTGATTTTATATGGATTGGTACTTGCTTTCTTCCCAGTTTTCTGATATTAAATTGATCTACCACTTGTTGGAGAAAGTAGGTATTTATAGTGTGAAACCTGGGAAGTTTTTTTTTTGTCCTACCAGATTCACAAAGTACAGTAGAGTAATCTCTTTATTTTATACTTGTTTAATCCACAACATATTTTTGTACCAATTTTTATGATTTCTTACCCTACCAGCCTAAAAACACTCTCGCATTCCAAGTAACTGTCGCTGCTCTGAAGCCATCAGAGTGACAAAGTGTCTAAGACAGTTCAGAAGTGAGTAGATTGTACAGTAGCCACTAACTGGGACGACGGGGGAGAGGGTCATTGCCCTGTGGCCGTCCCTAGAGGCTGCTCGGTGGCCCTGTGACATCCCAGCAGGAGGGCCTGACAGTATCCACGGCCAAGGGCTCGGAACGCTGCCCCGTGGAGCCCACTGCTCTTGGAATGGTTGTTAATGCACCAGAGTTGACATCCTCCTCCCCAGGCATCCCTGCACCTAACACCTGGAAGTAGTGATGCTCCAACCAGTTATTTTCCTTGAACCAAAGACTTTGCATTATCCATGTAGCTCATTTCTTTTAGCCTCATGCCCTTTACTTAGAACCCTCTGATGAAATGACATATGAGTTATTCTATCAGTCTGTTGTGGGTTCCAGAGAACCTTGACGTGATCGAAGATTAAACCGCAGAAAAGGAAGGCGGCGATGGGGAAGGAACATGAGTTAGTGATCATGCAGTCTTTCTCCTTGTGTAGAGCCAACGGTCCTGGGATCGGCAATTCTGTGCAGAGCAGGGCCCAGTGGGGGAGGGAGAGGGGCAACAGGAGACCGGCAGACCCAGCAAAGCCCTTGTGTAGCAATGGACAGCGTAAAACAGAACACGCGGTAATGTCGTGGCCATGCCTGTAGTTCATTTTACCTCTGTCACGGAAAACTAGAATAATAGCTGAACTGAAGAGCACTTCTTTTTCCTTCAAATAATCCTTTTGATTATTTTATAGATTACTGCAGTTTTTAAACCCTGATCCTTTAAGAGCTGATGGAATCTCTGATCTACAGCAGGTATTGCAGCTCACCCTGCCGCCAAAAGAAAGAAAACTGTTTACTCTTTAAATCCCACCGCGTCTTTCCTCTGAATTTTAGATGTAAAGAGAAATTCCTTGCATGGAGAACTCTACCTGAAGTCATCCTTTTATTTATTTATTTATTTTCTTTACAATATTGTATTGGTTTTGCCGTACATCAACATGAATCCGCCATGGGTGTACATATGTTCCCAATCCTGAACCCCCCTCCCACCTCCATCACCATACCATCTCTCTGGGTCATCCCCGTGCACCAGCCCCAAGCTTCCTGTATCCTGCATCGAACCTAGACTGGCAATTCGTTTCTTATATGATGTTATACATGTTTCAAAGCCATTCTCCCAAATCATCCCACCCTCTCCCTCTCTCACAGTGTCCAAAAGACTGTTCTATACATCTGTGTCTCTTGCTGTCTCGTGTACAGGGTTATTGTTGCCATCTTTCTAAATTCCATATATATGTGTTAGTATACTGTATTGGTGTTTTTCTTTCTGGCTTACTTCACTCCTTTTAGAAATTATCTAATAAATTACTGCTTTAGAGACATGGCTCTTTTTCTGTTTGGTTAATAGATAATCTTCCTTTCATTTTGGTTATTTTGATGGGTTTTGATAAGCATATAAACCTAAGGTTTTACACTGAAACCAAACTCTCATGTCCTCTCATCTCCATAAGGTTCTTGGTTTTCTGTNTTTTAGAAATTATCTAATAAATTACTGCTTTAGAGACATGGCTCTTTTTCTGTTTGGTTAATAGATAATCTTCCTTTCATTTTGGTTATTTTGATGGGTTTTGATAAGCATATAAACCTAAGGTTTTACACTGAAACCAAACTCTCATGTCCTCTCATCTCCATAAGGTTCTTGGTTTTCTGTGCTAAGACCATTGGGCAGAGCCGTCTAACACCTGTGTCCTTAGTTGCAGAAGCTGAAATCGGGGTCTTGGCAGCCCATGGCAGTGCTGCGAAACAAGATTGAGCCCTGCTTGTCTCTCGAGACAGCACCACTCTCAACAGACCTGAAAAAGGTGATGGGATTCATAAAGGAACGCTGACCTGTTGTAATGTAGAGAGGTTTTTAATAAACAGTTCTGACGTTGCATTTCCATAATTTCTTTGCTTTTGAAATTCCCTTTTAAGATTTTGTTATTAATTTCTTATTTATTCTTAAAGTCCAGGTTAACGTCTTATAAATAAATAATTCTTTTTGTGGAGAAACCTAAATGCTTTGGTGCAGTAAGTTCTCAAATGAGCCTCTGAAAGGGAGCTCAGATGGAGCACAAGCAGTCGGGGCAGATAGAATGTTCTCCGCATTCTCTTCAGAATCGCGTTCTAGAACTGTGGTTTCACTTAGATTATCATCAATTTTGAGCATCAGTTTAGAGCGTATTTATCTGCTTACCTCTTGATATTAAAAAAAAAAGTAAAAGAAAACCCCACAAGGATGAATAGAATGAGCATGAAGCCTTCATTGGACAGGAACTTTCTTACAGGCTTTTGGAAGATGGAAAAGCAACAGCAGAGGGCAGCTGGCTGCTGAAGAAGGGGCGACATGGGGAGGGCTCTGAACCCCCCCTTGTTTCCTGAGTATCCGCAGCCAGCTTCTCAGGAAGGAGATGGAGGCTCTGCTTGGAGACACTGAATAACCCTCAAGAATAACCTTCAGGCAACACTGTTGTTCAGTCTCCCCAGTAAAAATGCCTGCTTGCTGCCTGTCTCCGTTCAGTGATGGGACTCTGATGTGGTGCTGAGCTCCAGCCTGCCTACAGGTGTAGCCCAGCATTTAGTGTCCTTGATATGAGCAGTCCCCAGGGATCCTTGGACATTTTGAAGAAAGCCTTCACCTGGGGAAAAAGGAAAACAAACTCTGAAAGAAACATACAATGTAGGGAGTGAAAGAAAACATGAGAAAATAGATATCCTCAGAAATAAGAGAAGATATTGGTTGGCTTCAACAATAATAAGGTGCTTGATAAATCTGTATGCAGGTCAAGAAACAACAGTTAGAACTGGACATCGAACAACAGACTGGTTCCAAATAGGAAAAGGAGTACGTCAAGGC
>SJYA01004602.1:3906-18395 GCA_006410615.1 Neotragus moschatus
GCTGAAATCCTAGCGGTGCGGTTCTCTCATTCCTGACTGATAGAATCTCAGGGAGCGGTGTAGCAGGCTGTCAACAGGAAGAGCCGCAGTTCGCACTACCGTATGACTACGATAGCGTCCCTCGTCAGTAAAGGGCCGCAGCGGCTGAAAGCCCAGCGGACAGTACAGAATTTCCACCGCTTAAGTGCCTGCAGAAACACGCATCGCAGAGGTGCGCGAACGGGCTCTGATGAGTCAGCACTACAAGCGCACAGTAACCCCTCGCATCACCTAGCCCGCAAAGGCCGGCCAAAACTGAGTAAGGTTCAGCACGTAAGGAGACAATATAAATGCTTTGTACGCTACATGGATTCAAGCTGCTCGTACGGAATAGGTTAAGCAACGTCAAGCCTGCATCCCGTGCATCTGTGCGTCCCCGAAGTCGTATGAAGGAGGAGTCAGAATACCCTCTCGTAGGTACTCAGCAGCGCGTACCCTGCAGCTGGTTCGTCTCTCAGAGCGAAGCAGTAGTACTAATATAACCGGCCTTCAGGCCTGCAGCCAGCCCCCTCATGCTTACTCATCGTGGACTGACGCTCCAATTACTCTTTGACGCGTCCTACATTCGCGTATTATCCTGTCTTCCGTGTTCGGAGAAGATAGTGAGTTGCGGTCGGGAACGAGAAGCAAAGACGTGTGTGGCTACTCGGGCCTGTAAGTATAGAACAGGCTGTCACCATTTGCAGCACGAACGTGGAGATGACCTTGGACACAACAGTCTGCAGACACCCTGTGGAGGGAAGACGGGACGCCGTAGAGGCACACGCTCCTATAAAGCAGAGGGTGGAATGATAAGCTTAGACAGAGGAGCACGAGCCGCGAGCGCTGCGTACATCACTTCTTTATCAGCGTAATGCCCCTGCAGCTCGGCGGCTCCGTTTACATCTACGCGGGCGTGGTGCGTGGAGGAGAGCTCTCGGCTAGGGCACATCCTGAATGCCCCGCAAAATGGTTCATTTCTTGCTCCCGAGACGCGAAGTGGCTGGTGGGCGCCTTGTTTCAAAAATGTACGTCGCGCGCTGCGCGTTAATAGACTAGCATTCAAAAGTAGCGTGACCGGCCGGCATCTTAGCTTAGTTGCGCATCTTGTTCGGGACACGCAAGGGTTCTAGGCGCATACGTAGCTGGGCGCGCGCCGCCCGGCCTTCACAGAGGCAGATAGTTACTCTATCTAAGCTGCACGGTCTTCTATATCAGCGTCCGGCCGCTTCTCAGCTCATGCACGGGAAGAACGGCGGGGAGACACGCAGACAGGCACTGACCTCCGCGGCTTTCTCAGGAAATGAGTGTCCGCCACATATTCACAAATGCAACCAGCGGAAGACGCCAGACAAGCGCGTCTACAAAGTCTCCGCGTGGATGTCTGATGAGCATCTGCATCAGCATGCACATGTGCACGTGCTTCATAGAATAACAGGTCGCGTGAAGAAACAGCGAAGCTCAGCGCGCACGTAACGAGTAACTGGATCAAAGGATCCACGTTCACGTGCACATTAATTGGCGTATGCACACTGCTTGTCTGTCTTCCAGCATACGACGTTGTGGCGAAGTAAAGCGCTACTTGGGAAACGGGGTTTTATCCACCCTCTTCGTACATAAAGTACGGCGTTCACAGCGGACACGTGCTGAAGAAGGGCGCCCTGCGCCACGTGTAGGCAGGCGCGCGCATGTGACGGCGACGCCCCTGCGGTGATGCGAGGGTGCGCGCCCCAGCTGAGCCAAGAGCCCCCGTCTAATGACAGAAGAGAGGACATAGATACTGAACGCGCACCGCTGACAGTTTGTGGCTTGTGTTCAGTTCAAGTTCAAACATATTACGCTGGCAGCCTCCGCTTTTGTGTAATGCAGAACACGTGCGCCGCAAGTCGAGCTGCTGCAGGCCACCGCCCCCCGGGGAGCCCCCCTGACCCGCGAAAATCGCGAAACCTTGTTCGAAGCTGACGCGCCGCCTAACAAAGAAGCTCAAAACCTGTTGTCCATCGCGCGGGATTGCAAGTTGTGCTGGGTGTTTCAGAGTTCAGCGGAGGGACCGTAGATACGCCGGCGCCGCCAGCCGCATACGCCTCTTGACACGCACTATAGCTGATGTAAGGCCGTCCCTGGCCCATGGTTACGGCGTGTACATACGGGCAGACACGTACGGTTCGAGCATCAGACCAGGGGGACAGCCGTGTTCCCCTGTGTAGCGAAGGTTGCGCCTGCTGGCTGCACCCTAGAAAGCGAACGGAATTACTGCAGAATTCTGCAAGCTGCACGTGCTTCCGTGATTAGCAAGCGGACCAGGCGCGCATCGAGGTGAAGTGCGTTACAATAAAGACCGGCTCGCCGGCAACTCTCAGGTGGTACGTCCTTGCATAATACAGTGCCACTCATCTGTTGTGCGGGCTGGAAGAGTTCGGAGCACGAAGCCGAAGCGGAATTCAGCGTAAGTACATTCCGGAGCCCGCTCCGAGGGGGGGCGCCCCGCTTTACAGAGAACGGGGGCACGAGCACGAGGATACTCTTGCGACGCACAGCTTTATCCCTACGCAGGCTGAACAACTGGTTTGCAAGAGCGTCCTGTAGAATCGTCCACCTACATGGAGAGAAGCTCGTGCTTCGCCGCCGCGGTCGTATCTGAGAATCTGGACGTTCACGGGGTCTTGAGTGTATAATGTGTCCATGTTCATGCACTCCTGCCCTCAGACACCTATTTCGAGAAGCATAGTGTACATGTATGCGTACGGATGACCGCTCTCTAAATGTCTCCAGGCGTCGTTCAAGCGCTTACAGCGATGATGATGCGAGCGACTGTTCGCAGGATTGGTAGGAAAGGCTCGGCAGGTACTTAACCGCGACGGGCCCTCGGCCGGACGGCCCTCAGGAGTGGAAGAAGAAAAGCCGTACATACGAACTAATCGCTCAAGTGACGCTGGCCACAATATGCGCGGCTCCTCCGGAAGCCACACTCGCCTCAGCCTTGACAACGGCGTCTATCGGCGATGCAAAGGGCAGTACTCCTCCCCCCGAGGAAAGGGGGGAGTTGTCAAGGTCGCGGCAGAAAATGGTTCCTTGGCTAGGATTTTCAAACTACTTCGCAGTGCGATGTTTTTCCCGAAGGATAATCCCGACTGCCATAGGCAGATCGACAAGCGTCCTCGCACACGAGAGCGAAGCCGTGAGGTCAGATCTTTCCCAAGGAGAGCAGCGGAAAAGCGGTATCAAGAAGTGCGTATCCTCTGGCGGCGTTTCATGCCCGCTTAGATGTGTGCTACGCAAGCGACACAGCACCTGAAAGCTCCCTGGAGGCGGCTAGTCGTCGTAATCTGTGGGGCATCGATCCTTCGACGCACCCATTCGCATATCGTGCACGGTGGCGAGTAGTGCGGGCGAGGTTCCCGAGTGACTGCTCGGCGGTGGAATGTCTCCGTGAGCAGGTGGATACACGCGAACACAGTGCATGCGCCTATTCACCTGCTTCACCCGCAAGTGGCATGTGAAGCCAGCGCTCTGACAAGCCAGCCGCGTACACTGCGGCGTTCAGCGGTTGTCCTAGCTTGCTTCGGGGCCGGACAAAGGGAGAGACACTCCTGCAGACCCTGTACGGATTGCATCTGTAGGTCCGCAAACCCACGTGAAATGCTAAGGGCGTCAGAAGGCTTGAGAAACGCTTTTGCAGAGGGTGCGAATAAGGTCGGTGCTTCACGAGGGCGACGCTGCAGCGGTACACAGCATCAGGAGCTGCTGCGGGGACGTGTGTGACTTGCGCTCGCAGGCAGCGCCACCCCGTGACATCTTTGTCGCCAAGTGATATGATGTGGGCTTGCGTATGTGTTTTTCAATCAGCCCGCTGCGAGACTGGTTTCGCGTAGATGATACGGGCATCCCCCAGCGTCAGGACGACCATATCGGGTAGGAGAGATGCGCTACAGCAGCTTCGTACGGGCTTCTGGCCAGCAAGCACCCATACAGTGGGCGACCGTGACGATGCTAAGAAGAGCACTTCTAGGCGCCGCAACGGTCTGTAGGCAACCGCTCCTGGAGCGTTCTCCCCGGCTTTCCGTACGGCTGCGGTGGTGAGGTCAAAGGATCACGCCTTTGGCGCACGACCGTTTTTGCTGTCCGAAGACACTGTATGTGGTGTGCCAAGCCAGCTGCACGGCTGCCGCTAGCAGGGGCCACTATTGAAAGCGCGTCACTCTGCACTGAAAAGAGTGACAGCACTGGTGTAACGGCGTACACTAAATAGCGTTACCCGTCTCCCCCAGTGCAGCCAGCATCGTTCCCGAGTAGGTTATATGGACGAGCACGCTCTCACGGAGATGATGCGCCGTGCGCCTGCAAACTCGGTTTGGGAGACACGATAGGGGGCAGGCGGACATCTCAACTGCGCGCGCACGGCTCTCCAACGGTGCTCAGGAAAGAGAGACAATCAATTATGATGTACAGACATGGTGCTGGCTCATTCCACAGCGTACCGGCGACTACCAGTGGAGGTGTGGACTGCTCGCTGCACGCTGTCGTACACAGCAAGCAACCGTTCATGGTTATTTGTTTTTTGCTGTCGCCGCGTCTGGAGTCGTTAAGTGGTAACAGGGTGTAAAAGTGTACAAACTGTTCTCGCGCTGCTCGTCTAACACTCCGTCACGCTCCAGGAGTCCCGGAGACATCTTTGCTCTCGAGCGGACTAGGCCGGAAGTGTTTTCGTGGTGCAGTGCCCTGGTGTAGGCCGTACTCCTACGTTTCTGCAGCGGCCTGGGCGTCTCTCCGCTACCTGTGCCGCTTCGTTGTGCTACACAGGTGCGTAGAAGGACCTTTTGCAAACTTGTAGACACCGGGTACCGAGATCAGTTCTTCCCGGACGCGCACGCCAGGAGAACGGCTGGCATGGTCTGCACTGCTCAGCGGGCTTTTGTACCATGAAGGCCGGCTTCAGTGTTTTCTCGTGACGCGCTTGATAAGCCCACCATATACTTTCCAGCTGTCACAGCACACAGCTTGAACGCACGGCCCACAGGGGTGAAGCAGAGCGGGGTCTGCTTTTCAGTGGACGTGGTACACTTTGAGTGCCACACTTTGAGGTTCGTTTCGCGTCTTCATTTCCTACAGAAACCGCGAACCCAACTCGTGGCAGTGCCCTACCCGCACAATTTGGAAAATTCTACGTGCTTCCGCTGCGTGTCTGGACGCGGCAATATGAGGACGGTCCGCACAGCGAACATTACACCCTAAGTACCGCACCTTGATGTTCGCTCCGCGTCTTCGTTTCATACAGCAGCCGCGAATCCTACGCGCGAACCTGCAGTACTCGCACAATTTTGGAAACTCCTACGTACTTCCATTGCTTGTGTGGACGCGGCATCGTGGGAACGGTCCGCAGTGCCAGCAAAGCTTAGTAACCGAACATGCAAAGAAGTCTTGAACATGATGTTGTGCTCTTTCGAGCGCTTCAGGCCGCTGCAGGGTACCAACGTAACGGCTGCCGTGATATGAGACACAGAGGGGTAATCCCAGTGCAGCGCAAACTTTAAAATTCGCATGTAGACAACGGTATCGAAATAAGCATGAAGGACAGCTTATGCTTAGGTAGCGCCTCACGGGATTCGCTGGCTAAGAACGCTTTGCTACGCCACCCACGTTCCGACCTCAGCGTAATTCACCAGTGAAGCTGTCTTTCGGTGAGTCATACTGCAGCTTTTTAGTTACTTAAGTGACCAAGGCGCGCACGAGCGCGTATTCTTCGACACTAACGTAGTATTTCGTCCGAACGCGGCAAGCGATGGCCTTTGCAGCCGCGCACAGGAAGCCTCAAAGCAGCCGTGCAGCTTCTGCGGAATACGTTACAGTCATCTGGCCACTACAGGTGACGCGCACCATGCAGATAGCTGACTCAAAACTCGCCTAAAAGCGAAGTGACGCCGTTGTCCGTCGGTAAAAGATTCAAAGGCATAACGCGATGGGCTGAGCGCGACCAGTATTTGACTGCAGCTTCAGACTTGAGAATGCCCGGAGCACCTCTTTCATCCGTGGCCGTATGAGACTGCGGCTCCAAGGTGCCACCAGTGGATAGATCCTGGCTGTCCGCTTTCTCTGTCAGGCGCACTCGGTGGCTTTGCGAGTTCGCGTGCACCAGCTGCATCTAATTGCTTGACGCTTACGTTCACAGGAAGCCGTCGTGGAGCTGTTGCTTGAGAAGCTAGAATATTCAGTTTTATTATGTTCGGCACGCAAGCTCACGCTTGCGACCATACACCTAGGTTGCAGGCAAGAGTGTGGGTCGCGCCCGCTGCAAGCACACCGCGGTCGCCCACTACGCTAGTGGGCAGCCAACGGCTGAGCGATCAGACAGCTCTTGCTTTGTTCCGAGACCTATATGCGGCTTCCATGATTGGCACACGCTGAAGGCGCTACGGCGGTAACGTTTAGCGCCCCCCCTCTACGCGGGTAGCATTATCCAGGACGCTTGCAGCAGCTGTTAAGCCTGCGGAGCCCGGTTGATGCACTCACACCGGATCGCGGTTGCCGGTGGCATTGGGCAGAAAGATCCACTGTGAGAATACCTTACAACTGCTATAATACGCTACAGCACTGGGCTGCTGCAGCCTAGCTCTGCCGCACGAGTACGACTCCGCCTACAAACGTAACGCGGCGACGGCAGATATCTCCGCATACCAGCGGGTTTGCGGAGACCCAGGACTACAGCTGCGCGCTCGAACTCGTGTATAAGCAAATTTTTGGAAGCGCGCACGGTACACAGGGAATTCCCGCACGCACGTCTTAGTGCACTGTAGTCAGCATCTGCACGCGTTTAGGCTGTCCAACGCCCGTATTTACATGGACGGCAAAGAACTTTAGCGCACGCGAGACTGCATGGGCGCGCCGACCCGCTCCTGTGGCTCCCTGCCATGTGCGCCGAGCAGCCCTTCTGTCGGCGCCTCCTGGCAGGAGACCGCTGACACAGGGAATCGGCACTACGCAGCGTGCTGTCGGAGGGCCACCTTCGGCAGCAGGAAACTGCTTGCAAGTCAGAGCAGCACCCAGCTGGAGGCACAAGTGTGGCGCGCGAGGCTAGCGGTTGTTTCAGTTCGCGCTGCGCAGAAGAACAAGTTTTACCGTAGAGAGCTGCCTACACTTGGCACCCACTGCTGAGCCGCATGCAGCACCGACTGGGCTACGCGTCACACATGAAGCGTGCTCGCAGCATAAAACGGAGCAGAAGCACAGCCAGCATCTGCTGCGCAGAGCACTATATGTCGCGGACATGCGGCGGAGCGTATGTTGGCGTATATTCTCGGCGGGGCAGTGGAGCCATCTAGCTGGCAGGCCGGCATCTCCACGAACATCGTTGTCGACTACATGAAGGCCGCAGGCAGACACAAGCCGTATGCAGCCCGCTTGTGTATGTGTTTTCGCTGTTGTGCACTGAGACACGAGGCACTCAACCGCGGCGCAGGATGCTCTCCTATGTTTACACCGCGTGAACACGCGCTCTGCGACGGTAGAGTGGTTGTTGCCAGGCAGTCACATCGAACGGTGTCAACGGCCCCTGGGAATGGAAGTCCGACGACAACTTCGATGAGCCTGTTAGCAGACTCGGTTGCAGGGATGAACGGCTAGTTAATCTGTTTCCGCCAATGTGCACTGAGACACGAGGAACTCTACCGCCGCGCAGGACGTTCTCCTATGTTTACACCGCGTGAACACGCGCACTGCGACGGTAGAATGGTTGTTGCCACGCAGTCAAATCGAACGGTGTCAGCGCCACTTGGAAATAGAAGGCCGGCGACAACTTCGACGAGCTTGTTTGCAGACTAGGTTGCAAAAGCCAACGGCTAGTTAATCTGTTTTCGCCACTGTGCACTGGAACATGAGACACTCAAACGCGGCGCAGGATGTTCTCCTCCGTTTACACCGCATGAATACGCGCACTGCGACGGTAGAATGGTTGTTGCCACGCAGTCAAATCGGACGGTATCAACGCCACTTGGGAATAGAAGTTCGGCGACAACTTCGATGAGCTTGTTTGCAGACTAGGTTGCAGGAACCCACGGCTATTCTGAAAACAATCCTGATGTTACAGATGGCACTCAGCGCATGAGTCGGCGCTGCTACGAAACTGAACATAACATCTGTTTCAAATCCCTGACGGGAACAGGCCGAGGCTACGCGGTGACGGCGCAGGGCCCGTGTTGCTAGAACAAGGAAGTCGAAAGCGGCGCTGTGCGAGCTGATGTTTTTTTCTCCTCATTGCACTTCCCGAAGGATATCCTTTTCACCGTGACAGCAGGTTCCCCTCTCGTGAAGACCTGGCCGACGACATGCGAGGGGGCCTCGAAAGCTTCACCCAAAGGGCAGGCCCAGCCCCAGGGCAGCCTAGCTGCTGCAGCCGGTTGCGACTAGGGGGGTTGCCTCGTGTTGTGGCCCGCTTTCCTTCCCTCACATTCGCAGCTGCACCTTCTGCGTGGCTGGTCAGTTGAAAGCTGTAGTGTTGCTCGTGGAAAGCTTCCGCGTAAGCACTAGCATATTTGTAGACTTGTGTTTTTCCCACGCAGTCCCTAGCCAAAGCTAGCACCCATGTGGTCCCTTGGCCGTACTCAAGGGCACACGGAACGGGCTGCGGCCGCTTCAAGGCAGCTGTTTGACGCTTTTGCGCCAGCCGTCTCCTTCTTCGCACTGCCGAGTTAAATTGCAATTCGGTTTTGCGGCGCAGCTTCACATCGCGTTGCCTTCGCTCTCTGTGTTCGCCCCTTGAAGCGAACGCTTCTCTGGAACTGTAGGGCGCTGAAATATTTTTGTCAAATTTCGGCTGAAGGTTCCAGTATCTACTTGTCTGTCTTTCCTTCTTCTCTATCAGTACTCCACTGCCGTACAGGGCCAACGTGCCTATCAAACCTAGAACGCACATTTTTTCCCACGCAGCCACGGGCCTGTCAAACCTAAAACTCACATTTTTCCCAACGCAGCCACCGATACTAGCAAAGTTTGTCTCAGCACAGAGGCTTGCACAGGTCGTGTCAGGCGTTTGCGATTCTTTGTGGTCCTTGTCTTCCTCACCCGCTCTACTGGGGCTTGTACTTTTCGCCTGTGTCAGGCGCTTCGCGGGCAAGTTTGTGAAAGTCTGCTGGGGGAGCTGTTGCATTTGGCGGCCCACTTACGCCGACGCGCGGCACACTCCACTAGCAGCCAAAAAACTGTATTCTTCTCCAACAGCTTCCGCATGTCCTCCTGGACCCCTCTCTGGCACGTTTACGCAGTCCTTACAGAAGTGCCTGGAGGCGCTGTCATTGCAGCAACGCTGCAGGCGCCTGTGACGCAAGCATACGTGAATCTGTTATCGTTCTAGCTACAAACAGCCTACAGCACCTCCGGTCCGCTTGTCACTAGACCACATTGCTTCTTGAGCATAGTGTACAGTTCTTCACTGAGTTGGGAAAGTTCGCAAGTGTGCTTCAGCCCCGGCTTAGCGGCTCGTCGCTGCTTCACTCAATTCAATGTCAGATAGCTCAGCTTATTGGACAGCCAGAGTGCGCGTTAAAGTCCCCTGTCACTTTGAACGAACTGGGCAGGACTGCCGGTGGAGGCGCCGCTCCTTGAATTCCCCTGTCCGGAGAGCCACGTGCTTCGCGGCGCGCAAATAGTAACTTGTTTTGCAGATAGCGTCTTCCGGCCTGCTGGGGTGTGCGCTTCGCATATATACGATGCATTCAACTCGCTCTTCTGCGGTGAGGCGCTCGCAAATTGGCAACTCACGGTTTGCCGTGATCTGCACCGACTTGCCAGAAAGTCTTGCTCGCCAGACAAGAAAATGTAGAGCCGATCTAAACGCGAGTGCATAGTTGTGTGCAGCTATCTTGTGGGACTCAAAGAGAACGAGCTCAACCTGGTACGTGGATGGCAGATGGCATTCTGAAGGTAGACGGTAGACAGGCTGAACGCCGCAGTGCCGTCCACGGTGTGAGAAGTAAAGCGCACAGGTGGTCTTTTTTTTCAGAACCAAACTCGCAGCCGCTGAGGTGATAAGCTGCAACCGTTGCCGGGTTACAAAGGACGTCTCTTGTGATAAGCAGTGCGGACTTTCTTTTGGAGCGCGTCCAGACCGCCCTTTCCCCCAGCAGCGGGACCTCGTGCGTGCACTTCTTCAGACCGAGGGAATGACTCTTTCTTGATGTGTGTGATCATTAGACTCTCTCGTGTAGTCACCTTCTTTACTTGTCACAATGACAAAGTGGCTCCGCCTGCCACCTAGGCGCTGTCACCGCTCCGGAAGCGCCGCCGGCTCCGCTTCCCTGGCCAGCCAGGCGAGGGTGCGTTACTGGCCCGCGCCGCTGCACGCGCTGCTGCTGAAGTTTGTTTCTACTCTCTTGTGGCTTAGCAGAATTTGGGTCGTACCCTTCTTTCTCTCAGCGGCAGCGGCTGGGCCGGTACCGCCGCCGGGCCCTGCAGACTGTGCCATGTACATCTATGCGGATCCTCACCAAAAGCCAATTAGAATCACGGAGAAGACGAGCTGCCCCACGGCCGGGGGAAACAGGGCCTTTCTTGTGGACAAGGGCTACAGCAAGCACTCTTTTCCGAAACTCCTTGAGGTGGCACCTCTTGAAGACCATAAATTTATCTGCAAGCTGAAACGACCGTGCAACATTGTGATGACCGGCTACGGTTTAGAGGAGGAGGATCAGCTTCTCCTCCTGCGTCTTGAAGATGCCGAAACCGCCGTTTCGTGCCCACCGGAAAGTCTAGCGACACGCCAGCGCGAGCGCGAAAAGCAGCCAGTACAAGCGACGCGGCACATACGAACCTCGAGCAAGATGGCATACGATCATTCCATTCGCCCACAAACGGAGCACACCATTATGACTGTGTTTGATCTGGGACAGCCTGCGGAGGGCAACTATCTGATCTGCTACTCCACCGCTCGTTCCGTGCCGAAGCAGAAGCCGCAACTCAAAGACTTCCACTACAAAGCCGGTTCGCTAGGTAAAGTTCATACTGAGAGTCATGCAGTTCTGGGCGACGAGTTGCTAGGGCTTCCGCCCCCTTTCTCTTCCAGTGAACCTCGGAAAAATCATCACGTTGCGAGCCCTACACGTGCATAAATATTAAGTACATTGTTGCTGGGAACAACGGATGTATACATGGCAACACGTACCTGTACATACACTTTTGTGGCGTTCGGAGTCCTATGCAGCCAGTGACAGACCATGTGCTGTTTTGATGCTGGCATCCATCGTGTCGATCTATCTGCACGTACACTTCACTTTGGCGCCGGTCTCAGCTGACAGTGGTCCGGTAAGGCCGACGGCGCTCACTGTCACCGTGGATTTCGTTACATGCCCTGCACTGGTCAAGCGGTACGACTTGTACACCGTTATGGAGAGCGGTCGTGCAGGGGTCTCCTGCCGTTATGGTCGAAGGAACAGCTGGCACAGATTTATCATGAATGGTTATTGCATGACCTCAGCTGCTGCCGCAGGATTTCAAATTCATGGGATTTTAGTAAACGCCCGCCGGCGGCGTCAGTGCGCTGCCGCAGCGCGGTCCAACTACTGCAGTCCTCTCTCAGCGAGATGTTTGCGCCACACCCGTGACTTCGCATTGCACGGGGGCCCGCCGGCAGAGGCCCTTCACAGCAGGACCCTAGAGGAGTATGTGATCCGTTGTGCGCGTTGCGCCCCCCACACGTCTTCACGGACGCAACGTGTACGGACTCTGCCACATGCTGGCCTCCTTTTCAAAGTAGCATGTTGCACCTCGGTAGCGGAGAAGAGCTGCTTCTTCCTCACTGTGAGATACCAACAGGTATGGAAGTCACCAGAACAAAGAGAACTCACGGCGATATGCCGTAACGGCGGGGGCAAACGGCATTCGCAGAAAGAACATAGATGTCTCTGTGTCTCTGCATATATATGCATCTCCCTTTCTCGGAGCTCTACACGCAGAAACGAAGGGCGCCGCGCGACGGCGTTTGCGAGGAGAGGTGCTACGTGGTCGCTCGAGATCCCTTGTGCAGCGGCGGGCCACGACCGGAGTAGCAGCGGCAAAAAAGCACGCGTGTGGGGCAGGTACTCACGACGGTTGACATTGATCTCTAGCACCGATTCAGCACCTGCACTACACGATCTGATGCCGAAGCATTTTGTGTGGCCCGGACTGAACGGCGGCTGCGCATTCTTATACCCCCTACCACGCATACCTCTATGGTGAAAAATGCCCTTACGGAGCGTATAAGGTCCCATGCAGTTTTGCACACACGCAGTGTAAGCTCGGAGACATGGACGACACATAGGTATGTATGTATATACATATATAGGTTCAAGCGTTTCATGTCGCGTAGCACATGCCGCAGAGGGTGCGTGGCGCCCTGAGGCCTGTAAAGACTAGCTTAGTCGGTAACGCGTTCTGTCTCATCTAGCAGCCTTGTCAATGGACTTGCCGGGGCAAAGGGGACAGAGGGGACTCCAACAGAGACTGGAGAGCAGAGCCCTTAATGCAAGCAGAGCGTGTGCGTTTGCAGTTGCGCCCTTGCTCACATCCCTGATTCCGACAGCGGCAGCGCTCCCGGGCGCGCATCTGCTGAAACGGATTTCCTCAGAGACAAGGCAGAAAATAACCGCCGTTATNGGGGCAAAGGGGACAGAGGGGACTCCAACAGAGACTGGAGAGCAGAGCCCTTAATGCAAGCAGAGCGTGTGCGTTTGCAGTTGCGCCCTTGCTCACATCCCTGATTCCGACAGCGGCAGCGCTCCCGGGCGCGCATCTGCTGAAACGGATTTCCTCAGAGACAAGGCAGAAAATAACCGCCGTTATAGAAGCAGCAGCGTAGAGGCAGGGTTCCGAGTGTGTCGCTGTGTAGCTGAAAGCTCTGTACGGGCTCGTCTCTATGCACTGCGCAGCCAGAGGGGTGCGGATGTCCGGCCCTGCCCGGCTTATGCATAGGCAAAACGAACAACAGGTGTACAACACATCTACCACGTGCGCATAGACCCACTTCTCCTGAAACCTGTGGAGCTGCCCATTGCGACCGCAGCGCCATCTGCGCAGCGGCCATGAAGACAAGTTGTAAATGGTGCCAGTGTCTTTGAGTAGTGTACGCAGCAAGCTGGCCGGCCCGCACCAATTCAACTGTAATCCACTGCGTGTTTTGTCAGTCGAGCGGCCTACCGCTGCGGTGTACTTTCAAGCACCGGAGCGCCGCTGGGATACTCGCTCTCGTCCATGCACGAGCGACTGCCAGCTCGTGCAGCGTTGGCTGTCTTTCAGAGCTAGAGACACAACCGTTCTGCCTTGGTGCCCATCTCCGGCTGCGTACGTCTGCTGACTTGTGCTGGCGTCCTTCCTTGGTGGCGTTCCGTTCGTGTGCACGTACAGAAGAGCTCATTTTGGCACACGCGCTCTCGGCCGGCAAAGCTTTGAGTGACGGGGACGGGGTTCCGCGCGTGGTGTCTAGCGGAGATTCCCATGCTTTGGATGATTGCTTACCTGAACCAGTAGAGCATTACGTACTAGTGATATCCGGAGCACTGCTGCACCAGACAGCGGCAACGTAGAGGGAGGACCGCCGGCAGAGTCAATAGTCTGCTCCACGTCTGCTCTGCCAGAAGTGCCTGTCTTCTGAATGCGAACGCTTTTTGTTCTTCAGTGACTGCGCCCCTCCTCCGCGCCCCAGATACACACACGTGGGTGCGCCACAGTCACATCGTTTGAGAGGCACAGAAATACGCTCAGACAGTGCCGGATTTTGTGTGGACGCCGGAGCCACCACTAATATAATGAATGCTGGAGTAGCTGTGTCTACTCCCGCAACTTCCACCCCTACTGCTCCTTCTTTCACTCACATGTCTTCCCTCATCAGTGTCTGCCTACACAAGGCGTAGCCTGCAGCGTTCCACTGCGCGTACATACACATTCTGAGAATACCGTCCGAGTTGTGTATACATAGACCTGCATATGAGGGAGAACTGTGGAGGGCTATGTGTGCGCTTACGAGTGGATCCTTCGATCCCCGACAGCGTGACTGCAGGACAATGTGCGATGGAGCGTACGGCATAAAGCAGCCTAGACTCACCACCGACAACACACCACAAGTGCCCGTCCAGCATGCAGACACGCTGTCTGCCTTCCTCGAGAATAGCATTCACTGTAACCCCCGTATACCCGATGAGAGTTAAGCGTTGTACGTAGGCGCTTGAACGTGATGGTATCGGCACGCAGCCACACCTGTGCATCCGGCTATGAACATATACAGGTGTATACGTATGCACGCGTATACGTGGAACGCGCGGATATGCGCATACGTACAAACCGGAGCCCCCGTCCGTGCAGTGGCACCCCTACGTTTTCTTCGAGAGCGGTAGTCCCACTCTGTCTTTCTCAGTAGCGTTCTCTCGCATCCTCTCCTCCGTCTACATCTACGTGTCATATGCTACTCCACCAGCAAGTTTGGTGTCGATCCCTTCTTAGGAGATAGCGTC
>SJYA01004603.1:9485-41674 GCA_006410615.1 Neotragus moschatus
TTACTCTAATTTCTGGCTGAATTCCCATCTGGGGTGCGGAGGCTCGCCATGTCTACTTACTTGTCCTGGCTTCTAAGATCCACGCAAAAGGGAGCCCAAGGTGGGGCACCCTTAGAGATTCAAGTGGATGCCGGTGGCCCAACATAGATGGTGCAAACCTCTTGTCTCGAGGTTTTATTGGCTTTCCACATAAACCAAGTTATTCAGCCTCTTTTCTCCACTTTATTTTCCTACTATACTATTATTTTCTAATCTAAATCTTATATTTCTAAATAAATAAGTTTCTTCTAAGACGCTGACACCGTCCCCACTTCGAATTCCCTGGACCCGCCAGGGCTAGACCCCGGCAAGGAGTTATAAGTTAGAGATGCATGATCAGGCATCTCGGGTTCAAGTCTCAGGCCCACCACTTTCTAGCTAGACAAGGCAAGACAGGTACTTCAGACTTCCTGAACCTCATTATCATCAAATGAAATTAGAGCGCAGTGATGGTACCCACCTGGTTCCAATTGTATGTCACGCTGCATAGTGCCTGCAACATAGAAAGCACTTAGCGCATATTAGCTGATATTATTTATTTTACTATTTACTAATTTTTATTTATGTTATTATTTATTAATATCATGTTTAATAGCTTCTTTCTAAAGATGGAATATACCCCCTATCATGGACACTGTGCTGGGTTTGAGAAATATAATGACACACGAGCCACTGCCTTTCCCTGCAAGAAATTCAGAGTCCAGATGGGCTAAGTATGAGCAAGGATGAGGAACAGGAATAGATAATATTCCCAGTAGTATTTGTCAGTAGATTTTGTCAAAAGACTACTTCAGAGGTATAATCAGGTCCAAAGAAACCACCTGGGATGCTGAAGTTCCCAGAGACTACCAACAGCAAGATGTAACCACACGTGGGCTTGAAAGGGCAAGGGAGGGAAGTGTGATGCTGGGGGGACCCTAGCTGAACCTGGAGTCCTTGAAAGGGGTTATCTGGTGCTTCCAGAAGCATCCTGAATCAGATGGGGAGGGAAGGAGGTAAACGCATCACCTCCAGCTTTTCCGTCTCTCCTGTCTCCTCTCTCTGCTGTCCACTGGCTGGACTCAGCCAGAGGCAGAAAGCAAAAAGCCAGGGTGAGGCAGTTCTCAGAGCTGCATTTCTGGGGCAAGGAAGTGGGAAGGGAAGAGAGCATACCCAGGTAAGGGAGATGGAGGATGACTGGCACAAGAAACACGCTGCAGTCATTTTGCTGCCTATTCCTGCTTGTACCGATTGCTTTGCATAAGTCATCTCTTACAATCAAAACAAAACCGACAATAAGGAGTGCACTTTCCCCTACACTTCTCAGAAGAAGAAGCTGATACGTAGGAAATCAAGTGGCTTTTACAAAATCTGTACGGTCTAGTCTTGTCTTGCCATTTGACACGTGGTAGGTACCCATCTCATTGGGCTACAAGGCCCCTTTCATGTATTAAGCAAATATTTACTGAGTTCTGTAGCAGAGACAGTCATATTCAGCAAATACTGAATCTTCTCCCTATTTTTTCATCCTTCTTGCACAGTTAGATGTAGTTATGAGGTTGATTATGTCCATTAAATCATGACTGGAAGTTCCATGTATCAATTCCAGGTCAGGACCATGAAAAGACGACGCATAAATCTTGAGTCTCTTTCTTCCACTGACGTAGCACTGAGGGGATTAAGAATTCTAGATCATACAGCTAGGAAATGCACAAGCCACCTTCAGCCTGGGTCCCTAAGTAACTGTGTGGAGAAGGGCCTCCTGCTGTTACTCATGGTGCATTAGCAAAAGTAAGAAGTAAACTATTATATTAAGTGGCTGAAATTTGGTTTGTTACTTAGAATACCTTAGTCTCTCCTGATTAATACATGTACTAATTTTATGACATTTTTCTTCATGCAGAAAGTGTAATAGTAAAAAACGGTTCCATTTTTCTTGGAGTTTCAGTCAATGCCATGTGAAAATTCCCTACAACAATTGGTGGATAAGGGAGGAATTATTCTACAAGGAGTGAAAAAGAATAATTATAAAATAGTTTGGCTGTCTTGAGGAACAAGTGTGATTTTGTTAGTAGACAAAAGGGGCAGAGGTGACTTTCCTGGAAGAGAAGGGCTATTGCAAATGCGTGGAGATTTAGAATGTCCTGCCGTTGGATAGAATCTGAAAGTACTATGTTTCTTACATGACTGAGTACAGATTACCCAGTGGGGTCCAAGGGGAAAATGGATAAAATAGAAGGAAAACCCACAATAGAATAAAATGAAGCGATTAAGGAGCTGACTCCATTTTAACAGAAGAGGAGAACTAAAGACCTATACGTTATCACATGGAAACCTAGGAAATGAAAGTGGGATTTGAGTGTGTTTAACTACACAGCTTGGTTCAAGGGCTTGCCATTAGTAGCAGCAGTAATGGTGGCAGTGGCAGCAACTTTTCTTCTCGAAGAAGCAAGAGGAACTGAGCCCTGATTTATGTCTGCATGTCACAAACGACTTACATGCATTATTATTATTTTTCACGTAGCAAGTTATGTTTCAAGCGCTATTCTATTACCTTAAAAAACATTGTGATTCCATTTTCACAAAAACCTTAAAAGGTGAGACTGCCTGGGACCAGTTCTGCTACTTTCTAACTATGTGGCCTTATAATATTATGTGCAACCACATAATAATAAAGGCAGAAAGTGAAGAGGAACTAAAGAGCCTCTTGATGAAGGTGAAAGAGGAGAGTGAAAAAGTTGGCTTAACACTCAACATTTGAAAAACGAAGATCATGGCATCCGGTCCCATCACTTCATGGGAAATAGATGGGGAAACAGTGGAAACAGTGTCGGACTTTATTTTTCTGGGCTCCAAAATCACTGCAGATGGTGACTACAGCCATGAAATCAAAAGACGCTTACTCTTTGGAAGAAAAATTATGACCAACCTAGATAGCATATTCAAAAGCAGAGACATTACTTTGCTGACTAAGGTCCATCTAGTCAAGGCTATGGTTTTTCCTGTGGTCATGTATGGATGCGAGAGTTGGACTGTGAAGAGAGCTGAGCATCGAAGAATCAATGCTTTTGAACTGTGGTGTTGGAGAAGACTCCTGAGAGTCCCTCGGACTGCAAGGAGATCCAACCAGTCCATTCTGAAGAAGATCAGCCCTGGGATTTCTTTGGAAGAAATGATGCTAAAGCTGAAGGTCCAGTACTTTGGCCACCTCATGCGAAGAGTTGACTCACTGGAAAAGACTTTGATGCTGGGAGGGATTGGGGGCAGGAGGAGAAGGGGATGACCCAGGATGAGATGGCTGGATGGCATCACTGGCTCGATGGGTGTGAGTGAACTCCAGGAGTTGGTGTTGGACAGGGAGGCCTGGCGTGCTGCGATTCATGGGGTCACAAAGAGTCGGACACGACTGAGTGACTGAACTGAACTGAACTGAACTGAACTGTTGTGTGTGTTAGTTGCCAAGTCGTGTCCTTAGGACTGCAACTCTGTAGACTGAGAGGAGCCTGGCAGGCTATAGTCCTTGGGGTCACAAAGAGTCAGACATGATGTGCAACACACACACACACACACACATTATTATTATTATTCATCTTTTGCAAATAAAAGAAACCAAGAAAAAGGGAAGTAACTTACCCAAGGTCACACAGCTAGAAAGCAGCAGAACTGGTCCCAGGCAGTTTTTAGCTTCAGACTTCATGCTGTCTTGAGGATGTTTCACTAAATCCTCACCACCAGTCTGCTATAGTTATGTAATTGTAGTTGTTATTATTCTCCCATTTTAACATGAGCAGGTGGGTTCAAAGAGCCATGCC
Organism: Neotragus moschatus; assembly: GCA_006410615.1. NCBI lineage: Eukaryota > Metazoa > Chordata > Mammalia > Artiodactyla > Bovidae > Neotragus > Neotragus moschatus. The sequence goes on from SJYA01004603.1 coordinate 13,316, forward strand.
TTTGCTAGCATCCTATAGCTAGTTTATGTCAGAACCCAGCCACAAACAGGCCTACAGATTCCAAGGCCTATGCCCTAATATACCCCTCTAAGTGGGTTTTTGAGCTTGTGGAGTTTTCACCAAGTCATATGAGTCCATGTGTGCCTAAACCTACTTCCCAAACCCCTTGCTTACTGAGGAGAGAATTTCAGTTCATGAAAATTCATGAATCAACAAACAGCCATTGAATATCTACTATGCATAAGATATAAACGAGAAGAATATCAGACCAAGGAATAAACAGTCCCTGCCTCGATCTCGCGCTCAGCTGGAGGCAAGGCACATCCTCTAACAATGTAAAGCAAACCCAATAATAATGGAACAGAGGGAAGGAGATGATGAAGACTCACAGAAACTTCAGAAAGTGTTCCAGGATGAGAACAAGGAGAATGCACAGGGTGGTGGTTTACTGTTGTTGTAGTTCAGTTGCTAAGTCGTCTCCAACTCCTTGCAACCCCATGGACCGCAACATTCCAGGGTCCTCTTGTCCTCCACTGCCTCCTCGAGTTTTCTCAGATTCATGTCCACGGAGTCGGTGATGCTATCTAACCATCTCATCCTCTACTGTCCCCTTCTCCTTTTGCCTGCAATCTTCCTCAGCATCAGGGTCTTTTGCAATAAGCCAGATAGTGGTCAATGGGAGGTATTTCAATGGATGGAAAAGAGACGATGGGGTCACTCAGGCTCTGAACCTAGGGCAGAAGGCAAAAAGACCAGGCTTGGTTGAAGCTCTTAGTGGACACCCCAGAATTCCAATTAGTGGACACCCCAGAATTCCAAGTAATGGCCCTCTGCTCTGTGATAAGTGAGTCTATTCAGGAGATAGAGCCCTGGTCCAAAGGGATTAAACATCAATGTGATGTCACCAGCCCCTTAGAAATACAACCTCCATGAAGAATCTCAAAAGCTTCACTTATTCTGCCATCAGAGTGAGTTAGTAACACAGAGACCTTAAGGAGCAAGAGAGAAGCAGTCAAACAGGAGGAAAGGCATTAGTGGAAGAGTAGTGAGTAAAGAGAGAGAGCTTAGCAGCAAGGCAAAGCCTAGGTTATATCTGCTCATGATCAACCCAACCAAAATTTAACCTCCTTAAAAGAAAGTTGTGCTTGAAATGCAAGTTAGTATGATTGAATCGCTCCATTACCATCAGGACTGTTTTCATTTTTAAGCACGTGTGTGGTCGCCTCCACATTGAAGAACTATTCACAGCCAGAGAAAACACCCCAAAATCATTTTCCACGTGGAGGCTGCCACGATGTTTTAATTGAGTTGGATTGAATTGCTATAGAGGGAGCGGGAGCAGTGCGTTTTCAAGGACTAATAATTCTGTAATTTTGGAGGCGGGGCGTACATTTCTTGGCACAAATAGGCAAAAGGCATCTGCATTACTCTACAGCAGGCATTCTCATTTGGAACAAAACCAGGACTGTCAAAAGTGCGTGCTATTTCTTCCTGATTCCCTCAGAGGACCCTGGTGGGAATGTGTCTAGAGGGGTTCTGTTGGTGGTAGGCATCCAGGGAGGTTGGCCAGATTTGGGAGCCTGTGTGAAAAGCCACAGGCTTCTAGACACTGGTCCAGCCTCATCGAGTCCTTGGTTAGACACTCAGCTTCTCGTTGGTATCTACACACTTCACTCCTGGGTCACTGGCTTCTGCTGAATCCACCCGGTTCTCTAGGAGCCGGCCACGTGAAAGGGTCAATACAGGGAAGACTGAAGAACAATGGGCTTTGATCAGGCACACAAAGGCTCATGGAGACCTTTGCCAGGAGATCCCAACACAGCGTCTAATGGCAGAAAGCGAGCTGGGCTGTCAGGAGAAAAGAATTCTCTCTTGGCTTCTGCCTTCCTGGATCACAGTCCTGGAGAAAGTCATTTCACCTTTCTTGTACCTCAGTTTCCTCCTCTGTGTAATGTCAAAGGACATTCACATTTCTGAATTCCTGTCCAGTGAGCCCTCTATGGGCACTCAGGTGTCCCCACAATAACACCACAACTTAGACCACTTACCCCATCTAGCACTGTGTGGATGGTCCTCTCTCCCCAGTCCCATACCTTTATTTGTTTCTCTGACTCTTTCTGCTGCAAACTCCCATGGGATTTTCTAACTTTCCTTCTGTCTCCCTAAAGCTAACTCTCTCCTCGAGTCTCCTGCTGACCCGGCATCAGTAACAGGGGACCATAAAGGAGGGGGAAATCCCACCAAGCCCAGAGGTGCTTATATGTTGTCACATCCCCAGTGTCCAGGAACAAACTTGACACACAGCACTTAGGAATTCATGTGGAAATCTCCTCTCTAGGGCAGTTTTCACACATGTCAGGGCCTGGACATGCCTAAAGATCTAATGAAAGCCATGAAGAGGCTTCTTTCCATAAAGATACCCAAGCAAAATTGGTGAGGCCAGCCAGGCATGCCCAAATCATGATGTCCAGAAAAAACAGCTATTGTAGGACTCAAACCATTCTCATCACCAGAAATCCAAAGACTTATAACTTCAAGTCAGTGCAAAAGCGAGATAAGGTGAGGTCTATAGCATGAACACCTGCTATTTTTCTGTCCAGCTTCCCCTGTGACTCAGTTGGTAAAGAATCTGCCTGCAATGCTGAAGACCTAGGTTCTACCCCTGGGTTGGGAAGATCCCCTGGAGAAGGGAAAGGCTACCCACTCCAGTATTCTTGCCTGGAGAATTCCTTGGCCTGTATAGTCCATGGGGTTGCAAAGAGTCAGACACGACTGAGCAGCTTTCCTTCACTCCCTTTCTTTGGGGCATTGTCCTTCCCCTGCTCCGTGTGATCCTCATGGGGCTATCAATCATGTGATTTCACCTTCCCAGCTGTGAAGAAGTATAGCCATGACTGGCCAAGACTGGGAACAATGATGAGTCTGGGGGGACCCAAGTTGGGCCAATTAGAGTAATTTTAGGGGATTGATACAGATGATGGGAAAGAGAGAGATGCATTCTATTCTCTGGAATTGCTGTTAGTCGCAATGTTATAAGCTTAGAGCTATCAGAAATGATCTCTGCTACCTTGGGGGAAAGAGTGAATCTAAGCGTGAGGTTAAAATAGAGGAAAAGCAAAGCCCAAAAGTGAAGAGACAGAGTCTCCCCGATCTAATTGGTATCCCTCAATGATGCGATGATTTCTCAGTTTTATACCTTGTTTCCTACCATTATTACCATCACACCATCATCATCACTATCACTATGACTATTATTTCCTCAAGCTAATTTCAGTCTTTTCTGTCACTTTTCAGCTCGAAGAGCCCTGCCTGATTTGAATGCTGACACACGTTTGGCAGAGAACTCTGGTCTGGAGGAGCTAGGATCCTAATAAGGTAAGTGAAAAGAAACTAAAGCAAGGAAAAAACAAGCAGAAGTTTGGTTTGACAAAATGACCCGACCAGAAGGGGAAGAGGGCTCTGATTCAGAAGGGCCAGCTCTCAGACCCCTGCTCTGCCCGGCAGGTGGGCTGGAGAGAGACTGTGCAGAGGGGAGCCCAGAAGCCATGCTGGAGGCTGCAGGTCTAACCCACAGTAAAAACAACTGCCACCCACTGGTAGGTACTGGATTTGGGACTTCGCAAGCACTCAGTCCATCCCTCCCCAATCCCTTCCCCTTGGCAACCGCAAGTCTGTTCTCTGTATCCATGAATCTGTTTCTATTTCATGTGTGTATGTGACTCTTTGTGACACTGTGGACTGTAGCCCGCCAGGCTCCTCTGTCCATGGGATTCCCCAGGCAGGAATACTGGAATGGGTTGCCATGCCCTCCTCCAGGGGGTCTTCCTGACCCAGGGATCGAACCCACATCTCTTATGTCTCCTGCATTGGCAAGCGGGTTCCTTACCATTGGCACTACCTGGGAAGCCCTTCTGTTTCACTGATAAGTTCATTCGTATCATAATTTAGATTCCACATATATGTGATTTAATCATGAAAGTTGCCATGAAACCTTATATATATGAATCATACATATACATATATATATCACACATATATGTATAAATTATATATAGTGATGTGTATATATGTGTGTGTGTATATATATATATCATGTGCATATATATAATGCAATATATGTGTGCTGTGCTTAGTCGCTCAGTCATGTTCAACTCTTGGCGATCCCACGGACTGTAACCCACAAGATTGCTCTTCTGTCCATGGAATACTCCAGGCAAGAATACTGGAGTGGGTTGCTATTTCTTTCTCCAATGAAATATATATATTATAATAAATATATATTTATATGCAATATCATATATATTATATGTGACAGGTAGATAGCTAGGTAGATTGATAGATGATAGATCGAACACAATGGAATTAGAGAGGTTTGAAAAAGCTGAAGCGCCCAGAGCTGTGGTTCCAGGATGAGAACTTGATGGAGAGCCAACACTCTTCATTTCCCTTAAGCCTTGAGGAGGAGTTAGCCAGTTGAAGGTGACTGGCAGGAGCTGAGGCCAACTGCATTTTCAAATTGACCCCTGAAAGACTCAGCCGGAAAGCTCCCTGGACCCAGGAGTGGGGAGAGACGCAGCTGGGCTAGAAGTGACCTGCAGAACTGCCTTCCTAGAATCCACTCTGTCACCCAGGCCAAGCACAGTCAGAGACAGCAGAAACATTGTCCCATCCTCAGAAAGCTTGTAACCTACTCTATTTGGTCATCAAGCCCAAATAATCTTTTCTTTTACAAATGTGGTCCTGAATAATTTTCTAATTCTTAAAAAAAATTCTGGGCCTGATATAGAGGGGGGCGGTTTGCCACTAACTCTATAACCCTACATGCTGTTCAACACTCTCACAAATTATAAATGTCTAGAGGGCTAGAGTCCTGGGTCAGCCCACCTTGGTGTTTCCACAGGGCGCTGCAGTGCTTGGGAGGCATTCAATAAATACTCTTTCGAGAGTAAATACCACACAACAAGGTGCTAGTTTTTTGTTTTTTTTTTTCCCCTTCTATTGTAAAACATAAGGCAGGAGAAAAGCATTTATTGTACTAAATTATTTGTAGCAGTGAATTTCTCTTTAAAGTAATCAGCAAACTCCTATTACTCTAGGCCTATGGCCAGGTCTTTAAAACATTTGGGTTACAGTAATTTTTTAACCATATTTTCTATAATAAGATTTGACCTTAATATGTTCTTTTGCCACAATTCAAGTCAACCTATTACAGGGTTAGGAGGAACCAATGAAAAGGAACTTTAGAAACTGAGACCACATACTCTAATACTGAATTCCTAGGACATGTTAATAGATGCTACACGTAGACAAAGGATGGGATAACCCTAGAGACAAATCTACTACTTACTCTCTTGGTGATTCACAGAGTTCCTTAATATGTGAGAGACTTTGAGAAGTCCTAAAGAAACTGATTTAACTTTTCTCACTCAGCATTTGAGCAAGAAATCGACAAACCCAGAGACGAATCAACTTCCGCAGGCAGAGCACCAGTTCGTGAAACTGCTCTGATACAGCCCCCTCTTTGGAGCGACAGAGAAACTGGAGACCAGCGGGTGAAGCGGAGCCACACGCAGCCTTTGGAGCTAAATGACCTGACGCTGGATTCCAGCTCTGTCGCCTAGGAGCTCCCTCCCATAGAATCGAGGCAAAGTAAAAAGAGTTCTCTTTCAGCAAGAATATTTTGAGCACCTACTAAGTGCCAGGAACTGTTCTGATTACTCGGGATAAATCAGTAGGCATAAAAGGACCAAAATCTCTATTTAAAAACAATAGGGAAACAAATGTCTACATGTTAGAGTTAAGTATTATCTGGGAAGATAGTTGTGGTTGTTTGTTTGTTTTTAATTTGGAAAAGCAAATGAGACTTTAAGAAAGATCTAGAAGATACTCTCTCCACCTTGGGCTGTTTTCCTGATCTTCAATACTGAATTTTCAACTAACTTCTAAGCATCTCCCCCTGGAGTTCCTCGAGGCTCCATTATGACTCCCAAGTGTGAAGCCAGTTCTGTCGTCCACTACGTGAACGAGACAAACCATTTGCTACGAGGAAACGATTTGCTCCAGCATACTCGGTCACTCTGCATTACTCCTCTCTCACCCTTTGCTTGCACCAATGATAAGGCAAAAGAGAATTAAAATCTGTGGCATGTGAGCCACTTTGGAAAACAGCTTGGCAGTTCCTCAAAATAATAGACACAGAGCTAACGTATATGGAAATATATGAAGCTCAGCCAAATGTGAAAATCAAAGGCTGTTCACTCAGAACTTGGTATAGCGAAGGAGTCAGCTTCCATCACTCATGTTTTGGCAGACTCAAAGGAAGGCAGAGAAGTGTGAACGCTTCATAGGAGAAAAAGACTGTGCCCCAACTGCGAGTTGTTGGCATGGGGCAGCTGCAGCCTAGCATCCTATAAGAGTGATTTGGGGGCACATGATAAGGCTTTCTCTGGTTGGTCCTGCATTGTAAGCCAGGACAAAAGTTAGGAAAGTTGTTAGTTGTTAATCAAGTCCTGATTAACAACTGGGTTGATTATTACAGACGTTATTATTTAACTTCATGGATTGTTGCTGAAGAGAACCATCTTAGAGCAGGCTGGCTTCCTGAGCTGTTTATAATAGTTGAGAAGATTGATTTCCTGGAAATATTTCTTCAGCTTATGAGTCCAAGTTCTGTTTTTCTGTGTGCTGTAGTCACTTTCTATTTGTGTACTGTTTCTCACGTATGGCTCCGCAATTCCATCCCTAGGTATTTACCCCAAGAGAAATTAAAACACAAGTCCATAGGAAAAACAAAAAAAAAGTTGTATGCAAATATTTACAGTGGCATCATTCACAAGAGCCAAAGAGAAAAAGAAAAAGAAAAACAATTTGAATGCCATCAACTGATGAATGGATAAACAAATTGTGGTATATCCATTAAACTGACTATTATCCCTTAAAGAAAAGGATTGAGTTATTGATACATCTGCAACTTGGCTGAACTTTAGACTTGACAACATGCTAAGTGAAAGAAGCTTACATATTGTATGATTTCATCTATATTAAGTATTTAGAGGAGTCCAGAGAAATGAAAAGTAAATTATTGGTTGCCAGGAGCTTGGAGAGAGAGGACTGGGGAGTGAATGCTAAAGACATGGGGTTTCTGTAGAGTGTGATGAAGTTGCTCTGAAATTAGATAATAAGGATGCATAGCTCTGTGGATAGAGTGAAAACCACTAAACTGTACATCCTAAAAAAGGTGAATTTTATGGTATATGATTATGTCTCAACAAAACAGTTATTTCAAAAAAATCTGTAATGTGTATGTAAAGCCTCACAGACGCCATGACAGGCTTCTTAGAAAATACTGGGCCATAGAAAAAATTCCTGAGTCATTCTGACTCTGCTGGCTCAAGGAGGCCCCATCCAGGATGACATAATGAAGACCCAATCACAGAATAACTCCCCTGCTCAGGAGCAAGAACCAATCCGCAGGAGACACAAAGCTTTAACCCCGCACATGCGCCCAGTCAGCTCACGCCAAATATCTGTCTTTGTTCTAAACCTATAAATACTCCTGTGATCCTAGACTCGGGGCCCTCTTGCCTCATCCCACTTCTTCAGAGAGGGCAGAGCGCCCTAACTCGAGTTAGCAATAAACTCCCTTCCTGCTTTTGCATTGCCGCTGTGGTGGATTTGTTCTCTTAGTCGGTTTGGGGATTCAAGCTCGGAGCTTAACAGTATATACACTCCACAGTTCCCAAAGGCCTTTCAGAGTTTTGTCAAGTACGTATTAGGTAAAGTATTTCAAATTCATTAAGGCTAATGACCTATGTGGGAAAAGAAACTAAAAAAGAGTGAATATATGTGAGTGTATAACTGATTCACTTTGCTGAACAGCAGAAACTAACGTGACATTGTAAATCAGCTATACTGTAATAAAACATTTAAAAATTCAAGCCCATGGCCTTCCTTACCCTTTCCTTATAAGCAGACTCATTCGAGGAATTATTAGTTGGATTCTAAATGTTTAATTTTTTGCTCACAGTCCTAAAACTCACAAGTTCAGGATAAAGAAAGAAAGAGGCAGAAAGTCTTCTTAAACAGCAACATAGAAATTTGAGGAAAGAGTTTAGCTACAAACTGTAATTATTTACCAAAAATGAGGGTAAATCCTGAAATTTTCTAAGTAATGGGTCTATTAGTGATGCTGAGGTAAAAAGGATGAGTTCAAAGGCAATGCCAACAATATCCAAATCTGAGATCAGTGTTAAAAGCACACTCATGTGCAAAACTGCCATAAATTTCAAATTAATTCCACACCATTAATTTCCAAGTACTCGGAGCCACAGTGGCTTTAAGAGACAGACTTTCATTGGCAGCTGAGCCAGCTGGACTCAATTACTTGTTTCATTTTTAATTTTTTTTAAGCCACCAATATTTTCCTTCAGAAAAAGGGAGGGAAATTTTTGATCAGTTATCGTAGGAAGCTTTTTTCCTCTACAAAGATGACCTTCTGGCTTTTCCCTCCATGGCAGTCCTGGTCCAGTGGGTGGAAGAGGCTGGGGAACGCAGCCATCTTTCCAGAAGCTACACCAATCAGAGTCACGGGGACGGACTGTGAAGAGCGTCGATAAAATTAAAGTACACTTCTCTCTCCTTCCAGGAGCGTATGGACAAAGCTATACATGGCGGACAAGAGTGAAAATTTATGAGAGCAAAAGCGGGACAGAATATCTTCAGTGTTCTAAACAATCATAAAGTCACTTTGTTGTAAGGCGTTTAACATATTATACCTATTATAATTATTACTTACAGAATTATAAGTAATTAGAATGATTATTCTAATAACACTCCCCTGCGCTGTTTGGGCACTTACTACATGCCAAGCACCATTCTAAGCATGTGCTACGTGTTAATTCATTTAGCCTGTGTTAGTAGATATTTTATTACTCTCACTGTGCAGATAAGGAAATGAAGGCACAGTGGGTTTATACAACTGGCCAGAGTCACGGGATTAGGAAGTATTTTCCCAGTATCTTTAGCAGTTGCCAAAACTTATTTCCGTTTACTTTGCTTGAAATATCAATTTACGAACACGTTAATTACATTGAGGTTTTTGGTTCAAAAGGCAAGCCTTTTGCAACTTAAAAGTGGTTTCTCTAATTAATGGTGTTTAATCAGGAATATATGAAAAAATAAGAAACCTCTGAAGCTCTAGAACTGGAAAAAAAAAAACTAATAATATTGTTTAGGAAATCATGTATCTACTAGGGTGTCTACATTCACTTATCCATTCTCTTGTCTTTTCAGTACACAATTATTGAGCCCCTGTAACACACTGGCAGAAAATACCATGATGAAATTTATATTAAAAAAAAAAAAAAGAAAGAAAGAAAATGACAGTCTCCTGGGAGTGATGAACTAAACTTTTGATTAGATAGTCTCAAAACTAAAAAAAAAAAAAACTAACGACATATACATTGACAAAGTATTTTAATATATTATGTGTTTATTGTGCATTAAGTAATTTTAAATGAAGGGGACTCCAAATATTTCTTAGCTATTTGCTTCCTATAGCCAGAACACATTGCAAATTTTAGAATGAAGGATACATGTTAAGGGTTGGACTAACTCTTTGTGTTGACTTGTTCTAAACACATTTCAATTCATTTCATTCTCGCAACAACCCAATGAACAAAGTCTTATGATCATCCTCATTTTACAAGAGAAGAAACTGAGGCACAGAGAAGTTAAGTAACTTGCCCAAAGTCACACGGCCAGCAACAATAGAGTTAGCATTCTCTGTCCAGTTTAGTGAGATGAAATGTGTTGCCATATACTGTCACACAAATTGGTCCAAGATGCAGAAAAGATGCCCTAACCTCTCCTGAAAGCAGTCAGGAAGGGCTTCCTAGAGGAAGCAATATCTTGCTTTAGATGCTTGTAAAAGCGACCCTTGGAGGAAAAACGGATAAGGCGAAATCAGTCCATGATACTCACAAGTTCAGGATTTGTAGCCAGCCAATCAAGTGTCTCTTCATAGTCTCACCTTAATTAAAGAAAATTGGGGGTGAAACTGTAATCTGTCGTCTCACATGACATTTTTATCGCCTGCTTAACATTTCAAATGAAACATTTTATTGCATTTGATGTTAGTTAAACACTTAACGTGTACTCTTCACGGTTACAATTCTCAATGTGTTCTGACTATATTAAGCAAATATTTAAGAAACATTTGGGCTGTTTTTCCATTTTTAAGTATTTAATCTGTAATAAACATATAGCATGTTAAAAATACATTTCATGTATGGTATGTGTTAAGTGTTAAGAATATATTTTTGAACTGCCTTATTTAAGCCTGTCAGACTTTCCATTACAACCCCCTAATTTAAGGGCTTTTTCAACCAGCCATAAAAATCTCTTCATGCTGATATTTTGGGTAAAATATCTCTCCTTCCAGAGGCCTTTTTTAGTTGTTGGTGGTTTGTTTTTTAATATTAATGCATCAAGAATTTTTCAATTTTAAAATTAGTCATCTTTTTTTCATAGGATTTTAGTACAACCTTCTCTGTGTTTTTTAAATGATGCACATATTAGAGGCATCTCTTTAGAAAGTCATAGACCTTACCCCAAAACATAGGAGAAAAGTGAAAAGTGGCTGAGGTAAATATTATCTATGTATTAGCAGTCTGTTTCAAAATTCAGAGTTAAGGATATGAAATAAGGTTGTGGATGCTTTCCACACCCCAGTCCCAGAAATCTTCATAAGCATATAATGATGTATTTACTTTAGTTTAGCAATCAGAGTTAAATGAGTAAATTTCACATCCTGTCTCTTAAACCTGCCCTTCAACATGCTGGAAGATATGAAGACTTTTGTCATAATTAACCCTATCGTACAGAAAGGCAAGTTAAGTTGGGGTGAGGTTGAATGATTTCTGCAAATCACATAGCCAGTTATTCTTGAAGCTGGAATTTGAACTCAGATTCCTTTGTTTATTCTGCGTTACTTTGGCCCACATGTTACAAAAGATGGAGTCCACTGTGACTTTGTGTTTCTATCTGATTTTTTTTTTTTTAGTTCAGTAAAAAAATTCTTCACTAAGTAAAATTCAGCTCATTGGTACAGCTAAATAAGTAAATATTTTCCAACATTACTTTCCATTTTTGGAGTCAAGATCATACAAAGAAACAAACTCAAGAGAATTTTCTCCCCTTTATTCAAGTCATTTAGCCCATGACCTAAAGTTGGAGATATTCTTCACAGCACAGGGTAACATCTTTTCTAACTGTACGCACAGGTGGTCTTAAAAGTTTATGTGTCCATCTTACCCACTTACATCAGAAATTCTTTGAAAGCTAGGGCTTGTCATGAGATGCTGGGCTGGATGAAGCACAAGCTGGAATCAAGATTGCTGGGAGAAATATCAATAACTTCAGATATGCAGATGACACCACCCTTATGTCAGAAAGCGAAGAACTAATGAACCTCTTGATCTCTCCTCCCTGAAAGAGGAGAGTGAAAAAGTTGGTATAAAACTCAGCATTCAGAAGATGAAGATCATGGCATCTGGTTCCCTCCCTTCATGGCAAACAGATGGGGAAACAGTGGAAAGAGTAATAGACTTTATTTTCTTGGCTCCAAAATCACTGCAGATGGTGACCATAGCCATGAAATTAGAAGATGCTTGCTCCTTGGAAGAAAAGCTATGACCAACATAGACAGCATATTAAAAAGCAGAGATATTACTTTGCCGACAAAGGTCCAACTAGTCAAAGTTATGGTTTTTCCAGTAGTCATGTATGGATGTGAGAACTGGACCATAAAGAAAGCTGAGCACTGAAGAATTGATGCTTTTGAACTGTGATGTTGGAGAAGACTCTCGAGAGTCCGTTGGACTGCAAGGAGATCAAACCAGTCAATTATAAAGGAAATCAGTCTTAAATACTCATTGGAAGGACTGGTTCTGAAGCTGAAGCTCCAATATTTTGGCCATCTGATGGGAAGAACTGATTCATTGGGAAAGACCCTGGTGCTGGGAAAGACTGAAGGCAGGAGAAAACGAGGACAATAGAGGATGAGATGGTTGGATGGCATCACCAACTCAATGGACATGCATTCAAGCAAGCTCTGGGAGATGGTGATGGACAGGGAAGCCTGACGTGCTGCAGTCCACGGGGTCGCAAAGAGTAGGACTCGACTGAGCGACTGATTTGAACTGAACTGAGGGCTTGTCATATTTGTCTTTGTGACTTTCTCTCTCTTATCTGTACCTGTCCATTACCTAGCTCACTGCCTGGCAGGTTACACGGGTTCATTAAATGTTCACCAATGGAAATATTACAATAGAACTTCACAGAAAGAACTGAACATTCCTGCTATTTCATGTTTATTTTCTTGAGATGGAGCCAGTACAATTATCTATACTAACATTTCTCAAAGTGCATTGCTTGCTTCGCCAGCTTCACAAGACTCTATGTGATAAAGAAGATCCCATAAACACAAAAATTTGGGAAATCCGTCCTCAACAGATAAGAAATGTCCTGGGAGCTCCCTGAATATGATTGCTCTGGTGTCCTGATTTCACCTCTGGGGCAGGTTGACCTTGAGGAGTCGATAGGCTCAGATGTCACCAGGGTACCCCACATGCTGCAGAAGGAACCCAGCTCTCCCACCGCCATGATTGTGTGCAAAAGTCTAGCTCATTCTGGAAGCATGCCTCCTTGACCCTCACACTAGTTGGAGCCCCTCAACTTTCAGTAGTCATTAAGGTGATATTTTGACCCTCATATGTCATATTCCTTACTTTTCAGTTCTCCATGTATTCCGAACCTAAATGGAGATGAAAGTGCTATTTATTTTTGGTACCCAACAGAGAAAAAAATACCTAACATCCTCTGCTGTCAATTACTTTTCCTTCAAACCCATCTTCCTTCCAAGTGTACCAAAAATATCCTCAGGCTTTCAGAGTAATTATATTTATGATCATTCATTTTTTCATTAGTCTAGAGCAAATATTGTGGGAAGTCAAAAAAGACGATGTTCCAAAGTCAACCTCAAGTTTGGAATCGCAAGAAAGAACCACAGATGAAAATGGAATTGGAATCAACTGAACCCTGGATACTCTCTCTAACGAGTGCTCTGTACAGGAACCACTTATTATACTGTCTCAATATACAGTCTTAAGAAGTTAGGTGGGCTGGAGCTAAAATCATACCTAGGAGACTTTAGCCGCAAAGGAAAGGAATGCTTCAGGACCCAAGAAGAGAAACCAAAATTCAACAGAGACATCAACAACAGTGTGGAATGTTTGAATGTCAATTTCTAATTCAGACATAATGTCAAATAGTAAAAATGTCCTGACTTCATTCATTGGCTCAACAAATATTTGCTAAGTGCCTGTTACATGCCAAGCACTGCTGGAATCATGAAAAATGTAGCAGCGAGTCAGAGACCAAAACCCTTGCCTTCATGAAGCTTACCAGCTAATGGGAAGAAATGGACGATTAAAATGAAATTAATAAGATATGTAGAATGTTAGGAAGCTTACAACTATAAGAAAAATAAAGAAGGTATGAGAGATAGCAAATATAGGGGCATTCTATAAGGAATGAAATTGTGATTTTAAATAGATGAGTAGGGAAAACCCAATTGAACATATGACATTAGAGAACAAATATGTGGACAACCAAGAGGGAAGGAAAGAGGAGGTAGGATGAATTGGGCAATTGGGATTGACATACACACTATTAATATGATGTAAAAGATAGATAAATAATGAGAACCTACAGTAAAGCACGGGGATCTCTACTCAGTGCTCTGTGGTGACCTAAATGGGAAGGAAACCCAAAAAAGGCGGGATATATGTATACGTACAGCTGATTCACGCTCTACAGTAGAAATTAACACAAATTGTAAAGCAACTATTCTCCAGTAAAAATTGATAAAACAGCAATATCTTGAAAGATATGAAGGTAAGAATGAAAAAGCATTCTCAGCAAAGGAGCCAGAAAGTACAGATGTCGTGAGAAGTATATTTGGCATGTTTGGTATACAGAGGGTGTCTGCCATAACAAAATACCGCGGACTGAGTGCCTTAAACAATTGGAGTTTATTTCCTCATAGTTCTAGAGGCTAGAAGTTCAAGATCAAGGTGCCAGCAGATTTGATTTCTGGAGAGAGTTTTCTTCCTGGCTTGCAGACAGCGCCTTCTCACTATGTCCAAACATGGCAGGCTCTCTGGTGTCTCTTCTGGAAATGGCACTAATTCCATCACAAGGGACCTCATCTAAAGCTAAGACCTAATCCAAAAGACCTAATCCAAAGACTCCCCTTCCAAATACCATCACATTGAGGGGTTGGAGCTTCAACATATAACTCTTGGGGAGCATAATTTGGCCCATAGCAAGAGACTAGTACAGTTGGAGTCGGTGAGGCCAGTCATTAAAATCACCCCCTTTGAAGTCACCCTCAGTCCTTACCTGTCTAAACTATATTTTGTCCTCATCTGGTGAAACCTCAACCCAGGTTCTGTCCAGCTCTCCTCTTCCTCAGTGGCTGGATAAAACCACAGAAGCATGTCCTCTGAACTCATTTGAGTTCCTAGCTCCAGTCCCCTGGGGATCACAGTACATTTTCCCACCATCCACCTTCTGCCCTCCCATGTTTCCTATCTTCTCCTTTCTCCCCCAAATCCCAATACCTTCCCCCTTCCTCACTTTCTGACATCCTACTTCATGGAGAAAATAAGAGCAGTCAGAAGAGAATCTGTGCCCACTTCTGCCTCCCACCACATCTACCCAATCCCAGCATTCGCCTTTATGGATAAATAGCCACCGGCCAGCCTCTGCTCCTTCTGAATCTGAAACTCATCCTTCTAGGATCCTCTAGCAAGCTTGCTTAAAACTCAACATTCAGCCATGTATGGATATGAGAGTTGGACCATAAAGAAAGCTGAACATGGAAGAATTGATGCTTTTGAACAGTGGTATTGGAGAAGATTCTTGACAGCTCCTTGGACTGCAAGGAGATCCAACCAGTTGATCATAAAGGAAATCAGTCCTGAATATTCATTGGAAGGACTGATGCTGAAGCCAAAGCTCCAATACTTTGGCCACCTGATGTGAAGAACTGACTCCTTAGTAAAGACCCTGATGCTGGGAAAGATTGAAGGCAGGAGGAGAAGGGGATGACAGAGGATAAGATGGTTGGATGGCATCACCAACTAATGGGCATAAGTTTGAGCAAGCTCTGGGAGTTGGTAGTGGACATGGAGGCCTAGCGTGCTGCAGTCCACAGGGTGGCAAAGAGTTGGACATGACTGAGCAACTGAACTGAACTGAACTGAACTGAGCAAGGACATCACTCTAGCAAGTCCCCTCCTCTCTCCCACATCATGAAAGCCTTGTCTGTATTGGCTTATTACCATTGACTTCAAATTCCTCCACAGGCTTCCTTTTTCTAACTGAAAGAAAACCAGCCTTGAATTTACTTTTTCTTTTCATGCTTTGATCTCAGTTCTCTGCTCATCTTTAGAGCAAAACCCTTTAAAGAGGTGTCTGTGCTCGCTGTTTCTAGGCTTTCTACTTCTGCTATCTTTTTTAAATTTTATTTTTAATTGGAGGATAATTACAATATTGTGATGGTTTATGGAGAGCAATATGGAGATTCTCTTAAAAACTAGGAATAAAACTGTCATATGATCTAGCAATCCCACTACTGCCCATATAGCCTCAGGAAATAATCATTGAAAAAGACATGCATACCTCAGTATTTGTTCTGTTATCCTTTCTATGACCATTCATGTTATCTCCTATTTATAATTTATAATAATGTATAAATAACACACAGAAAAATTCACTTTTGTGGGGGTGCCTTTCTGTGAGTTTGGCATATGGGGATAACTGTATAACTATTACCATATCAAGATATATAGTAGCTCCATCACCCCCCAAAATTCCCTCATTCCCCTTTGCAGTCATCTCTCCCCCCCCGCCCCTAGGCTAGCAACCAGTGATTTGTCTCTACAGACATACTTTTTCTAGAATGTCGTATAAATAGAATCGGAGCATTTGTACTCTTTTGAGTATGTCTTCATAGTCTTTCCTGGAGGAGGAAATGGCAACCCACTCCAGCATTCTAGCCTAGAGAATCCCAGGGACAGAGGAGCCTGATAGGCTACAGTTCCTGGGGTTTCAAAAAGTCAGACATGACTGAGTGATACACTTTCATAATCTTTACTTCAGTCCACTTTCACCCCCAACCCTCTCTCCAAATAAAACCTGTTGAAGTGTCATCAAGTTTCGCTCCTGGCTCAGATGGTCAAGGGTTTGCCTGGAGTGTGGGAGACTCAGGTTCAATCCCTGGGTTGGGAAGATCCCCTGGAGAAGGAAATGGCAACCTACTCCAGTATTCTTCCCTGGAGAATCCCATGGATGGAGGAGCCTGGTAGGCTACAGTCCACGTGGTTGCAAAGAGTCGGACATGACTGAGTGACTTCTGAGCGAAGTGTCATCTGTTCTCCTGATTGTTAGACCCGATGCTTAAATCTCAGTCCTTGGCTTTCTTGACCAATCCACACCATTGGGCACTCCCGTCTTCTGGAGTCGTCATCCTTCCCTGTCTCCCATATTCCTGTGATTTCCTCCTCCCTCACCACTGCAGCTCCCTGGTCTCATTTGCTGTCTCTTTTTACTTATTTATATTGGAGTATATGTGCTTGACAGTACTGTGTTAGTTTCTGCTGTACAGCAAAGTGAGTCGGCCATACATATACACATATCCCCTCTTTTTTCGATTCCTTTCCCATTTAGATCACCACAAGCACTGAGTAGAGTCCCCTGTGCTACACAGTAGGTCATCATCAGTTACCTATTTTATACATAGTAGTGTACAGATGTCAATCCCAGTTCATCCCATCTCCCTTCCCTGCTTGGTGCTTGGTACATACATATATGTACATATATATATACACACACACACAAACACACATACCCCATCTTCTTCATCCATTGCCCTGTTGATGGACATTTAGTTTTTTTCCGTGTTCTGGCTATTGTAAATAGTGCTGCAATGAACAGTGAGATGCATGCATCCTTTCCAATTATGGTTCTCTCCTGATATATGCCCAGGAGTGGGATTGCTGGATAATATGACAGCTCTATTTTCGCTATCTCCTCTGTATCTCCCCAACTTATTTACCAAGGCTTATTAAAAGTTGCTTTTCTCTACTCTACTTCCATCCAGATTCATAGCTTTAATCTAAACTTGATGACATCAGAATTTATGTCTCTAGTTTAGACCAATTCCCTTAACTCTACTTATCCAACCATCCTCTCAACAGAGCTCCTAATCTATCTAGCTGACCATCTTCCCACCCATCTATCTATGTTTGAGACCCAACACTTCCATAATTGAGGCCCTATGGTACCTCCACGTCCATGTTCCCCCTCTTCCTCTTACAGCCCCTTCCATCTCACTGGATGTCAATTCCATTCTTTCAGTGTGCAAACCTTGGATCCATCCTTAACTCCTCTCTTTTGTTCACACACATGAAGGTCAATCTTGATTAGAGACTGTTGGCTGAGTAAATATTTAGCTGCCTTTGCCTGAAATGTAATGTGTCAATACCACTACTCAACACATTTAAAAAATGAGATTCTTTATCAAGCGCTTTTACACTGTTATTTGTACACTGAATATTCACACTGTAAACTGAGACTTACTGTAAGGGGTTGGAGAAGACTCTTGAGAGTCCCTTGGACAGCAAGGAGATCCAACCAGTCCATCCTAAAGGAAATCAGTCCTGGGTGTTTATTGGAAGGACTGATGTTGAAGCTGAAACTCCAATACTTTGGGCACCTGATTGAAGAGCTGACTCATTGGAAAAGACTCTGGTGCTGGGAAAGATTGAAGAGGAGAAGCGGACAACAGAGGATGAGATGGTTGGGTGGCATCACCAACTCAATGGACATGAGTTTGAGTAAACTCTGGGAGGTGGTGATGGATAGAGAAGCCTGGCGTGCTGCAGTCCATGGGGTCACAAAGGGTCAGACACGACTGAGCGGCTGAACTGAACTGAACTGATGGTGAGACTGAATATCCGGAATCTGATCCCTTCTCATCACCTTCTCCACTTATGCCATTGTCTCTCACCTGGATTATTGCAGTGGTCTCTGAATCAGTCTCTACCGTCTCTTCTCAACATTGTAACTACATCACGTCCATCTCTGCTCAGAACCATCTAGAGACCCCAGGTCACTCAATACCTGTCAAAGCCCTTAGTGAGCTGCAGTGCCTACAGGACCTGCTCTCTTCATTCCTGTGACTCACTCTGACTCTGTCCTCCTTGCTCAGACCACCTGGCCCTACTGGCCTCCTTGTAGCCTCTGCACAGGAGGCATACGCCCAGGCACCACAGGCCATGTGCACATGCTCTTCATTCCTGCTGAAATGCTCATTTCCCAGATGTGTCCCGCTTTCTTCTAGTCTTTTTTAAAATAATATCCTGTTAAGTGAAGACATCTGCTATGGTCTGAATCTTTGTGTCCCTCTAAAATGTATATGCTGCAATCTTAACCATGAGATAGTATTGAAGGCAGGAGGGACCTTTGGGAGGAGCTTAGATCATGAGAGTTGGGCCACATGAATAGAATCAGGGCTCCTGAAAAAGCCCTGGGGGATATAAGAAGTCTGTGACCCAGAAGAAGACCCTCACTCTTTCCTGCCAGCACTTTGATCTTGAACATCCAGTCTCCAGCAGTATGAGAAACAAGTTCCCCTTATTTAAAAGTGACCCAGTTTCTAGTATTTTGTTATAGCAGCCCAAACAGACTAAGATAATGTTACTAATTATCCCATGTACAATTTTGGCAATGCTTCACCATTAATTGGAGTAAGAAATGAAAACCCCCTCCAGTATTCTTGCCTGGAAAATTCCATGGACAGAAGAGCCTGGCGTGCTACAGACCATGGAGCCACAAAGAGTCAGACATGACTGAACAGGTGTACACGTGTACACATATACCCTTAATACTCCCTATCTTCCTTCTCTGGTTTACTTTTTCCCATCTTATTTCTTATTTTCTAAGCTTCCCTGGTGGCTCATATGGTAAAGAATCTGCCTGCAATGAAGGAGACCTGGTTTCAGTCCCTGGGTCAGGAAGGTCCTCTGGAGAAGGAAATGGCAACTCACTCCAGTATTCTTGGAGAATATTTGGAGAATTGCATGGAGGGAGGAAGAGCCTGGCAGACTACAGTCCATGGGGTCACAAAGAGTTGGACAAAACTAAGCAACTAACACACACACAATATCATGTATTGTTGTTCAGTCACCCAGTCGTCTCCAACTCTTCGTAACCCCATGGACTGCAGCACGTCAGGCCTCCCTGTTCCTCACCATCTCCTGAAGTTTGCCCAAGTTCATGTTCATTGCATCGGTGATACCATCTAGCCATTTCATCCTCTGATGCCCTCTTTTCTTTCTGCCTTCAATCTTTCACAACATCAAGGACTTTTCCAGTGAGTCAGCTGATCGAGTCAGATGATCAAAATACTCGAGCTTCAGCTTCATCATCAGTCCTTCCAACAAGTATTCAGGGTTGATTTCCCTTAAAATTGACTGGTTTGATTTATTTGCTGTCCAAGGGACTTTCTGTGATGCTAGTCTTCTCTAGCATCACAGTTTGAAGGCATAATTGTTTTGGCATTCTGCCTTCTTTAGGGTCCAACTCTCACAACCATATGTGACCACTGGGAAGACTATAGCCTGGACTATATGGACCTTTGTCAGCAGAATATATTTATTAATTTATTTTCCTGTCTGTCTCTTCCAACTAGGTCATGAGCGCCTTGGCTTTTGTCTGTTTTATTCCCTGCTGTTTCATTAGAATCAAACAGGGACCTCCTCCATCTACAGCCCTGCAGTGCGTTGCACCAGTGAGAAATTCATTGGCTGGACTTTCCAAGACCTTGACACTGACCTCTGGGGGAATCTTTCTCTTGCTCAAATTGTGAGAATGGGTGTGTCTCCCTTAGCTCAGGACCCTTCTTGACCCTATCCACATTTCCCAGCAGTTAGTCTATATGCTTCCACTTAAGCTTGCATTTTTTTCCTCTGTTTTACCTTCTTTTATGGTTTTCAGTAGGTTTTGAGGAAAAGACTAGACATAGAAATGCTCTTTTATCTACCTAATTTTACAGGCAGTCATATCTCTGTTTTAAAGGTACGTAAATGAATCTTCTTTATGACCCTTAAGAAGAAAGCAGATAAATTCCTGTACACATTGCTCATTACAGTATAATATAGTGAATTTTTAAAACTTTGTTGTCCAAGATCACCTGGAAAACTTGTTAAAGCATAGATATCAAGTCATGCCTATAGCTTTTCATGCCTGTAGAATGATGCCCTTGGACTATATGGCCTCATTGCAATTATAAGTATGGATGTGTATTTCCATGTGCTCTTTCAGCCTCTTTTGTCTTTCACTAAATACAAGATTTTTTTTTAAGAAGTATTTATGCTACAAATGATAATCAATTAACAAATATAAGACAGATATCATGTAGGTAGACTTGCACCCTTTGGGGTAAATGCTGAATTTCTGTGCCACTCTCTCAGCGCTTTTCTGCTTCTCCCAACTCTCCGTATGATGACTGCCTAGGAACCTTTGTAAAACTATGAAAACAGGAGAGAGGGGTCTGGGCTCTGTGTTGCCACCCTTCGTTGACTAACCTCTGGTTTAAGGGGAGTTCAGACTTTCTGGTTCAAGGTTACTTGAAATTCTGACCCCTGGCTTCTGCCTTCAGAGCTTCTTCAGGGGAAATTCCTGCTGCAACCCACTCCAGTACTCTTGCCTGGAAAATCCCGTGGACGGAAGAGCCTGGTGGGCTGCAGTCCATGGGGTCACAAAGAGTTGAACACGACTGAACGACGTCACTGTTCCACTTTTCTCTGGAGTGACTGCCCTGGAAAGCTCTCCCACCCTCCGCTGGTGGCATGCTCCCCATCTCTGTCCTTGCTGGCAAGCTGGACCCTCTGACCCACTGTCTTATCTACTCCGCTGGGTTATCTGGGCTCTTCCATCCCACAGCTCCTACAGAGCCCCGTGCCCATGCCTACAAGAACCTCTAGTCTCTCTCACTTCCTCCCACCTTCCCCGTCCTACAGAGGGTCACCGTGGAACTTCCAGAACTCCCCCTCAGCCCTCAGCCAAGCCCCACTGTTGCTTGACTGCAGTCGCTTTTTGTGCATGTTGAACACTTAAATCGTCTTATTCCAGAAGTTGAAATGGAAATTGAAACAAGCCCTCTGCCTTTTGAGCTTCTCCCTCAGCCTATCAGTGATTCACCCAGCACGTTCACCTTCACCAATATGAGTGGAGATTCAGAGAGTGCACACTCTGGTCTGCTTTCAACAAGCCCCAGCGAGTATCTTCATCCTCACGTCTTGCTTCTCCTCCCCACATCAGCATAATTTTTTCTCTTCCTTTGAAACAAACTTGGGGCTTCCCTGCACAGTGCAAGAAATACAAGGGACACAGGTTCGATCCCTGAGTTGGGAGGATTCCCTGGAGAAGGACATGGCAACCTACTCTGGTATTCTTGTCTGGAGAATCCCATGGACAGAGAAGACTGGTGGGCTACAGTCCACAGGGTCACAGAGTCAGAGACTGCTGAGCGCGCACGTTGAAACAAACTTACATATTCTGCCCTGTCTTCTCTACATGATGGCTAAGGGCAAATATAGCTCAGACACTCAGCCTTGTTTTTTTATATGTCAATGGAAGTTTGGGGAATTTATAGTAAAGGAAAGAAAAAATCTCTCTCCATGAAAGGTAGGCTGTCAAGACTATTATCTCTCTGTGCGCTTTAAAAAAAAATCTAGTATGAAACTCAAAATTGAGCAATGAATTCTTTGTTCTAGTTGGTAGCCACAATCTCCCCAAAGCAATGAATGGCATTGATTCATTGAGCAGAGGGAATTGCTAGGCAACATAGTTTATGGGGAAGGAAAAATACCTTGTTGTAATATTTTTTGAAAATATTATCCCTGCTAGAGGCATAGGAAAGTATACCTGAAAAGAAGAAACAGCGAAATCCCAGTGAGGGAGCAATAGAAAGTTTTAACTGTGGCTAATGCCAGTGGGGAGGCCACAGAAGATAAAGAAAACATAAACCCAGGAGGAGGTGAATGCAATGGATGAAAACTCTGAAAAGTGGAATTCAGAATGGAATGTGTTCTCCTCTTGCCAAAAAAAAACTCAGAAACCAGAAATCCCAGAAAATCTCCTTCAATACAGTGCTGAAAGAACATATGATACTTTGTGGAAGCAACAGGCAGGAGGTACTATCAATAGAAAAGCATCTCCCTAAGGAAACTGGAATGCCTGAGCAATGAGTACAACTATAGAGACTTGGTCATTAAGAACCCCCAAAGTCAGAAAGAAACTTGGCAAAATGGAAACCTCTGAGGCCAAGTGACACCCTGTAACTCTTATTTGACTATGCAGCTTACGAATGTTTGCATACATGCAATGGAAAAAGGAAGTTGAGAGTATTTCATCATCATATCTAGTCTATATATTCAAGGCTAATTCTGTATTTTCTCAGCTGATGTTTAATCTTTTAACATGTGTGCTTTCCAGTGCCTTTGGGGCATAGCAGGTCTTCTCAGGGGAGCCAACAGGCCTGTTTCTTGGAACTCTATAGGTGTGAAAGTAGCATGATGCATTGAAAAGCAGGATTTTAACCTTATCCATCTTTGGACCCAACTTGGTGCCAATGAAATGGCAGGTACTCAGTAAATGCTCCCATGAAGAAATCACATCATTGGCAAGTCTGTGTAATAAATAGCCTACCACATGTTAAAAGAATAAATTCACAGGATCTTGACATTTAAAAGAAACTTTAGGATTCATCCAGAGAATCCAGGGACTTCATTCTAGAGGTGAGAAAATTGAGGCCCAGAGAAATTAGAAGGCTTACTCAAGACCTCCCTGGAAAGTAGCTATAGAATCATGGCTGGAGCCCAGCTTCTTGATTCCTCTTTTTATGCTCTTTCACCTCATTGTTTTGCAACGTAGATTTTATTATGATTTAGGTGCGATGAGACCAACAGATGTGGAAACAACTGCCACTGTAAAGACAGTCTCAGGCCATCACAGATCTGAAGAGGAGGGGGCATGCCATAGCAATGGAGGCCTCCAGGGGAGCACCAGCTCTGGTCAGGAGACAGAGACAGAGAAACACGTGGAACTGCCCGTGTTGTGATTTCCATTGAAATGAACAGGTGGGCAGAGCAAGCAGGTTTAGGACTGACCTGGGTCATAGGTGCTGTCCTTAGTTGTCTTGACCTGGCTCTGGAGTGAGTAGGCAGGTAGATAATGGACCAGAGTATAAGATCCTATGGAGGAGGTGACTGGGGATGCATGCTCCAGATCGGTCAATTGGCATACGAAAAATGCCCTCCCAAGTGAGTTGCTTCCTATATCTGGCAATGTTAACCCTGGGAGGGACAGTCCCTTCAGGGCCCAAGCCCCAGTGTCAAAGCATCAAAATACAGAAAGAAAAAGACCCACTTCATATAGTCTCCACACTGAGATCATATGTCTTCACTGCATTAAAGAGTTTAACTTGGACTCGGGGGATTTATCTGCCATCTCTTCAATACTGTGCAATGAGTTAATTAGGAAAGGGGGCGTCCACACGAAGTTCTTAAGGATTCTCGGTCCTCAGAGTTATGAGAAATGGCTTTTGGATCATAATCTAGACAATCTTTTCTGATTATTTATCTAAAACTAAAAGCAGGAAATGATTCATTTGATTTCTGCCAATCCTGGAGTGTTGCCACTTTCGACTCAGGAAGAGCCGGCTTCCCTTGGCAGTCCTCACTTGTAGGATGATGAATGAAGTTCTATGTTTGGTGCGAGCTAAAATTTTATAGGGTCTAAAAAAGCAATTTATACATGCTTCAGGAGGTGGCTATATTTTTTCTTTTTTAGATAGCTCTTAGTCACAGCAGGGCACTCAATATACGTATATCACATCTAGAGATCGTTTTACAGGCAGAATGCAGCTTTGCCCTTGTGTTGACAAACACGTTCCCAGCTTCCACAACCGTTATGTATATACAGAATGCAGCGAATACTTATTAGTTGAAATCTGAATGTTCCCAGGTATTTTCACATGTCAAGAACCCATGACCCTCAATGGGATATTGTGAGAAAGAGAAATCGTCAGCCTAACAAAACATTTTCTTGGTTCCAAGAGTCAGTGCTGTCATTCACAAACAAGCAAAGCCAATTCTCTTTCCTTGGAAATCTCAGGCATGGGTCTTGCATGTTGCCAATAAGTCATCTAAGTTGTCAAGGGTCAATGCTAACTCAAAGAACAGTGGCCACAGGCCAAACCAACCACTTATTATAAGTGATGAACACTCTGAGCACTTGCAGCCCACAAGCCTCCTCCATACTGCATTTTTGCTGGGAGTTTTTTGGTTTATTTTCCCTCTTTTATGTATATAAAATGTCTTGAGATATCTGATTGGTGGTCTCCTTACCTGGTCAAGCTTTAAGATAGTCTCTAAATTATCTTCTTGGTTTCTATCATGACAGTGGTTTTCTCATCCGCTTTCTCTTTGTAGTTCTGAAGGCATGTCATCCCAAAGCACTGCAGGAAAAGTCTGAAGATGAGAGTTGAGGACAGGTTCTGCCACACACGGGGTGAGGGGCCTCGAGCAAGTGGCTTTGCCTCCCATTCTTCATCTGTAACATCAGGAACATAATATTTATCCCCTTTTAGAAGGATTACGTAATAAAATGAGACAAGGCTTATGATTACTTTTACTAAAAATGTAGCCTGTAAAATATGTATTTAGAGAAGTATTTGAATTTGCTGCTAAAAGTTCATCAAAGGCATGTCCTTTCCCCTCTGGGCTCTCAACCGTACTCCATTGCATAGACATTCTTGGACTTAGCAGTGAGCATTATTACTAACTCATTACTTAAGATTACTAACTTAGAACTACGTTCTAGACAATGAGAAAGTGTCGTGGCTACATCCATGTCTTCTGGTAAGAAGTTCCCTTGAAGATCTCCCAGTACTTTTTCTTCAAGTCAACACTCCTGGAAGCCTTGGATCAAAGATGGCAGAGCCACAAGCGGGCAGGAGCCTCTGAGTCATCACTGGGAGGAGAGACACCCTCCAGGCAGAAACACCTTCCAGTCAGAAGCACTCATTTCAACTTTACATAAAGGAGAAAAAGCAAATTATTGTGCCAACCTATTGAAAATTTCTCTATTACATCATATAACCTACATTAATTAATATGTAATAGTTTTTTTTAAACCAATGTACAAAAAATATTTTAAAGTATAGTCAGAAAGAAATGTTTTCAGTGTGTTTAGGAACTACAAGTCTATTCTCATTTTCTTAATCATCTCCTTACTTTGGATTTTTCAAATCTTCTCTAGGGAATGTACATGCATACTCAGTTGCTCAGTTGTGACTGACTCTTTGCAACCCCACGGACAGTAGCCTTCCAGGTTCCTCTGCCCATGGGATTCTCCAGGTAAAAATACTGGACTGTGTTGCTGTTTACTCCTCCAAGGGATCTTCCCAACCCAGGGATCAAACTCATGTGTCCTGCATCTGCTACATTGACAGGCAGATTCTTCACCACCTGGGAAGCCTCTAAGGAATGTATGTTGATTTTATAATTTAAGAAATTACTTAAAGGAAGAGAAACTTTTCAAAACGTGGGATGCCATAAGGATAAGAGAAAATAACCCTCCTAATCTGGTCATTATCTGGGCAGATGTGTCCTCATTTCACTTTAATTAACAAATACAGCTGTATCCACCCTATGCCAAGCATTGTTGCTAGCTGCTGAGACACTGAGATTAATAAAATATCATCCCAATGGACCACAAAAAATCTACACTATATCAAGAATCATAAACCACAGTGATAAAACCAGGTACTCTGGGCACACACAGAAAAGGGACTGAACCCAAACCAGTGCAATTTAGGTATCTCTTTCTAGGGAGAGGGATGCCTGCACTAAGCTGTAAACAGAATAAGGCAGGAAAAAAACATATGAACAGTCACAGGAGTGAGAACAGTGTGACATGTGCTGAGCCATTAGCTATGTGTTGTACGTGCTTAGTTGGCTGTTCAGTCGTGTCCGACTCTTTGTGACCCTATGTACTGTAGCCCGCCAAGCTCCGCTGTCCATGGAGATTCTCCAGGCAAGAATACTGGCGTGGGTTGCAGTTAGCTACAGCCCCAGTCTAAAATTCCAGCCAAACATTTAGACCCACGGGTTTTATTTGTTTTTGTTTCTGCAGTGCTTAATACAATGCCTGGTATATAGTGAATGTACAGTAAATATTTGTCAAATAAATAACTAAAAATGGACATTTCTGCCAAGTGGTGATCCAGGCTCTTGCTAACACATACCTTATAGTAAGGGCCATTTGTGAGGCATTCCACTCCGTCACTAAGCAGCTCGGGCCACAGAAGAGTCCTCCTTGTATTAAGCCAACTAAAAACCCAGTTGTACTAGAAAGAATATTTACATACAAGAACAGGTCAGCAGCAGAAAGATGGTCTTAAACGATGAGGGATAAAGGGATTAGACATGGGGAGAAGAGTGCTGGACAAGCAGCTTTATTTCCACTTGGCTCTTTTATTTTTTTTGTTTGTTTATTATAATTTTTAATTTTTATTTTTACTTTATTTTACTTAACAATACTGTATCGGTTTTGCCACACATTGACATGAATCCACCACGGGTGTACATGAGTTCCCAATCCTGAACCCCCGTCCCACCTCCCTCCCCATATCATCTCTCCGGATCATCCCCGTACACAAGTCCCAAGCATCCTGTATCCTGTATCGAACATAGACTGGCGATGAATATATTGCTTTGTGTGTGCAGGTCCACAGACTGTTGAACTTGTGTGTGTGCACATACGCCCATGTATGCTTTGTTCTTTGTTGTTTAGTCACTAAGTCGTGTCCAACTCTTTCACAATCCCGTGAACAGTAGCCTGCAAGGTTCCTTCTGTCCATGGGATTCTCCAGGCACGGATATTAGAGTGGGTTGCCATTTCCTTCTCCAGGGGATCTTCCCGACTCAGAACTCGAACCTCCATCTCCTGTGTTGGCGGGCAGATTCTTTGCCTTTGAACCACTACCCTTACGCATGTCACAGACTCTACAAATATCTAGTGTCCTTGATCCCATTTGTTCCTTATTGTGGTTCACTAAGCTCTGCTACAGTTAGAAAATCTCTGTTTTACAGAAAAGGAAACCAAGATTAAGACCTTGATTGACTCAGTTGAGTGATACAAGCTGGGAAAGCTGTGCTTTCCCACAGAATTGCTTGTGGAGAGAGCTTTATCCTCTCAGACTACCTTTGTTTATTGCTCCATGTGTAACTCTGGATGGGTGTTGCTGCACTACATAGACTGCTCAGGAGCCAAAGTGAGCAAGCTGTGGCCTCTGTGGCTGATAAAACCAGTCTGGATTTACCAGGCAAGAGTGGGAGTGGGTTGGCATTTCCTACTCCAGGGGATTTTCCTGACCCAAGGGTTGAACCCATGTCTCTTGTGTCTTCTACATTGGCAGATGAATTCTTTACCACTTAGCCACCTGGAAAGCCCAATGTAGGCTCTTAAAGCAGCTCAAATTTGAATGCCCAAGGGTCTGACACTTCCAAGGACCAGAACCAGGACTGTGGTCAAGTGACTTGAGTTGTGAGAGCAGGCGGTTGGGGAGGGGGAGCAGGGAGCCAGTGGGCTCCAGCTCCTGTATTCCCTGCCTTCCTGGAGCCATGGTCCCTCTGATCACATTTCCTGGTGCCCGTCNTTGACACTTCCAAGGACCAGAACCAGGACTGTGGTCAAGTGACTTGAGTTGTGAGAGCAGGCGGTTGGGGAGGGGGAGCAGGGAGCCAGTGGGCTCCAGCTCCTGTATTCCCTGCCTTCCTGGAGCCATGGTCCCTCTGATCACATTTCCTGGTGCCCGTCTAATGTGTGCTTTCATGTGGCATAAAAATCTCACCCCATTTCACAGTCCTGCAGTACCTGCTGGCTGAGAAAACGTAATCAGAATTAGGAAACATGGTGTTGCCAAGACATTCTGAAGAAGCAATTGTGCTTCCATCCCTAAGCCATGCCTTCCAAACTGAGAGGAGAGATACAGTGTGTCTGAGAATGCACAGCCCAGCAATCACCAAACTATAAAAGTGGATCAGATCATAATCAAGATAAACCCTCATACTTGCAAAGTGTGCTTGAGTTCCTTGCTGTTGTTCAGTCACTCAGTCATGTCCGACTCTTTATGACCACATGGATTGCAGCACACCAGGCTTC
>SJYA01004604.1:0-31846 GCA_006410615.1 Neotragus moschatus
CCATTTTATCTTCCAGCTCACTGATTTGTTCTTCTGCTTCAGATATTCTGCTATTGATTCCTTCTAGAGCATTTAAAATTTCAGTAATTGTGTTTGTTTGTCTCTATATGTTTATTCTTTAATTCTTCTATGTCTTTGTTAATTGATTCTTGCATTTTCCCCATTCTACTTTCAAGGTTTTTGATCATCTTTATTATCATTATTTTGAATAATTTTTAGACAGTTTGCCTATTTTCTTTTTATTTATTTGGTCGTGCGTGTTTCTTGTTTGTTCCTTCATTTGTGCAGTATTTCTGTGCCTTTTCTTTTCTTTTTTTTAAACTTATCGTGTTTGAGGTCTCCCTTTCTCTGTTTACAAGGTTGGATTCTTTTTTCCTTTTGGTTTCTGCCCTTCTAAGATTGGTGCAGTGGTTTGTGTAAGCCTCCTTAGGGCGAGATTAGTGCTGAGTTTTTTTTCTTTCTGTGATGGGCAGGGCTGAGTGAGGTGGTAATCCTCTCTGCCAATGATGGGTTTTGTATTTATGTCTTGTTTGTTGTTTGAATGAGGTGGCCAGCACAGGGTACTACTGGCAGTTGGGTAATGCAGGGTCTTGTATTCAAGTGGTTTCCTTTGTGGGAGTTCTCACTATTTGATACTCTCTATGTTTAGGAGTTCTCTGGTAGTTTGTATCTTGGAGTCAGCACTCCCACTCCAAAGGTTCAAGACTTAATCTCTGGCCAGAAATGGAGATTCCACAGGTGGTTTATTATGGCATTAAATGGGATTAAAATGATATCCAAAAATGAGAAATAAAAGATAAACCCCAGACAAATGGCTGTTACAAAATCAGGCAAATAATAATTAAATAATGGAATATACACATATATATACACCCATAAGCAAAATCAAAACAGTCAACAAAAATAAAGTACAATAGATTGACCCAGTGCACAAAGGAAACCAAAAATGATCTACCAGTTAAGAACAAAACTAACTAAAGCACAAACTGGAAAACAAAAGTAAGGTGCCAACTGGGGAAGAAAGCAATGAAAATAAAACAAAAAAATATGGTGAGAAAAAGAAAAAAAGAAAATAAAGAAAAGAAATGCAAAGTTAAATAGAGGTAGATAAAGAAGACTTATATATATAAAAGTTTGCTGCTACTGCTAAGTCGCTTCAGTCGTGTCTGACTCTGTGTGACCCTATAGACGGCCTCCTACCAGGCTCCTCTGTCCCTGGGATTCTCCAGGCAAGAACACTGGAGTGGGTTGCCATTTCCTTCTCCAATGCGTGAAAGTGGAAAGTGAAAGTGAAGTCTCTCAGTCGTGTCCAACTTTTAACGACCCCATGGACTGCAGCCTACCAGGCTCCTCCATCTATAGGATTTTCCAGGCAAGAGTGCTGGAGTGGGGTGCCATTGCCTTCTCTGATATAAAAGTTTAAGCAAAATGATGATTTTTTTTTGATTTGCAGTCAGCTCATGAAGCACCCACTTATTGAGCTTTTTCACCTTTCCAATTTGCTTCAAATGCCAAACAACTGAAGAATGGTCAGTGCTCTGAGTTCTTGGACAACTTCTAAATGTAGCTGCAAGAGGATCAACTTCAATGATCCTTTCAGTTGTTTGTTGTCACTTCCGATGGTCAGCTGTTGCGCTCATCTTCAAGGCTCTCATCTCCTTTGCAAAACTTTTCGAAGCACAAACACTCATTAGCAGCTCCTGGGCCAAATGCATTGCTGACGTTGCAAGTGGTCTCCGCTGCTTTATGACCCATTTTGAACTTGGATAAGAAAATCGCTTGAATTTGTTCTTATGTCTAACATCAGTTCCCTGGTCTCAAATAAATATAAACAGCAAGTAATAAGTCATTAGCAAAAAAACACAAAGCAAGAAATGCACATTAAAATGATATAAAATATAACCACATTTAAGAATGTATTCCAATATAAAACAAAGTTCAACAATGTAAAAATGCAATTACTTTTGCACCAACCTAAATATTTGGTTATTTAATAAACACATATAACACTTACTATGGGTTTCTCAGGTGCCTCAGTGGGTAAAGAATCCATCTGCAATGCAGGAGACATGGGTTTGATCCTTGCCTGGGCGAGAAGATCCTGTGGAGGAAGGCATGGCAACACAGTCCGATATTCTTGCCTGCAGAATCCCCATGGACAGTGAAGCCTGGCCAGCTACAGTTCATAGGGTTGCAAAGAGTTGGACACGACTGAAGTGATTGAGCACACATGCATAGTACTTATTAAGTGCAAGGCAGTCTTCCAGGTGATGAAAATACATTAATTCTCACAGCCACCACATAAGAGAGGATCTTGTGTGTGTGTGTGTGTGTGTGTGTGTGTGTGTGTGTGGGTGGGTGGGTGAATGCACAGTTGACCCTTGAACAACACAGGGTCACTGACCTTTCACATAGTTAAAAATCCAAGTGTAATTTATACTCTGCCATCCATATCCCCAGTTTATCTGTATCTGAGGACATCAGTCAATCACAGATTGTGTACTACTGTAATATTTACTAGTGAAAAAAAAATCCCCAAGTGGATCTTACTGTTACAACCTGTGCTGTTCAAGGGTCTTCTGTAGATGTCTGTGGGTGTGTGTGTGTGCACACACACACATGCATGTATGAAACACTGAAGCACAGAAGTCAAATAACTTTCCCAAAGTCACACGGTCACACACTATAGGCTATAAGACAGAGCCAGAATTTGAATTCAAATATCTGAGTTCTTGTGTTTACTGCCTATTGCATGAGTTGATGGGTAACTTCTATTCTTCTCTAGACTATAAGGGCCTTGAGGACAGAGTTTTATTTATCTCTGTGTCCCTCTAGGCTAGAATGGGGTCAGGCACACAATAATAGTGCAGCAAATGTTGGCTAACCCTCTGTAAGAGAGGATGGAGGTTGGTAGGACTGTGTGCCTGGGGCAAGTTTTACCCACTTAATCACCCCGGCACCTTCTCTAAATAAATAGCCCATGGCCTCTAATTGCCAGAGGGATTTTAAACTCATCCTGTGGTTAGTGGAACAAGTTGTAAAATAACTTTTGACATTTTTCTAGAATATTTTAATGATTTCTTTGAATGATTGAGAATTGTACAATTGCAATTTCCCTCTGTACCCTGTTGTTTATGATTCTAGGAAGTTTGGCTTGGTTGTGTCTGTTCAAAGTCTGTGGGAGTTCAGGAATCTGCATGCCATGCTTTGAGATTTCAGTCTGCATTTCACCTGCCCCAGAGCCCTCATGTCAGTTAAGGGCAAACTCCAGTAATGACAAACCTTTTCCCAGTTGGATTGTGACATGTGACAAAAAGTGAATTTTATACAGCAACCGGTGATGATCAGCTCAGTAGTTGGACCAAGAAGAAGCTTCAAAGCACTTCCCAAAGCTAAACCTGCACCAAAAGAAGATCAGAGTCACTGTTTGGTGGTCTGCTGACCATCTGATCTGCAAGTTTTGTGAATCCAAACAAAACCATTACATCTGAGAAGTATGCTCATCAAATCAATTAAATGCACTGAAAACTGCAGTGCCTGCAGCTGGCATTAGTCACCAGAAAGGGCCCAATTCTTCTCTGCAACAATGCCCAACTGTGTGTCACACAACCAACACTTCAAAAGTTGAACAAATTGGGCTACGAAGTTTTGCCTCATCCACCAAATTCACCTGACCTCTCGCTAACTGACTACTGCTTCTTCAAACATTTCAAAAACTTTTTACAGGGACAGTGCCCATGATCAGCAGGAGGCAGAAAATACTTTCCAAGGATTTGTTGAATCCCGAAGCACAGATTTTTATGCTATAGGAATAAAGAAACTTATTTCTCATTGGCAAAACTAAAAAAAAAAAAAAAAAGTTTAAGCAAGGGGAAAAGAACAGTAGAAAAGCAAGCAAAGTAACAAATGTAGGAAAAGTAATAATAGGTCTAAAAAATTAAAAATTAGAAAAAAAAAGAAGAAAAAAGAAACAGGAAATTTCACAGAACTGCAAAAGGCCAACATAGAGGCATAGGTTTTTAACAGCGATAAAAAGTGTGATTGAAAAAAAAAACACACCTCAAAAGCTTAATTAGATTTCACAGTGCTAATAAAATCAACAACTACAACAGAGAAGGAACAACAACAACAAAAAATCCAAAGGAACTACAGAACAAGTCAGAACTTAAGAATAATAAATGTTTTTCTTGAGTCACTGCTGTCAGAGTCCTTTCCCTCGCTGGGAGTCACAGTCCACCTCACCTCCCTAGGATGCCCTCCAACACGGTGCTGGTCTTTGGGCCTTCTTTAGGGGCAGTTCAGACTCTAATCTCGTCCTTTTCCTGTGTGTTCTTGCTTCCAGTGTCCACAGCTATCAGAACTAGTGCGTATTCTTTTGTGGGAGCTCTCAATGTCCTTTTATACACTCCATAGACACAGAATCTGTCTAGTTTATCATGTGGATTTAATCTGTGGCTTGTATAGCTGGTGGGAAGATTTTGGGTTTTCTTCCTTAGCCACACTGCACTCGGGTTTCAACTGTGGTTTTATTTTCCCTTCTGTGTGTGGGGCATCCACTGGGGTTTGCTTCTGAGGCTGCTCTGGAGGACTTGGGTTTGCACCTGTGAGGGCCAGGTGCGGAGTTGGAGGAGCTGCTTGGGTCACAGGAGCTCTGGCAGCACCAGGTACTCAGGGGAGTTGGCGGCTAGGGCAGCAGGAAATGTAGTGCTCTAGACAGGTACGGCAACAAGTATGGGCCAATACACTCCAGTGTTCTTGCCTGGAGAACTGCCTTCCCTGACAGAGGAGCCTGGCAGACCACAGTCCACAGGGTCGCAAACAGTTGGACACAGTGGAGGCAACCCTATGTGCACAGATGCAAGACTTTTCCCTGTGGCAGCTCCACCCCAGTGAGGGTTCAGCGTGGCGACACAGGTGCTTGGGTCATGAGGACCCTGATGGTGTCAAAGGTGTAGGGACACGGACTGCCTCTGCCACAGAAATTATGGACCTCTCAGAGTCTTTTTTTTCAGCCTCTGGTAGCTGGTGATCAGAAAGCCTGTTTGGCCAGTCTTTTCTGTAGCTCCGCCCATTCAGGCACTTAGAGGGCTCCCTTGCCTGGGGTCCTTCTCTGTTGTTCTGCTTGTCAGGCACATAGAGGGGCTTTGCTGGCTGGGGTCCTACTCTGTAGATCGGTGTGTCAGGCACTTAAAGGGGCACCTGGGTGGGGTCCTGCTCTGTAGTTCAGCGCATCAGGCTTTGATGGGCCAGCCTCTCTATTGTTCAGCTGATGCTGTCATGTCTGGGGAGAAAGGCTATGGTGCTGGCTCCACCCGCTCTGTGTGACTCAGCAGTATTGCCTGTTTCTGTGGCTGTCTGCCTTTCTTCCACCAGCATTTCCCACCACAATCTCCTCCCTCACCTCCCTTTGATCCATCTCTCTGCAGTCAACAGCAGCCCTCACCCTGGGATCACTCTACACTCCCTAAACTCCAGCTTCCAGGTGCTGCATATTCCAGGGGACCAGCGTTCCTGTCTGAGGTATGTATGGCTGTGGCAAGGACTGTCTGATTCTCATCCCATTGAGGCTTCCCCAGATCAGCTGTTTCACTTAAATGTTTCTCCTCTGACCCAGACAGTTGCCCTGATGTGGGGATTGGATCACTGCTTCAGTTCCCCCACCTGCCGAGGGCAGGTCCAGGCCTACTAACACTCCTGTTTTTCCCCCTAGTTCCTTCATCCTACCAAGTTTTGCAGGGTTCTATATATTCTTTTCTGGTGGCCAGGTACTCCTGTCAGTTGGTGTTCTGCAAGCACTTCTGTGTCTGAAGATGTACTCCTGATGTATCCGTGGAGAGACATGTACTCTGTGTTCATGTACTCCTGCATCATCTTATTCCTCCATTAGGAATATTTTATGGCTCAGTCAGTGTACATATGCATATGAAATGTGATATTTTCTTTTGGGGGAGTTTTATTATCAGTAGTACACAACATGCCTATATTTCAGTTTTAAATTCAAATTTCATTTAAAATAATCACCTGTTAATTTGACAAGAAAATGGCATGATTATCATTACACTGGTACGTTTTGTCTTATGCATTTTTTTTTTTTACTATTTTACTATTTTATTTTTTTAAATATAAATTCATTTATTTTTCTGAAAATAAAACAAAACAGAAAAGGCAGTCATGAGGGAGATGACCGACAAATAAGCCCCAAGCACACAGGTTGCAGAGGCAGTGGTTATTATGGAGACAGGATGCATCCTGCAGCAGGAGAACAGGAGTTGTGGGTGGTGGAGCTGGAGGGTGGGGGTGGTTTGAGGAGACCAGGGACAGCGGTGGAAGCTTCTGGAAAGTCCCTAGGCAGCATCGAGTGGTCCTGACCGCCACCTCCAGGGGCAGGGGGATGATGGAGTCTCTCAGAGGATACTGTCAGGACTCTGCAGCAGGCAGGCAGCCAGCCATGGAAGCAAGGCAACATTGCTGAGTCACTCATAGCGGGTGGAGCCAGCACCGTAGCCTCTCTCCCCAGACATGACAACATCATGAGAGACTCTCAGGAGAGTTTCAGGACTCTCTCAGAGTATGGAGATGGATGAGCAGGAAATGCCGTGTGTGCACACGTGTGCACGTGCGTGCTTGTGTGCTGTGTGCGTGCATGCGTGTGTGTGTGTATGTGTGTGTGCACAAGTGTGTATGTGTGTGCACATGTGTGTCTGTGTGTCCGTGTGTGTGTGCGTGCACGTGCGTGTGCATAAGAAGCAGATCTGCTTGTGTACAGTTGTAAATCGGCATTAGAAACACCCTATCTTACAGGATCGAGGACTGCCAGGACCGTCACCCATGAAACAGCTGAAGTAACACTGAGCACACATCGGGTGTGATGGCCAGCTCAGCAGCTCGGTATTTATTCTCATTAAAAAAAAAAATCACCTCCTCTTCCTCCAGCCAGTTCTTAATTGCTGATCTTTCCCAAGTATTATCATCCACTGTCTCCATACACATTTTTTTTATTTTTTAAAATTTATTTATTTTAACTGGAGGCTAATTACTTTACAATATTGTATTGGTTTTTGCCATACATCAACATAAATGATCAACTGATTTTTATGGCAGTTTGAAGTTTATATAAAATATTGAGGAGAGAGTAACAGAGTTCCCATGTACCACCTCCATTTCCCCTCACAGTCACCTCTCCTGTGAACATCTTGCATGACGGTGTTATGTTTGTTATAATTTACCGGTCATGACTGATACATTATTAACTACACTGGGTTCACTCTTGTATTATACATCTTATGGGTCTGGACAAATGTATTTAATATAACACCAGGACATGCATCCACCATGACTGCAGCACACAGATGGTTTCACAGCCCTGAAAACCCCAGGGACTCCTCCTCCTCACCTCACCTGCCCTCTCACTGAGGGGACCCCCGGCAACCGCTTATCTCTACGCTGCTGTGTCTACAGTTTTGGTTTTTCCAGAAGGTCGTATGGCTGGGATCACAAAGTAGTTAGTTTTTGAACACTAGGCAGGATGTTCTGAAGCTTCTCTGGGTCTTTTCATTTGACAGCTCTTCTACTTTAGCCCACTGTATGAATGGACCACGGTTTGTTTATCCATTCACTTACTAAAGGACAAGTGGGTTACTTCCAAGTTTGGGCAATTATGAATAAAGCTCTGTAAACACCCTTGTGCAGGTTTTTGTGTGTACATAAGTTCCTAACTTCTTTGGGTAAATACCAAAGAGCATGACTGCTGAATGGTCTGGCTAGAGTGCACTTAGTTTTGTAAGAAACTCCCATGCGAACGTGCACAGTGATGAGAGCACTTTCTGTCTGCACCAGCGAGGAACGCGTGCTCCCGCTGCTCCACCTCCAAGTCCCCTTCACTGCCGTCAGCCTGGGCGCCAGCCGTCCTGACAGGTGTGCTGTTTAAATCACACACCATGTTTTACTCCCCCAGCGTCACCAGCCTACACACTGACAACGTCTGTGTATCCTAGGCAGGCAGGTCCTTCCAGTCACATCTGGGACATCCATGGCCCTCGAGGACCCTAGGCTGAACATTTCCTAACCTTACCTTGTTTGTTTACCTGGTTCTGACCCTGACAACTCCCTGTCCCACAGGACATGGCTGTTCAGACAGCATTTTCACAGGACTCTCCCTCCCAGCACCTTCCCTCCTCCCTGCGTTGGTGTGACCACCAGAAAGTCACACATTCACATCAGACAATATCGTGCAGTGTGAACCACCAGAAGTGGGTCCAGGGCTGGCTCAGCATTTTCCAGCTGTGACCTTAGTCAGGAAACTGGAGTTCTTACCTTCCTCAGGTGTGAATTCACTAGTCTAGCAATTCAATGCTACTTTGGGGGAGCAATTAAGATAATGCACATTATCTTAATTAGGGAATACCCTGGTGGTTAAAAATCCTCCTTCCAACATGCAGGGGGTGTGGGTTTGATCCCTGGTCAGGGAACTAAGTCCCACGTGCTGCTGGGCAACTCAGCTGGTGCACTGCAACTAGAGAGCCCACACCACCATGGAAGATCCTGCATGACGCAGCAAAAATCCCTGCTGGCGCTGAAAGCCTGCTGATTCACTCTGAGCAGCTTCCTCTCCTGCCACGACCCCTCCAGTCATCCTGAGATCACCTCCCACTGACCGTTCTGCCAGCCTGTCATCTGGCTGCTGCCTCTCACAGCTTCCTCCCCTTCTCTCCGACCTTTTAAGGACCATCCTTCTCCAGAAGAAGTCTGAGGGTACTGTTTCAGGCTTGAATGCTTTCCATGAAACTAAAATCAAGTCCACATGTTCTAAAATGCAAACAAAGACCTCATATGTGAGGAAGCCCCAGCGGCTTGAGGAGCCTGTGTCCACTCTGCCGTGCAAGCCTCACACCCAGCGCTTCACACCTGTGACTGTCCAGTGAAGCCGTGTATGTGGGCTGGCTGCACCATTCCTCATGGACCTGCCCAGAAGCCACCTGAGGTTTGTCTGAGAACACTCAGCATTTCCAGTGTACAGCACAGTGCTGTCAGCCCTGTCACAGGCTGTTGGTCAGATCTCCAGAACCCACTCATCTCCCGTCTCCAGCACCTGAGGGTCTGCACCCTTGGACCAACATCCTGGATTTCCATCTCCCCACCCCACCAGCCGTGACCACCACTCTACTCTCTGCTCACATGAGTTTGATCATTTTAAATTGACTATGGTGATTACTTCATAATGTATTCATATATCAAAGCATCACATTGTATACTTTGAACATATCCAATTTTTATTCATCGATTATACCTCAACTAAGCAGGAAAAGAGCCAACCATTTGTTTAGATTTCCTATCCCTGCTTCCCCAGCTCCCCTGCCCCTTTGTCTCCTAATCACTGTTTGCTTGCTTTCCCCCCATGTGCTCAGGACAGGAGCCCCAGGGCCCTGGCAAAGGGACAGAACATAGCTTCTGGCCCTGACTGACTGATGACCTGACCCACACTGACTGTGACCACGTGAAGTACCAGTGACATCAGATGCTCCACATTTCAGTGGAGAGACAGTTTGGAAGCCGTCTTCTACATTTAGAGCCCTGTAAAATGTGATTCTGAATTCTGGATTCCAGATACTGTCAGTTGCAATTTGGCTACCGAAAACACTGAACAGAATAAAGTGAAGTCGCTCAGTCGTGTCCAACTGTTTGCGACCCCACGGACTGTAGCCTACCAGGCTCCTCAGTCCATGGGATTTTCCAAGCAAGAGTACTGGAGTGGGTTGCCACTTCCTTCTCCAGAATAGGCACCGAGACATAACAGGGAATCTGGGACAAGGGAATGTGTGTCTGAGAATCTTGGATTTTCATGTTTCTCTATTTTCCACAGACTGTCTGTACTAATCTCAGCTGGTTTCCAGCTGTTCTGAGAGATTTAGAATCTCCTGCTGAAGGGCACTTGATCTGAAGTCCAGCAGGCACACCAGGCCCTTCGCTTGTTTCTCCTGGAGCTCCTGGGGGGACCAACCCCTAACCCTGGCACCCTTCCCTCCCTCCTGTCACTGCTTTGGTTACTCAGCTATTCAAGACCAACCCCCAACCACAGAGAGTGAAGTGGATCTTTAAAAACATTTGAGTAGCTGGCTGATCTACTTACGGCCTGATTTGAATAAACTGGGTTTATTTTCTGGAGAACCTATTTCATGTGATTCTTCCTAAACTAGAGAAGAGGACTAAGCAAAATGACTCACGGTCTTTTCCTATTTTCTTCTCTTTTTATGAAGTAAAATTTAATATTTTAAGAAGCCCTGCCTTGAAATATTCATAGAAAGTAACGCAAATTTCCATATAAAGCAGAAAAATCAAATTCAATCCAAGAGGCTTTTTGTAATACTGCACTTTCTAAGTCAACGTTTGCCAAGAAACCTATTCAATTTTTTTTTTTAAACTAAACCTCATTTATTTCAGGAGCAGATTCTATTTGAATCAGCCATCATTCTTATTTCACAATAAGCAAAGGAATTTGTTAGGTGTTGGGGCGGTGACCTGGTTTACCAGTGCTGCGTTTACTATCGGCTTTAGCTCTGGTTCTGACACTTAATAAACAGCAAAGCGGTGCTGTGAAAGAAGCCCTGGTTGCAGATGCTACTTATGGACCATCCGAGTCAAGGCGTGGTGCTAATTTCTTGCGTACACCTCGGGCAGCACGGGGCCTGGATGCCCCGGCAGAATCGAGGTGCTAGTGACAGTGGCCGGCAGAGCCAGAACGAGCCCTCGTCAGCCTCCCCACCTGCTCCTCCTTGTGACCCTGTCGCTGAACATCACATGTGAGGTGCCGAGACACGCACCCTGTTATAGCCCGAGCGTCAGACACACTGACCTTTACTGTCGAGGAAGTCGGTGGAATCAGCCTTCTGGGGAGGACGTAACAATCCCTCACCCTTACTTACTTAGAGGAGGACACGGAAATGCCATCTTACTCAGCGTATTATAGCAAAAGTTTCTTTGGGATTCTACATTCAAAAAATTTTAAAGCAAATTGGAGTCTGAATGCAAGCGAAATGGAGTCTCTGTGCTTTGTTCAGGGCGTTGTGACCGATCACAGGTCTGAAACCCACCGAGACTTCGTCCTGTGAACTGCACTGGGGTCTCAGGGCCCCATGGCCCCAGCGTCCAGCGCTCTTCTCACCGAGATAATATGAGGTTTGTTAATCAGACTTATTGCTCAATTTCCCCTTAAATAAGTGGATTCTCAAAAGTCAAGTAGGGTTCTTCTTTGTCCCTTCAGTCAATATTATTTTGCTCCTTCCTCTCCTAAGCTCTGAGTTTATTATTAAATCTTTCAAACTGACACTTGGAACGTGACGTCTGTCCTCCAATAACTCATGCTGACCCCGCAGACGCTGCCGCTAAGTCAGAGGCACACCGCCCTTGCATTATGTGGTATGTAATCTTGATAGTAACATGATGGGTCTTGGTAAATAAATCACTTAATACTCGGATTTAATTCCAAATTCTCTTCTGGTTGGAGTGACAAAAACTTCACTTCTGATATATAGGTCTATTTCTACTTCAAGAATAGCTCTGTTTATCAGCTACCAGTGACCAATGACCCAAACCCAGTCTTAGAACAGATATGGTAGGACAGCACAATTAGACCTTCCTTCAAAAATTCAGCCCAGATATATCACATATGAAATCAGATATGCTTCCTAAGTACTTAAAACATGCAGTGCCATTTATAGAAAGAAACAGAACACAATTTTCTGAAACACTACTCCATTGTAAGTTGCTTCTCCCAAGCGCCTGTGTTTAAAAGACCTCATTTAACATGTAATTTTGTGCTTTTCTCACATGAGAGAAACTACGTTTTTATGCAGACAACTTCCATCAAGTAGCAACTAGAACAAAAGCAGATCAAGGCTATAGCTCAAGTTGTCCCAGACACCTAGTTTCAGAAAAGACAACCGCGGTGAGCAAGGGCTCAAACAGCCAGAGAACGTCAGAACACACATAACCTGCCAGCACCGGCCCGCACGGGCCACTCGTGGGAAGGCGGGGCCTTGCGCCTAAACGTGCACGCAGCCTGTGAACCGAGTTCCGGTATCCCGCGGCCAAGGGCCAAGGCTCCCTGCCTCCAGCCAGCATCCAGCATGTCTGCCCAAGCTGGCACCACCTCTTTAGGCACCTTTACAACACACCGCTGACACAAACTCCTTCTGGGGACTGTCGGGACTTGCTCTGGCACCTTCTGTCTTAAATGCGACACATCACTCTGCTCGGCAGCTGAAATAAAATGCCCAGACG
The DNA here is from genome assembly GCA_006410615.1 of Neotragus moschatus. Taxonomy (NCBI): domain Eukaryota; kingdom Metazoa; phylum Chordata; class Mammalia; order Artiodactyla; family Bovidae; genus Neotragus; species Neotragus moschatus. The sequence goes on from SJYA01004604.1 coordinate 12,277, forward strand.
GAGACTTAAGCAACCGAAGCTCACTTCTCAGGGCTCTGGAGTCTGGAAGTCCGGGACGAGAGTGCCAGTGTGGTCGCTGCCTGGCGAGGCTCAAGGCCGACGGAGGGCCCAGGTCTCCGCCTCTTCTCATTAGGGCACCACCCCCGTCCTGGAGTTCCTCCCTCATGACCTCATGCCCCTAAACACCTCCCAGAGGCCCCTCCCCTTGGTACCATCACCTGGGGTTTGAGGGACAGGCACTGAGAGCAGGTGGTGTTCCACTGCGTGTGTCAAGGTCCCTGCGCCTCCCTGGGTAGCACAGTCTCCCTACTCACCATGCGTTACCCAACTGCTGTGTCCAGAGCTTCTGGTTCTTGTCATTGCTGTACTGGTAGGACACTTCAAAAGAGCACATTTCTTTCTGTAACATAAAATACGTATAATTTTCGCTAAAAGAAATATTAACTCATATTTGCACTAAAAGTAACTTTGAGTGCTCCATTAAATAAAATTTCTGAGTAGATGATGTTCTTGGCTATAATTTTCCTAGATAGCTTGACTTTCCAAGGATACTACACAACATTCCTTCAGTCAGAATTAAGTATCCTATCCACATATATAACTCAGACACAGAAGGGTAAAAAACATATTCCTAACGGATGATGATTTAGAAATTAATATTAAATGGTTTAGCAGAGTTTTCTTTTTGTTGCAATTAACCATAAAATTAGCAAAGTTATTCTTACAGATGTCTCTTTGTAGACAACTTTCCCCCAACTTTATTGAGATATAATTGACCAGTAAAATTGCACATATTTAAGGTGTATAGCATGACAATTTGATATACATAGATAATGTGAGATTATTGCCACAGTCAAGCCAATAAACACTCTCACTTCACCAATGATTTTTTTTTTTTAACAAAAACACTTAAGATCTACTCTTGGCAAATTTTAAGTACATGATACAGTATTGTTGACAAAGTCATAAGATCCATAAGGAAGAATAAAGACAACTCGTCTACTGAGAAAACTGTTTTTGAAAGATCTGTTTTATAATCCATTCTTGCTTTCGAGTGTTTCGCTTCCAAAAGGTCAGTAGTGTTTCATCCTGATCTCTTCTGGGACTGCTACACCCCAGACCAGCCAAGCTCACATCACGTGGCAGGAGCCTTGCCCTCCTCCTGCGAAGGAGGGGTTATCGTCCCCCCTGGGGTCTGGCCTCCCCCTGTGAAGCAGGGCGCTGAGAAGGTGAATGTGAGAACCAGCGATGTCATCATCCTGAAGCTGGGATGGAGTTTGGGTACTGACATCTGTTGTAAAATGTGACATGCCAGGCACATGCTCCATTGTGGAGCACTTATAAAAGGCTGTACACCCTAGTATGTGAGTTAAGAGCCATCACTGTGAGGCAGGAGCAGTTTCCCAGTGAATGCTGTGTGGTTAAGAAGGATCCCACTTGAAATCATTAGCATAGATATAGAATCTTGTGTTCCTTGTGTATCAGAGGTCAGCATTAAGGTTTGCGGCACACACCTCCAGCAGGGGCGTGTGATCACCTTCCTCCCTGAGCAGGGCGGCCTCCCGTGATGCCTGGAGGTGTGATCACTCACTGCACCAGCCTTGCACTCCCCCATCAGGGCTGCATCCTCAGCAGTGTGAGCCAGGGGATGGGCTCTCTCCNTCACTTGAAATCATTAGCATAGATATAGAATCTTGCGTTCCTTGTGTATCGGAGGTCAGCATTAAGGTTCGGGGCACACACCTCCAGCAGGGGCATGTGATCACCCTCCTCCCTGAGCAGGGCGGCCTCCCGTGATGCCTGGAGGTGTGATCACTCGCTGCACCAGCCTTGCACTCCCCCATCAGGGCTGCATCCTCAGCAGTGTGAGCCAGGGGATGGGCTCTCTCCTTGGCGAAGCCCAAGTAGAGGAAGGAACCAGGGGTGAGTCAGGACCAGCTCAAGATGCTGGTTGCTTGGGAGAGGCCTCAACCAAAGCAGGTGCTTGGGGTCCCCAGCTGGGAGGTTTCCTTAGAGTAGTGGCTCTCGGACACAGGACATAGGTCATAGGTGGCTCTCAGCATAGGCGAGTCACCTGGAAGTTTGTGTCCCAGATTCCAGGCACTCCCCTGGGCTGCTGATCCTACAGATCCAGAGCAGGGCTACCCTTAAGCTCTCTCCATGAGCCACTATCCCCTCCTGTTAAGGTCACAAGACTCTTCTGGAGACAGAATCTGGAGCCACGGCTGCATTGTTTCCCACTTGACAGGGAAGATCTTATTCTAGATACATCACATGCCCTAAAATCATATTTAAAATAAAATCTGTAACCAACAACTGAGCTGGGCCACTGAGCTGTCTAGAAACATCTAATATGGCCTCACAGGGTGGCTGGGGTCAACCCTGACCTACTTTCACTCTGTGAACAGCGTGGACCCTTGGCTTATTGTCCTCACACGCCTACAGCCCCAGTGATTGTGTGAGATCCATGGAACCAGAAAGTAGAGTAACTTTCTAGTCTCAGCCTGGTTTTACTATGAGGCTTGACTAACCAGGCAGCTCCCATCTAGATTTCCAGAGTCCCAGCAGGACTGAGCTGGTGGACCCTTGTCATCCCTGCTCACACGTCTCAAAGGAAGAGGGACAGCTCCTTAATTTGTAAAAGGCAAACCGATTTCCATTTCTTTGCTGCATTGCACATTGTTTCACATGTTGTTTTATTTTTTCAGTGGAGATTAAACTACATGGAGGTGTATCCATGTTTGCTAACAGGAAAATACAAGTGCTGCTTTTGTAGTTTTGTATTCACACACACACAATGTGTATACTATCTTTTGGACTCATCTTTTCCTTAATCTTCCTCCCTTTCCCTTCCACGTCTGCATTTTTCAGAATTTGCGTCCGTGCTCTTTTCTCTGCTTCAACCTAGCCAGACACTTCTTTCAGTGTTTGGTGCCTTACCCTTGCCTGTATTAGACAGAAAACACATTTGAATAGGAAATTTAGGATTAAGAAACACTCCATGTAGCTTGGGAGTGTTCAGGAATGCATGTGTTAAGTCCTGAGTGGAGCAATCCTGCCTCCTGAGCTGCTCAGTGCGGAGCTCTTGTGCTGGCTCAGCATGGCTCACGTAGGACTGCAGAACCTGTGCAGAAGCTGAGCTGTGTCGACGTGCTTTCCCATCAACACAGGGCGTTAACTGGTTTCTGGAGGAAAAGTAAACTTAATAAATCTAGTAATTAACGGTGATCGTGTGGGTGATTATGTGTGCGTACCTGTGAGAAACACAGACATACAAACAACTAGCTGAAAAGCACGGAGATATAACAAGCGCCATTTAAATGGATGCCCTTCTTGGTTAATTTCAATATGAAAAGGAGGTCCATAATTTTGAAAATGTCAAAAGGAAGACGAAATTCAATAGTAAATTTCATTTATTTTTTTCTTCTCAGTTTTATTGAGATATACAAAAAACTACACATATGAAATGTATACATTCTGATGAGTTTGGAAATACACAAACGCTTGTAATACCAGCCAGCACCACAGTCAAGATGCTACGGAATACCCAGCACCTCCAAAGCTCTCTCATGTTCCCGTGGTTGCCGTGTTTGTTGTTGGGGGCTTTATTTTCAACCTTGAGATCCATCCTGTCTTAGTTTCTTGTGCAGGACACCGCACTGTTCCCCACAGGTGCTGTGAGGTTTGCTGAGACCCAGACCTCACTCTTTGTAGGCATCAGTAACTGCACACCCACTGGACCACAGTCAGTTTAGAGAAAGAGAGGGTGACTTTTTGAGGGAGTTGAGAGCCTTTTATGTCATTAAGTGCCAGACAAGTCTTTGCTTTTATTCAAAAGACAAATATTTTATGTTATCAATTACATCTGGAATCCTAAAAACAAAACAAATGAATGTATATAATAACACAGAAACATAGTCACAGAATAGAGAACAAACTAGTGGTTACTAGTGAGGAGAAGGGAGGGGTGACAAGAAAGGGAGGAGGACTGGGAGACAAAGCTGCTATGCATAAATAAGCTGTAAGGATATATAAGTGCAGCATGGAGAATATAACCAATGTCTTATGATTACTTTAAATGGAGTATAACCTGCAAAAATCTTGAATCACTGTGTTGCACACCTGAAACCACTATGATATCTGTCTCTTATACACATCTAATCCTGCCTCCTGAATGGCTTCACTGACCTGGTCAATGCCACGCCCTTTGCACTGCAGAATGATAACCTCTAGCAATTTTGCTGCATGACACTCTGCATCTTCTCCTGCAACTCCTGTAAGAACCTGATCAACAAAAAATATAAACTGCAAGGAGGCGTCTCAAAACCTTTAAATCAGTCTGTAACTACTTAAGTATTTAACAGAGTCTAACAAATAAATACGAGTGATTGCACAGACTACAGTCTAAAGAACTGTAAGGATTTGGAGGTGTCTTTCTGTAACATTGGTCTAAATAATCAAAGGACCTCCCCTGCTGTGCCATTCTGGACTGTAACAAGTTGACAACCACCATGTCTGAAAAAAAAAAAAAAAANGAAGGCCTGGAAAATTCACTGTCTGGTGAGGACCTTCCTGGTTCACAGATGGCATCTTCTCATCTTCTCACTGTGCCCTTTTGTGGGGGAAAGGTTGGGGGCTCTGAGGGGCTTGTTGTCAGGGCACTGATCCCATCATGGGGGCCCCACCCCTGTGGCTCTCACCTCCTAAAAGCCCCTTCTCCCTCCTGATGCCATCACCTTGGGGGTTCGGATTCAAGGGGACACAGACATTTAATCTATAGCAACCACCTTTAGTGAGCAAAGGTTCCACATTTTGAGAATCAAACTATGATGTTAAAATAAAATTCTGGTAAAAGTGTAATATATAAATGGAAAACAAACAGCTGATTTCCTAAAGTTAACTTAGAAATAAAGTATAATTTTCATATCAGCAGGCTTCCAAACATTTATTTTGATTGTAGTTAAAAATGTGAAAGAGCGCCTTCATTTTCTTCCATAAATATGAGTCTGTATGTGTAAATAATCCAGATGTAAGGAATAAAGACAATTTATGTAACTTCTTAATGAATTCTCATAAGCCTTTAATTAAGCACATAAATCACCCAAAGCATTTGAGTCTAATTGCTTCTGGAATTTGCTGCTGCATCTGAGCTGCATTATTATTGATCTGAAAATAAAAGAGCGTTTCCATGACTTTCTTACCTGTTAACTGATGCCGTGTATTTCCTTTGTTTTCAAACCCGCCTGGCATGGATATTGACCAGGTGTGCATTCTGCAGGATGGCCACCAGCAGAAATACAGATCTCACACAGCCTGTGTGGGAGAGAAAAGCACTAAGTGGAGACGGGTATCCACCCTTCGTGTTATCATATTTCAGGGCTTTGTGGGTGACAGGGAAGAGTCAGTCCCCCCTCAAGAAGCTCACACTTCATCTGAAGAGCCAAGGACTAACATGACTGGAAAACAAGACGTTTGTGCTATAAGGGAAAAGAGTGGGGGTAAGGTACCTTCCAGAATGCAGAGGGGGACATGGAGTTCTTGGAACAAAAAGCCGGGACTGACTTGGAGGAATGCATGTGACTTGAACAGCCCCCTCGAACAGACAGACCGAATCTGAGTAGGAGTAAGGAAGGAACAGGCTTTCTGTGAGGTTTCCCAGGTTGGGCAGAGAACAATATGACCATGAGAAAGATGGTTCCTTCAACACTGCCGACATAGAGGTGTCTTACCTACACAGGCACCCACAGGGATATTGACTTACAGGCAAACATGATTTTCCATGTTAGTGCTTCGTAGTGGAGGCCATGCTGTCTCCTACAGGACATTTTGGAACTTGGTGGGCAAGGTGTGGTTTTTACACGATTGAATGGGAAACACCTTGGGATGCAGGACAACCTACAAGGCACGGGAGGCATTCAGCACTGAACACCTGGCTTGGATGCCTGAGTCCTCTGTACATGGGAAGCCATCTTGGAACCCCCTGAGCCCAGAGCATAGCTCCATTTTTTTCCCCCCATATGAGATGGGTAAATTTCACCTGGTTTTAACATACAATGAATCCACTCTGTAATCTGAGAAAATATGTCACACTGTTTCATTGAGAACTTTAGCACATGTTGACAATGTTTTGAGGTAGTCATGCCTCCAATTTGAACAAGCCTGTAGTATTTTATTTGTCCTCTGCTTGTTGGAGGCAGGCTGTCCTTCCTCCGTGGGGTGGGGGCTCCTCCTTGGGGCAGGAGGCTTTTGTTACTGGAGTTCATGTTCTTGCTTCCTTTCTTTCTCCCTTTCTATCCATCACTTATCATCTACCTATTATCTCTTTTGCTATCCAGATGGTGGATACAGATTAGATCTATTTATACATCTAGTTTCTATTTATACATCTATGTATGCATCTAGGTATCTAGTCATCTATGTATATAAGCATTTATTATAGATCTCTAATACATCTACCTAGATCTATATCCACCTATATTTATCTATATCTAGATTTATCTATCGCCTCCCAGGTGGTGCAGTGGTAAAGAATCTGCCTGCCAATGCAGGAGACACAGGAGAGTCAAGTTTGATCCTTGGATTGGGAAAATCCCCTAGAGGAGGGAATGTCTACCCACTCCAGTTTTCTTGCCTGGAAAATCCCATGGACAGAGGAGCCTTGTGGACTGCAGTCCATGGGGTCACAGAGAGATGGACAGGACTGAGTATGCGGTCATGCATGCAGATCTATCTATACCTAGAAAATACCCACATACAGCTATCTAGTTAGATCTGGATTGATCATCTATTTTTCCATCACATTAAAATGTAATGTGTCTCTCTTGTTTCTATTTTTTTCCAACTTAAAGTTGTCTTTTTAAATAGAATCTGAGGGAGAGGGAGAGGGTGGGATGATTTGGGAGAATGGCATTGAAACATGTATACTATCATGTAAGAAACGAATCACCAGTCTATGTTCAATAAAGGATACAGGATGCTTGGGGCTGGTGCACGGGGATGATCCAGAGAGATGATATGGGGAGGGAGGTGGGAGGGGAGTTCAGGATTGGGAACTTATGTACACCCGTGGCGGATTCATGTCAATGTATGGCAAAACCAATACAGTATTGTAAAGTAAAATAAAGTAAACATAAAAATTAAAAAATAAAAATAAATAGAATAACCTTTTCCGAAAGTAACGACTCCTGATTTTATTTTACTGTTTTATATAAACATCTGCAAGATGTTATACAGATGCTTTTACACACAATTAGGCATTATTATTGTAAGTCAAAGAAAGCTGTATTTTAAGCAGTAAAAGCACACAAATGCCTCTTTAATATTTTAATCATCCAGAATGGTGGAGCATTTTATTTCTAGAAATATGACCCCTGACTTCCTTCCTTGTTGCTGATGCATAATTAAAAAACAATTCACCTGCCATGGTGAAAGTGGTGCTCTTCATTTTTTGATGTATGTGTAAAATGTACACTGGATTAAGAAGATTTAATATCAAATTTAATGTAAAATATCTCATAATATTTTTAGGTTGGATACACAATGAAATAATATTTTGGACATATTAGCTAAAACAAGATATATTTAAAAAATCACCTTTACCTCTTTCTGTTTACCTGGTTCATATGTCTTCTAGGAGACACTGAGTTGCTCTTTGACTGCTTCTGTGGGTGACACTGCTCTGGGCTTTGTAGGTCAGCCTAACCACTGTTCTATTCTTTGTAACTCTGCGTATGATGGAAGGGCAGGGTTTGAGCAGAGGCGTGATGTGGAGGCTTTATCTCTGGGATTGCTTCCTCTGGGGCGTGGGGAGGACTCAGCAGCAGTCTTTGCAGAGCTGTGGGCAGGAGGCCAGCACAGTAGATGAGCTGGGCACACCGATGGGGGGTGGCTGTTAAGGTTCTGAGAATCCATCAGTGTGGGAGCATATGGGAGGTATTTGATGAAGGATTTAGCACTTCTAGGAAGCTTTACATTTTGCATAATTATTCCCATATTTTTTATACTCTAATGAAGGGCAGCTGTGGTACCATTTCTAATGCTTTCTCACAAATCCCCAAGCTGTGGGGGCCCCTACCCTGAACATCATAAAAAAATTCTGCTAACACCAATGACCACTTGCCATCACGGCACCAGGCCACTCCTGCCTCAAGTCCTCTGCACTGGTGGTTATCCGGGCATTCTCTCTCATTCCACACCTTTCCCACTAGGTTCTGTGTGTCACTGACTGGTCTACCCAAGTGTGGTTTGCTTCTGGGAGACTTCTCAACACTCCGTTCTGGAACAGACTCTTCTCTGCTGCTGCTGCTAAGTCACTTCAGTCATGTCCAACTCTGTGAGACCCTAGAGACGGCAGCCCACCTGGCTCTCCCATCCCTGGGATTCTCCAGGCAAGAACACTGGAGTGGGTTGCCATTTCCCTCTCCAATGCATGAAAGTGAAAAGTGAAAGGGAAGTCACTCAGTCGTGTCTGACTGTTCATGACCCCATGGACTGGAGCCTACCAGGTTCCTCCATCCATGGGATTTTCCAGGCAAGAGTACTGGAGTAAGTTGCCATTTCCTTCTCCAATACCCTTCTCCAACTAACTAACTTCTCTAACTTTCTTTCGAGACCTGTCTTTGTGCTTATGGGGGGGATTTGAAGGACACCTGTTTTCTATTTCAGTCACTTAACCCTAAGAAGATGTGAGTGATCAGCTTGCTCAGTTCAGTTCAGTTGCTCAGTCATGTCTGACTCTTTGCGACCTCGTGGATTACAGCATGCCAGGTTTCCCTGTCCATCACCAATGCTCAGAGCATGCTCAAACTCATGTCCGTTGAGTCAGTGATGCCATCCAACCATCTTATCCTCTGTCAACTTCTGCCTTCAATCTTTCCCAACATCAGGGTCTTTTCCAATGAGTCAGTTCTTCACATCAGATCGCCAAAGTATTGAAGCTTCAGCTTCAGCATCAGTCCTTCCAGTGAATATTCAGGATTGATATCCTTTAGGATTGACTGGTTTCACCTCCTTGCAGTCCAAGGGACTCTCAAGAGTCTTTTCCAACATCACAGCTCAAAAGAGAATCAATTTTTCAGTGCTCAGCTTTCTTTGTAGTCCAACTCTCATATCCATACACTGGAAAAACCATAGCTTTGACTAGACAGACCTTTGTCGGCAAAGTTATTTCTCTGCATTTTAATATGCTGTCTAGGTTGTTCATACCTTTTCTTCTAAGGAGCACGTATCTTTAATTTCATGGCTGCAGTCACCATCTGCAGTGATCTTAGAGCCCAAAAAAATAAAATCTATCACTGTTTCCATTGTTTCCCCATCTATTTGCCATGAAGTGATGGGACCAGATGCCATGATTTTTGATTTTTCAATGTTGAGTTATAAGCCAGCTCATTCACTGTTGAGTTTTAAGCCAGATTTTTCACTGTTGAGTTCTAAGCCAGCTTTTTCACTCTCATCTTTCATTTGCATTAAGACGCTCTTTAGTTATTTTTCACTTTCTGCCAAAAGAATGGTATCATCTGCATATCTGAAGTTATTGATATTTCTCCCAGCAATCTTGATTCCAGCTTGTGCATTATCCAGCCCAGCATTTCACATGATGTACTCTGCATATAAGTTAAATAAGTACAGTGACAATATACAGTCTTGCAATACTCCTTCCCACTTTGGAGCCAGTTGGTTGTTCCATGTCGTTTTCTAACTGTTGCTTCTTGATCTGCATACAGATTTCTCAGAAGGCAGGTCAGGTAGTCTGATATTCCAATCTCTTGAAGAATTTTTCACAGTTTGTTGTGATCCACACAAAGTCTTAGGCATGATCAATAAATCAGAAGTAGATGTTTTTCTGGAACTCTCTTGCTTTTTCTATGATCCAACAGATGTTGGCAATTTGATCTCTATTTCCTCTGCCTTTCCTAAATCCAGCTTGAACATCTGGAAGTTCTTGGTTCATACAGTGTTGAAACCTGGCTTGGAGAATTTTGAGCATTACTTTGCTAGCATATGAGATGAGTGCAATTGTGCAGGAGTTTGAATATTCTTTGGCATTGCCTTTCTTTGGGATTGGAATGAAAATTGAGCTTTCCCAGCTCTGTGGCATGGCTGAGTTTTCCAAATTTGCTGGCATATTGAGTGCAGCACTTTCACAGAATCAATTTTTAGGATCTGAATAGCTCAGCTGGAATTCCATCACCTCCACTAGCTTTGTTTGTAGTGATGTTTCCTAAGGCCCACTTGACTTCAGACTACAGGATGTCTGGTTCTAGGTGAGTGATCACACCATCGTGGTTATCTGTGTCATTAAGACCTTTCTTGTATAGTTTTTTCTGTGTATTCTTGCTACCTCTTCTTAATATCTTCTGCTTCTGTTAGGTCCATGCTGTTTCTGTCCTTTATTATGCCTGTCTCTGCATGAATGTTCCCTTGGTATCTCTAATTTTCTTGAAGAGATCTCTAGTCTTTCCCATTCTATTGTTTTCCTCTATTTCTTTGCATTGGTCACTTAAGAAGGCTTTCTTATCTCTCTCTGCTCTTTGGAATAGCAGATGGGTATATCTTTCCTTTCCTCCTTTACCTTTAGTTTCTCTTCTTTTCTCGGCTATTTGTAAGGCCTTCTCAGACAACAATTTTGTCTTTCTTTTCCTTGGGAATAGTCTTGATCACTGCCTTCTATACAATGTCATGAACCTCCACAGTTCTTCAGGCACTCTGTCTATCAAATGTAATCCCTTGAATCTATTTTCCACTTGTACTGTATGATTGTAAGGGATTTGACTTAGGTCATACCTGAATGGTGTAGTGGTTTTCCCCACTTTCTTCAATTTAAATCAGAATTTTTCAATAAGGAGTTCACGATCTGAGCCACAGTCAGCTCTTGGTCTTGTTTTTGCAGGCTGTATAGAGCTTCTTCATCTTTGGATGCCAAGAATAAAATTAATCTGATTTCAGTATTTATGATTTGGTGATGTCTATGTTTAGAGTCTTCTCTTGTGTTGTTGGAAGAGGATATTTGCTATGACCAGTGCATTCTCTTGGGAAAACTCTGTTAGTCTCTGTCTTGCTTCATTTTGTACTCCGAGACCAAACTTGTCTATTACTCCAAGTATCTCTTGACTTCCTGCTCTGATTTCCAGTCCCCTTGATGAAAAGGACATCTTTTTTTTTTTTTTTGGTGTTAGTTCTAGAAGGTCTTGTAGGTCTTTCTAGAACCATTCAACTTCAGCTTCTTTGGTATTAGTGGTTGGGGCATGGACTTGAATTACTATGATGTTGAGTGGTTTGCCTTGAAAACGAACAGAGATCATTCAGTCATTTTTGAGATTGCACCCAAGTACTGAATTTCAGACTCTCTTGTTGACTATGAGGGCTACTCCATTTTGTCTAGGGTATTCTTGCTCACAGTAGTAGATATAATGGTCATCTGAATTAAATTCACCCATTCCAGTCCATTTTAGTTCACTGATTCCTAAAATGTCAATGTCAGCTTACCACCATCTCCCCTTCCCCCGCTAGAGCCCATACAGATCTGGAAAGCAGGGAATGATCACTGACTGAACAAAATGAATTAATGAATGGAGCACTCATGTCTGCACCAGATGCTTTGTTTCCATACCAAGTACACCTGACTGGACACAAAGCCAAGGAAACAGGACAGTGTTCTCACCTGAGTGCAGCAAATTTGAGACTTTTTTCAGTCCTGCCATTGAAGTTTATTCAGTATCTTATGTAGGTCAGGCATACTTACTTTAACTCTTTCCTTGTAGGTTTTAGGTTCTATCCTCTAGATGTTTTAGACAGAAATGTGGCAATTATCAGAGAAGGCAATGGCAACCCCCTCCAGTACTCTTGCCTGGACAATCACATGGATAGAGGAGCCTGGTAGGCTGCAGTCCATAAGGTCGTGAAGAGTTGGACATGACTGAGCGACTTCACTTTCACTTTTCACTTTCGTGCTTTGGAGAAGGAAATGGCAACCCAATTTGGTGTTCTTGCCTGGAGAATTCCAGCGATGGAGGAGCCTGGTAGGCTGCCGTCTATGGGGTTGCACAGAGTCAGACACAACTGAAGCGACTTAGCCTCTGCCGCTGCTGTGGCAATTATCTCTTTGTTCTGTGCATCTTGTACGACACCATGACAGGGAAATACATACTTTTGCAAAAGAGCATAACAATATATTGTGAGGGAAGGAGGTGAAGCTGAAGCCAGAAGCTCTGCTGAACCTGGAGGCCGAGAGATCAAGCCTGGAGCCTTTGGAGTGGGAACACTGACTCCAAGACCCCACTATCAGATAACTAACTCTAGCATGTATCAAATAGTGAAAACTCACACAAAGGAAACCACTGTAATACAAGACCCCACATCATCCAACTACCAATAGCACCCTGTGCAGGACAGCTCATGTAAACAACAAACAAAACAAAAATACAAACCCGATCCATCAGACAGGACTACCACCTCACTCAGCCCTGCCCATCAGAGGAAAAACAAACAAACAGACAAAAACTCAGCACAAATGTCACTCTCTAAGAAGCTTATACAAACCATTGAACCAACCTTAGAGGGCAGAAGCCAAAAGGAAGAAAGAATTCAACATTGAAGCCTGGGAAAAGGAGACCTTGAACACAATAAGTTAAAAAAAATAATGAAAAGGCAGAGAAATACTACAGAAATAGAGGAATGAACTAGAAACACAGAAGTTCACATAAATGAAGGGGAAATAGGCAAACTACCTGAAAAAGAATTCAGAATAATGATAATAAAGATGATTAAAGACCTTGAAAGCAAAGTGGAGAAAATGCAAGACTCAATTAATAAACTTAGAAGAATTAAAGAATAAACATGCAGAGACAAACAACACAATTACTGAAATTAAAAATACTGTAGAAGGAATCAATAGCAGAATATCTGAAGTAAAAGAATAAATCAGTGAGCTGGAGATAAAATGGTGGAAATAACTTCTGAAGAGCAGAATAAAGTAAAAAAGAATGAAAAGAATGGAGGATAGTCTCAGATACCTCAGAGACAATATCAAATGCACCAACATTTGAATTATAGGGGTCTCAGAAGAAGAGAGGGAGAAGGCAGTGGCACCCCACTCCAGTACTCTTGCCTGGAAAATCCCATGGATGGAGGAGCCTGGAAGGGTACAGTCCATGGGGTCGCGAAGAGTCGGACATGACTGAGCAAATTCCCTTTCACTTTTCACTTTCATGTGTTGGAGAAGGAGGTGGAAACCCACTCCAGTGTTCTTGCCTAGAGAATCCCAGGGATGGGGGAGCCTGATGGGCTGCCATCTCTGGGGTCGCACAGAGTCAGACATGACTAAGTGACTTAGCAGCAGCAGAAGAAGAAGAAGAGGAAATGAAAGGACATGAGAATATTTTTGAAGAGATTATAGTTGAAAATTTCCTCAACATGGAAAAGGAAATAGTCAATCAAGTCCAAGAGGCACAAAGAGACCCATACAGGATAAATCCAAGGAGAAACATGCCAAGCCACATACTAAACAAACTAACAAAGACTAAACACAAAAAAGAAAATTAAAAGCAGCAAGGGAGAAGCAACAGGTAACATACAAGGGAAACCCCATATGCTTAACAGCTGATCTTTCAGCAGAAACACTGCAGGCCATAGGGAATGGCAGGGTATATTTAAAGTGCTGAAAGGCAACAACCTACAAAAAAGATTACTTCACCTGGCAAGGATCTCATTCAAAACTGATGAAGAAATCAAAAGCTTTTCAGACAAGCAAAAGTTAAGATAATTCAGTACCACCAAACTGGCTTTACAATAAATGTTAAATGGATTTATATAGTCAAGAAACATAAGAGAAGAAAAAATATCTAAAAACTCAACCCCAAACAATTAAGAAAATGGCAATAGGAACATATATATCAATAATTACTTTAAATGTAAATGGATTAAATGCTCCAACCAAAAGACACAGATTGGCTGAATGGATACAAAAACAAGACCCATATATATGCTGTCTATGAGAAACCCACTTTAGACCTCAAGACACATATAGACTGAAAGTGAGAGGATGGAAAAATATATTCTATGCAAATGGGAAGCAAAAGAAAGCTGGAGCTTTCCAGCTCAATCCTCATATCAGACAAAATAGACCTTAAAATAAAGAAGATTACAAGAGATAAGGAGGGATACTACATAACGATCAAGGGATCAATGCAAGAGGAAGATATAGCAATTGTAAATATCTAGTCACTCAACATAGGAGCACCTGAATACATAAGACAAACACTAACAGAAATAAAAGGAGACATTGACAGTAACACAATAATAGTAGGAGACTGTAACATCCCACTCACACCAATGGATAGATCATCAAAACAGAAAATTAATAAGGAAACACAAATATCAAATGATACATTAGAGGAGATGGGTGTCATTGATATCTTTAGGACATTCCATTCAAATGCAGAAGAATACACCTTCTTCTCAAGTGCACACGGAACATTCTCCAGGATAGGCCACATCTTGAGTCACAAATCAAACCTCAGTAAATTTAAGAAAATTGAAATTATATCAAGCATCTTCTCAGATCACAACACTATGAGACTAGGTATCAATTACAAGGAAAAAAACTGTAAGAAATACAAACACATGGAGATTCAACAATACCTTTCTAAATAACCAACAGGTTACTGAAGAAATCAAAAGGGAAATAAAAAAATTTCTAGAAACCAATGATAATGAAAACATGAAAACTCAAAACCAATGGGATGCAGCAAAAGCAGTCCTAAGAGGGAAGTTTATAGCAATACAATCCTACCTCAAGAAACAAGAAAAACATCGAAAAGACACCTAAAACAACTGGAAAAAGAAGAACAAAAACACCCCTAAATTAGTAGAAGGAAAGAAGTCAGAAAGATCCAAGCAGAAATAAATGAAAAAGAAATAAACAATAGTAAAGATTAATAAAACTAAAAGCTGTTTCTTTGAGAAGATAAACAAAACTGATAAATTTTTAGCCAGAATCATCAAAAAAAAAAGAGAGAAGAATTAAATCAACAAAATTAGAAATGAAAAAGTAGAGGTTACAACAGGCAATGCAGAAATACAAAGAATTATAAGAGACTATTATGAACAAATATATGGCAATAAAATGGACATGGACAGATTCATAGAAAAGTTCAATCTTCCAAGACTGAACCAGGAAGAAATAGCAATTATGAACAACCCAATTACAAGCACTGAAATTGAAGCTGTGAGCAAAACTCTCCCAAAAAACAAAAGCCCAGGACTAGATGGCTTCATAGGAAAATTCTACCAAATATTTAGAGAAGAGTTAATGCCTATCCTTCTAAAACTTTTCAAAAATTTCAGAGGAAGGAACACTTCCAAACTCATTCTATGAGGCCACCATCACCCTGATACCAAAACCAGACAAAGACAAGACAAAGAAAGAGAACTACAGGCCAATATTACTGATGAACACAGACTCAAAAATCCTCAACAAAATTTTAGCAAACAGAATTTAGCATCACATCAAAAAGCTCATACACCATGATCAAGCTGGGTTTATTCCAGGAATGCAAAGATTCTTCAGTATATGCAAATCAACCAACATGATACACGATACTAATAAACTGAAAAACAAAAACCACATGATACTTTCAATAGATGCAAAAAAAGCCTTTGACAAAATTCAGCATCCATTTATGATTAAAACTCTTCAAAATATGGGCATAGAAGGAACTTACCTCAACATAGTAAAGGCCACATATGATAAGCCTACAGCAAACATTATTCTCAATGGCGAAAAACTGAAAGCATTTCCCATTAGATCAGGAACAAGACGAGGGTGTCCTCTTTCATCACTATTATTCAACATAGTTCTGGGAGTCCTAGCTACATCAATCAGAGAAGAAAAAAAAAAAAAAGGCAACCAGATCAGAAGAGAAGAAGTAAATCTCTCACTGTTTGCAGATACCGTGATACTGTACATAGAAAATCCTAAAAGTACTATCAGAAAATTACTAGAACTAATCAGTGAATTTAGCAAAGTTGCAGGATACAAAATCAATACACATAAATCACTTGATTTCTAGATAGTAACAATGAAAAATCAGAAAAAGAAATTAAGGAATCAATCCCATTCACCATTACAACAAAAAGAATTAAATATCTAGAAATAAGCTTATCTAAGGAGACAGAGTTGACTCATTGGAAAAGACTCTGATGCTGGGAGGGATTGGGGGCAGGGGGAGAAGGGGACGACAGAGGATGAGATGGCTGGATGGCATCACTGACTCGATGGGCGTGAGTCTGAGTGAACTCCAGGAGTTGGTGATGGACAAGGAGGCCTGGCGTGCTGCGATTCATGGGGTCGCAAAGAGTCAGACACAACTGAGCAACTGAACTGAACTGAACTGAAGGAGACAAAAGAATTGTACAGAGAAAATTATAAGACACTGATGAAAGAAATAAAAATGACATAAACAGATGGAGAGATATTCCATGTTGCTGGGTAGTAAGAATCAATATTGTGACGATGATTATGCTATCAAATGCAACCTACAGATTCAATGTGATTCCTATCAAGTTGCCAATGGCATTTTTCACAGAACTAGAACAAAAAATTTCACGATTCACATGGAAACACAAAAGACTCCGAATAGCCAAAGCAGTCTTGAGAAAGAAGAATAAAGCTGAAGGAATCAACCTTCTTGACTTCAGATTATACTACAAAGCAACAGCCATCAAGACAGTATGGTTCTGGTACAAAAACAGAAATATATACCAATGGAACAAGATAGAAAGCCAAGAAATAAACCCATGCACCTATGGGTACCTTATTCTGACAAAGGAAGCAAAAATATACAATGGGGCAAAGACAGTTTCTTCAGTAAATGGTGTTGGGAAAACTGGAGAGCTACGTGTAAAAGAATGAAATTAGCATACTTCCTAACCCCATACACAAAGATAAACTCAAAATGGATTAAAGACCTAAATGTAAGACCAGAAACTATAAAACTCTTAGAGGAAAACATAGGCAGAACACTCGATGAGATAAATCAAAGCAAGATCCTCTATGAACCCCCTCCACCCCCAGAATAACGGAAACAAAAACAAAAGTAAACAAGTGGGGCCCAGTTAAACTTAAAAGCTTTTACACCCAGTTAAACTTAAAGGCAAAGGAAACTATAAGCAAGGTGAAAAGATAATCCCCAGAATGGGAGAAAATAATAGCAAATGAAACAACCGGCAAAGGATTAATTTCCAAAATATATAGGCAGTTCATACAACTCAATACCAGGAAAACAACCCAATCAAAAAGTGGGAAAAATACCTAAACAGACATTTCTCCAAAGAATTCATACAGATGGCTAACAAAACACATGGAGGGATGCTTAACATTGCTCATTATTAGGGAATTGCAAATCAAAACTCCAAAGAGATATCACCTCACACCAGTCAGAATGGCCATCATCAAAAGTCTAGAAACAATAAATGCTCGAGAGGGTGTGGAGAAAAGGGAATGGTGTTGCACTGTTGGTGGGAATGTAAATTGACAGAGCCACTATGGAAGATGGTATGGAGATTCCTTAAAAAAATAGGAATAAAACCACTATATGACCTAGCAATGCCTCTCAGAAAACCAGGGTTGAAAAAGACACGTGTCCCACTGTTTACTGCAGCACTATTTACAATAGATAGAGCATGAAAGCAACCTAAATGCCCATCAACAGATGAATGGATAAAGAAGTTGTGGTACATATACACAAATGAATATTACTCAGCCATAAGATGGAACACATTTGAGTCTGTTCTGATGAGGTGGATGAACCTAGAACCTATTATACAGAGTGAAGTGAGTCAGAAGGAGAAAGATAAATATCATATTGTACCACACATATACAGAATCTAGAAAAATGGTTCTGAAGAATTTATTTACAGGGCAGCAATGGAGAAACAGACATAGAGAATAGACTTATGGACATAGGAGAGGGGAGGAGAGGGTGAGATGTATGGAAAGAGTAACATGGAAACTTACGTTTCCATATGTAAAATAGATAGCCAACGGGAATTTGCTGTATGTCTCAGGAAACTCAAACAGGGGCTCTGTATCAACCTAGAGGGGTGGGATGGGGAGAGAGATGGGAGGGAGGGGATATATGTATACCTGTGGCTGATTCATGTTGAGGTTTGACAATAAAGTTCTGCAAAGCAATTATCCTTCAATAAAAAAATAAATTAAAAAAATACATTGTGAACATCTTTAGTATTACAGGCTGTATCCTGGGGAAACTGGAATCACTAGGGCGTGTCATTTGGGATTAGAGATTGCTACTTTGGGAAGTGNGGGATATATGTATACCTGTGGCTGATTCATGTTGAGGTTTGACAATAAAGTTCTGCAAAGCAATTATCCTTCAATAAAAAAATAAATTAAAAAAATACATTGTGAACATCTTTAGTATTACAGGCTGTATCCTGGGGAAACTGGAATCACTAGGGCGTGTCATTTGGGATTAGAGATTGCTACTTGGGGAAGTGCATAAAGAACTAGGTTATTGGTATAAATAATATGGTGAAAGAATAATTACCTACTTATATCTTTGAGGCATGTTTCATTTTTACACAAAATTTTTGCCTCTTTCCAAACCATAGGTCTGTGTACTGTGCACCTGTAATGTTACCAACACATGGATGTATACAAGGTTTCTGCTCTGGTGCTTTTCTTTGTAATTTTTTGGGATCTTCTTCTATTTATGGATGCCAAGAAGCCCTGAATGCATTTCATCACTTTCATTATCAGCACTTTGGTGTTTCTGAGTGAAATGGATTGTCTCTGTGCAGCTTTCAGGGGGCACAGTTCACCCCACTATCTTGTGGCCAGGATGGGCGAAGATGGCAGAGGGCACCCAGAGGTGCTGCTGGCAGATGGAGACTGTACTGCAATCACGAGCTCCAAAGAGATGTCAGAGACTTAAATGGAAATTTGTGAAAATTCTACCCACTGCATTTAATTATCTCTTTAAAAATCTAACATCCCCTTCTCATTTCATAAGTTAATTTAATAAATGCTAATACCTAATAAATAATGCAACGGGGATTGATGGAAGTTTGGGACATTTCAGGCTGGAGATAATCAAACGTGAAAGAACGCTTTAATCGGTAGCTGGAGATATGTCTGGGTTGCAGTCAGCTCCTGGCTGCAGAAAGGAAAGCATAGGGGAGTGTCTGGGTCCCCACACCTCTCCCTGTTCTCCCAGCCTGTCTGCCCCATTCTGGCCTTGGCTGGCAGACAAAGTCTCCGAGCTTCCAGCCCACACTGTGGGGAAGGATGACCTCTAACCTTACACTGAGCACTGCCTTTGAGGGTTCTGGCCCCTCCGTCTCTCCTCTCTCCCTCCCTATCATGTATTTGTGGGAGACAGGAGCCAAGTACCCAACTTTAGTCAAGAGGACCAACGTGGTCTGACCACTCAGGACACTTCACAGGGAGTGGCTACAACAGCATTCCTATGTGGTGGGTGAGGGTGGGAGAGGGGTGTGTTGGCTTGGGATACACTTCAAGAAGAATAGCTTCAGTTCAGTTCAGTTCAGT